>RDRW01000127.1:0-507500 GCA_007896445.1 Puccinia hordei
GGGCGTGTAAGGTGCAGGACTTGTTCGATAGGAGGTTGGAATTGTTATTGTAAGAGTGGGTGGGGGATTATTAGGGAGGGGGGGGGGGGGGGGGGGGTAGACTTACACAGGGCTGGTTAGCAGGTAGTGGGATGATTTGGGAGTTTGGTTGGTGATGGAAGGTCTGGTTTGATTATTCAGAAATAAGAATAAAGAATATGAAGAAATAAATAAATAAAATTGTACTGGGATTTAACAAATCAAATAAAAAAACACTGAAGCAGAGAAGTGAACTAGAGATTAAAAAAAACAATAATATTGAGCAGGATTTATGGTATGTATTCCCACTGATTCCCATAAATATCAGGGTAGCTGTGGTCTAATGGTCAAGAATGACCATTAGGCTGCACTCAACTTATGACCCTGGGATAAATTCCCATTGGCATGGTTGAATAATTTGAACTACACCACTGACAGCTGTTATGTTAGCTGGTGAAATACAGTGTTAGCTGGTAATACTCAAAGCTGAATATCCGGAGAGCAATTTTTCACTAGCTATCATTCAGCTTAGAAGATAATTGGCTAATATCTAACATTTAGTGTGGCATAGCATAGATCTGATGGTGCTACACTAATTGTGTAAGCCCCTGTCTCTTATGTGACACGGGGTAGAATGTTTCAGACTACAGTATAAATACTAATTTTAGTATTTAGTCCAACTGGGTCTCACTATAACCTGTAAGTTCAGTGGAAATAAGCCCTTCTATGCTGAAAGCAGAAGGGCTAGAACCTTTATGTAATAAAAGAACATGGCTAAGATACTTGCCAGTGCAATTGCTTCAACTGCTCCCTGCAAGTAGTAGAGGACTTCTAGCCACTGGAGGAAGTTATAGTGACTAGTAAATTTCTAATAGAGGGACAAGGGGATGTGTAATTTAAGATTGTAACAAAAACCCCCGCTCACTGACTTTAGAAGGTGAACAGGTTTGTATGGTAATAATCTGGGGAAATTCCCTTTTAGAAGGTAATCTCTCCCCTTCAAATATTACAAATAATATTAACCCCCCGGTAAAAACTCAAAGAGTTTATTTTACTTGGGGTAAATTTGGGAAGAAAGTCTCCTTGTAGGAGATATAACAAAATTATAATATATAATTTAAATTCACAGAGAGATATTAATCTCTCCTATAATTAGAAATTCTTATATTATTTAATAATACTTATTTTATTAAAAGATAAATATTAGATAAAATAAATATGTAAAATAATGAATCAAATGGGAATTGAACTTATGAATTTATTCTAATTTACTTAGTTCATTTTGGAATACAAGTCATTAACCATTGGGTTAAATGACTTTTAAAATTTTGTAGACATGTGGGCTATTGTCTCAATGTCTGACAAATCGGAACTCAAAATTCTGTTAGCAGCAAAAACATTACACAATTGTTAGTGTAGTGGTAATTTTCCAAAGCTAAAACTACATATATTTGATTGAGAAATCTCTTGCCATACTGACTTTTAGTTCAGCAGAGCTTAGTGTCAGCTAATGCCACAAATTTTCTGGCAAAACAAAGTTGATACACTAATAGTTAGTGGTAAAATAGCATAGTGTATTGTGGCAGCCCAGTGATGTATCAAGTGTTATATTTCTAGTATTTCTTTTCATATTACCAGCATCAATATTTCTAATAGCCTGGCCCAAATTGGGTCTCCACCAGAAAACAATTAAATAATTCAGATGTTCTTACACAACCCTGGATGTAAGATTTCTAGCTTAAGATTCTATTTCTACAACCTCAATCAGCAGATTGAAACAAAATAAATTCTGCATCAGTAATCAAGCTGTGCTCAAGGACAGTTGCAACTTTATGCTGAAATATGATTTGGCATCAACTCATTTCAAGGCTAAATGTTTAACACATAGCAAGTGTTATTTCAGTTGCTATAATTAAAGGAAATTGATTTTCTTACTAAAGAACTAAAACCAGAACACTAAGGGGAAGAACAGAAAGTGAGTGAATACGTGAAGAAGATTGAGCAGGAAAAAAGAAAGAGAGAATAAAATAAGAAGAGAAGAGAGATGAACCATACCACTAATCTAAGCTGTGTGTGTATGAAGAGGCTATTTGAAGTGTCAGAGGAAGAATGTTTTTTAAGAAGAGCTAATTCTAGACAAAGAAGAAAATTAAGTTATTCTGAAAACAAACAAGAGAAGCAAAGAAAGCATGAAAAAGAAGACAAGACAGACAGGAGTGGAATAAGCAGCAGGATTCAAAAAAAGTCTGAGAGTATGGTGATGTGAAATACTGTATCTAGTAAGGAAAAATAAGGAGGAGTAAAAGGAAGGAAGAGTTCAGGATGAGGTTGTTGGTGGAATATTTTTTCAGAAATGATTTTTACTTCACAAGTATCTTCTTAAGTGGGCGTTGATAAACGCACGCCAACGGCGCACGCCAACGCCAACCCGCACGCCAATTTTTTTTGGCGTGCGGGGCCTACACGCCATTTTTTTTTGGCGTGTAGGGTTTACACGCCAAAAAAAAAGGGCGTGTGAGACCCACACGCCAAAAATGGCGTGTGGTTCCCACACGCCATTTTTTTTTGGCGTGTGGGCCCCGCACGCCAAATAAAATTGGCGTGTGGGCCCCGCACGCCAATTGTTTGGCGTGCGGGTCCCCCCTCGCTCACATAATCGAGTGGGAGGGACCACTCGATTACGTGAGCAAGGCCGGCCGTGCGGGTCCCCCCTCGCTCACATAATCGAGTGGGAGGGACCACTTGATTACGTGAGCGAGGCCGGCTGACGAGGTTATACAACCTCGTCAGCCGGGAGGACTTCCTCCCGGCCGGCGAGGCTATACAACCTCGTCGGCCAGGAGGAAGTCCTCCTGGCTGACGAGGTTGTATAACCTCGTCAGCCGGGAGGACTTCCTCCCGGCCGGCGAGGTTATACAACCTCGTCAGCCAGGAGGAAGTCCTCCTGGCCGACGAGGTTGTATAGCCTCGTCGGCCGGGAGGACTTCCTCCCGGCTGACGAGGTTATACAACCTCGTCAGCCAGGAGGACTTCCTCCTGGCCGACGAGGTTGTATAGCCTCGCCGGCCGGGAGGACTTCCTCCTGGCCGACGAGGTTGTATAACCTCGTCGGCCAGGAGGAAGTCCTCCCGGCCGACGAGGCTATACAACCTTGTCGGCCAGGAGGAAGTCCTCCCGGCCGACGAGGCTATACAACCTTGTCGGCCAGGAGGACTTCCTCCTGGCTGACGAGGTTGTATAACCTCGTCAGCCGGGAGGAAGTCCTCCCGGCTGACGAGGTTATACAACCTCGTCAGCCAGGAGGACTTCCTCCTGGCCGACGAGGTTTGTATAGCCTCGCCGGCCGGGAGGAAGTCCTCCCGGCTGACGAGGTTGTACAACCTCGTCAGCCGGCCTCGCTCACGTAATCGAGTGGCCCCTCCCACTCGATTATGTGAGCGAGGGGGGACCCGCACGCCAAACAATTGGCGTGTGGGCCCCGCACGCCAATTGTTTGGCGTGCGCTCCCACACGCCAATTGTTTGGCGTGTGAGAGCGCACGCCAAACAATTGGCGTGCGGGGCCCACACGCCAAAAAAAATGGCGTGTGGGAACCACACGCCATTTTTGGCGTGCAGGTCTCACACGCCAATTTATTTTGGCGTGTAGACCCTACACGCCAACAAAAATGGCGTGTAGGCCCCGCACGCTAAAAAAAATTGGCGTGCGGGTTGGCGTTGGCGTGCGCGCTTGGCGTGCGTTTATCAACGCCCTTCTTAAGTAGATCAATGATTTTCAAGAAGTAGTTGGTCTTTAAAGTCAATGATTATTGATGGTAGTCTTGAAGCTTTCTTTTAATGTCGCTTGAGAGAGTTTGAGTTCTTGAGGAGTGTTGAGGTGATGAAGCTTTTTAACAAGTCAAGGCAGTTGTGCAGAAGTTTTATCTCCATGCAGCAGCACTCACTCCCTTTTGTGTTTTTCAAAAATCAACAGGCAAGAAATGGCTCAATGTGAAGCAGGATAATATTTGGGCTTCAGGGTGCATAAAAGGCAATTCCAAATATAATCTACAGTTCTTAATTGATTGAATTAAGTAATAAAATGACAAAAATAGAAAATTGATAGAAATGATATTGAACTCAACCTGAATGATGATTTTAAAAACTGGGTTTGACCTGTCCAATAGCCTGATTTAAACTGGGAAACTTTATGGTTGTGACTGAAACAACACTTGCTACATGTTAGTAGTTATCTTATGCCATGGTTATAGCTCAGTTGAACTCTTTTTTGAGCTCAAAGGGAGCTGTTCAATTGCTGTTTTGTAATGGTTTAGAACATAAGATTGGTAAGATTCTTGTGATGGTGCTTGTGGCTTTTACCTTCCACAAGTTAACAAGACTAGCTTGGAATTATATTCAACAAGGTCAGGTCAACATATGTTAAACATGTTGAGGTACATCCCAGGTTAGTAGTATCCCCTCAATCTAGGTAGCTTTGCTGGCAGTATTACTGTTTACATGCTCAAATAGGAGGGATTTTGTGTTGCAACAGCTGACCATAAGGGTGTAATCCAGAACTTGTCCATCGCCACCCATACAACATTCACTTCTGACACTGCCAGCATATTTACTCAACCAATTTAAACTTGGTTGATATCAACTGATGAAATATAAACCCAAGGGACCCCCCTTGGTTTTATATTTCATTGGTTGAGGTCAACCTACTTTAAATTGGTTGGTTCCATCCTAGTTTAACTGGGATGAAATCAACCTAGGCAATTTTGCTGGCAGTGTGAAGCTGCAGTAATCTACATATAACTAAAGGAATGGCCTTTGCAAGCCAAACAACTCCTGACAACTTTGTCCAGTTTCTACTGCCAAGGGAAACATGAGATGTTCAGTATCTAACGCCAAGGGCAACATGAGAAACTTATTTGTTGTTGTTTTTTGTTGTTGTTGTTTTTGTTGTTGTTGTTTTTTGTTGTTGTTGTTTTTTGTTGTTGTTGTTTTTTGTTTTTTTTTTTTTTTGTTTTTTTGTTTTTTGTTGTTGTTGTTTTTTGTTGTTGTTTTTTTTTTGTTGTTGTTGTTGTTTTTTTTTTTTTTTTTTTTTTTTTGCTTTTTTTTGCTTTTTTGTGTTTTTTCTTGCTTTTTTTTGGTTTTTTTTCGCTGTTTTTTTCCCTCTTTTTTCACTTTTTGTTATTCTCTTACTTTTTTGTTGCATGGGCTGTATTCTTTTTCTTTTGTTCCTCTGTTTGTTTTGCTCTTTCTTTTCTGTTTTTTTACATACTTTTTTGGTTGTTTTTTTAGACATTGTGCCCACTTCTTCACTAAAGCAACCAATGCTGTTGCCAACAACCAATAAAAAATTATAACAACCAATCATTTTGCTACCAACCAAAGTACACATATTGTAAACTGTTGCTGGCAACCAAGTCACATTATTCAATTAATGTTGCTACCAACAACTAATTAATCAAACTGCTGCTATCCTCTATCCAGCCATAAATAGATCTCTTCTTCACCTGAGATCTTCCATTCCCCCCAAGAATATCCCAGTTTTACTACCATCATTCTTCAAAGTAATAATCTGACACATACTCTTATTGCATTTTACTTGTCAGCTCCCATTAATCTACAATCAACTGGAATATTGATGAACTGAGAAGAGCATACAGCAGGGAAAGAAATGCTAGGTTTTGTCAAAGGGAATTGAATTCTTGACTCAATCTTCCCACCACCCCCAACCCCAATCATTTCCACCATCCATCCTCTCCTGTACCTCATTCTTAATTTGTCAACTCTCACAATTCTCCAAGTCATCAGCACTTCCAAGTAAGTTTAATCAATAATCATCACCCTTCCCATCTTCAGCATCTACACAATGACCCTCAAACACACCATCCACATTTCCATCAATTCTCTCAACATTCTCATCAAACCTCTCACCAACTCCAATCCTCAAGGTCCCATCCAATCTCTCATCAATTTCCATTCCCAACTTCCAGCCAAATATCTTATCAACTAACATCCCCAGTTTCTCATCATAGATCTCATTATATCCATTCACTTACTTCCCATCAAAACTACCATTCAACTCACTCCCCAATCCAGTTGAATCAACATCATATCCCATCACAAAGGCAATCATTTTCTCAAATCACCCACCTTATTTCTCAGAACCACACCCGTGGAATTTCCAATCAGACCAATAGATTTCATCAAACTCCTAACAACCCCTGCAGGGTTTCGATTTTCAACTTGGCCCATTCCCAAAATTCTTCTCCCAAAAATCAGATCAATATCTACACCAACTATGATAACTCCTCAAACCTTCCTCCTGTAGAGAAACCACCACACTTGGAGGATGATATTCCAGAAAACAATTGGGAACAGTTTCTCAATAAGGTTGTCATCATTTGTCCCAGATTGGATTTGAAAATCCTGCAGGTGCTGTTTTGGATGACCGTCCTGTAATGAATGAAAATGAAATCTATGTAGCTGACAACATTCCCCAGATAAATTTTTACAGGCCAGTTACATGGAGTTAGAGGGAGGATTCAAGTTTCAGACCACACACACTAAGACGAGAGAGTCAATGTCCATTATGTCAGGCCGTACTATTTCAAGGCAAAACCAATGCCCTCTGCTGTTGCTCTGGGAGGATCAAAATAAATCTACCACCCCCTCCTCCAGATTTACACCAGCTTTTCAAAGATTCAACTCAAGACCGCTTGCCTCAAGGAAATCAACTGATAAGTTCCATACATTTGATAAATAGCAATTTTGCATTTACTTAACTTGGTATAAATTGTGCTACAAGAGATGCTTTGAACAACCAAGGAAAATTCATATATACTTTCAAGGTGAAGGAGAAAATTCACCACAACATTGGCATCTTGATCCCAATATCTCAAGAAGTCCCAAAATTCTTGCAGCTCTACATATACAATAATGGACATGAGTTTGAAAATCATCATATTTATGGCCAACATCTTCTCCCAGAGCGCATGGCAAGGATTCAAGAAATCCTCCACCAGTGAAATCCTCTCATATGCCAGTTTGAGCGTGTAGCATCTGAAATCACCCCAAACTGCTCAATAAGGCTTACAGAAATGGAAACAAATGTGGACTAAAGAGTTTATAACCTCCCAACAGGGGACCAAATTGCAGCCATCTGGGTAGAAGGTATTTCTTTTTAACTTTCACTAAGTGGTCATGCTCTGAAATTTCTTACCTTGAAGGCAATGACCCTTTGAAAACAGCCACAAGGGATGTTATCATCAAGTATTGTGGCCAATCCCTTTCAAGAATATCTGAATTAGACAGAAAATATGATCCTCTCCATTATGTGCTCTTACATCCAAATGGAGATCTTGGTTGGATTCCTGAACTCTCCAGCAGGAAATTACACTTGTAACTGCCATGAACTATTATGCTTACAAGTTGGCCTTCCGCAATGGAGACTATTCTCTTCTACACTGGGCTGGTATACATTTCCAGAAATATTGTGTAGATCAATATGTGAACATAGAGACTGAAAGGTTTCTATATATTTGGCTGAACCAATCTGATTTCTGTGTGGACCAATTGTATGGTGTTGTGGATGCTTATGAAAATGGTGAAGAAATGGGTAATGAATCAGGTATTATTTCTCCACAAAGATTTCTCAATGAATTGAAACTCCATGCTCTCTTAAATTTGTTTCTTTCTTTATCAGGTAGCAGATTATTTTTACCCACATCTTTTATTGAATGCCCACATGATATGAAGGCAAGGTTCCAAGATGCAATGGCTTTAGTTCAGAAATTGGGAAAACCAAACCTTTTCATAACAGTAACTTGCAGGATTAAAACACAAAGAAACCTTCTTCCTGGACAGTCAGCACAGGACAGACCTGACATTGTGACACGTGATTTCAACTCAAAGATGAAGAAAATATGTGACCAAATCTACAAAGATGGAATTCTTGGGAAAATAAAGGGTCAACCACATGTCATAGAGTTTCAGAAGAGGGGCTTACCTCAAGCCCATGTCTTATTCATCCCAGAGTCACACTATATACTCTGCACTACTGAAGAAATTGATCAAATTTTGACTGCAGAAATTCCAGATCAGCTTTCCAATCCAGCTCTTTACCAAGCCGTATCAATACATATGATCCATGGACCCTGTGGACCTTACAACCCAAATTCACCATGCATGGTGTGGAACTACTCAACAGAAGAATAGAGATTTGGAAGGGAGATGTATAACTACACTAGTACTAATGTAGGTTATGACAAAGGTGCTGATATAAGAGCTGCCTTCCTGACTAATGCTAAGGGGATGAGTGTAACACTAAGAATAAAATAAAAGGTGTAGCTAATTTATATCTATTCTTAGAAGACTGATACTAATGAGCTTGCTTACCACACACACCAGGTGAGAGGAATGGATGAGGGGTTTGTGATGTATGAAAAGTATATTTAATAATTGGGTATAATTATTTGTGGTGTGAGGAAAGGTTTTATAAATCTTGAGTCAATATGGACCATACAAGAGAGGGTGATAATATTATGAGAAGTGGTTTATAACTCTTGAGTCAAGATGGACCAAACAAGAGAGGGGGACAATCTTATTATATGTAATTTTAGCTGAGTAACTGAGCTGTACTATATCTATATGTATAGGTGTGATGGTGACTCTACTATTTATGTATACTACTTTATGGGATCTGTAATGCTGGTATATGTAGGGGGTAATTTAGTAACTCAGGGAGTCCATAAGGGAACAAAGAGAGGGAACAGGTGTCCTTATATCTCTGAGAAAGAAGATGAGACATCAAGATGAGAGAAAGAAGTAACAAAGCTATGACAACTAGTTGGTGGGAAAGGAAAATCATGAGAGATGAGTAATGAGAAAGTGGAGTTTATTTAGAGTAGTTTATGATGTAGTGTATTTTATGCAGTAAGTATAGAGGTTATGTATTCTTTATTATGTATTATGTACCTTGGATATGAAATATATAACTACCTTATGTGTTAAACTATAACTTGCTTTTATACTGTATCTTTCTGGATATTCTAAGCTTGCCTGTAGCTCTGGAACTATAAGGAATTTGAGGGTGGTTGGAGTGAGAGGCTAGGTTTAAAATGGGGTGTAGAATTTGATTATGAAGTAATAATGAAGGATATGTGTAAGGATTGGGATGTATGAGAATATATTTGTAAGAAAATGGGATTTATTAGTGGTAATTAGTCTTGGAAATTATAGTAATTATGTGGAATGGATCACCACAATGGTCACTGGTGTTTGCTCAAAGAAGTACCCAAACAAATTTTGTTCTGAATCATCAATAAATGAAAATTCCTACCCACAATATAGAAGATGTCAAAATGGAAATACAATACGTAGGGGTCAGAACAACTTGATATTTGACAATGTTTGGGTTGTGCCTCACAATACCTACCTCTCAGCAACATATCAGTGCCATGTAAATTTTGAAATTTTTGAAGAAATATCTGCAGTCAAATATCTCTACAAATATATATACAAAGGAAATGATAAGGTAGTTCTGGATGTTGGGGAAGGTATTGATGAGATCAATAGATTCAGGGACTCAAACTGGGCTGCAGCTCCTGAAGCTTGCTGGAGGACATTCTCTTTTAAACTATCTTCCACCTACCCATTGGTCAACAGATTGGACATACATTTGCCCAATCAACATCAAGTAACATAACCTCAAGATGAATCATTGCAAAACATTATTCAAAGGGCTTCAGAAGGTGATAAAATTCTCACAGGTTACTTTGCAAGAAACAGAATTTACCTACATGCCAGGTTATTGAAATACTCAGACTTCCCTAGGTATTACACATGGCATCCCAGGACAAAAGAATGGAAGCCAAGGCAACATGGTAACTCAATAGGAAGGATTTATTCTGTATTTCCATTGGACCCAGGAAGATGGTATTTACAGTTATTGTTGAATCATGTCTGTGATTCCTTTGAAGATCTCAGAACTTTCCATGGCACTATTCATCAATTTTTTTGGTCAGCTGCTTTAGCAAGGGGCCTCTTGGAAAATGATAATTATTTGGGTCAAAAAATGGCAGAAGCTGATTCTTCAATGATTTCATCTTACTTGAGAAGAATATTTGGTATACTATTGGCAACATGTCAACCTTCAAACCCTGTCCGCTTATGGAATTTTTCTTACAATTACATGACAGAAGATTGGATCCATCAAGGCTGTCAAGATGATACCCTCATGAAAAATTGGATCATTGAAGTAATCAATCCAATTCTACTCCAGAATTTTCTGCAGCGGATTGATTTATCATTTCCTGATCATCCAAGATATAATCTTCAGCTGGAAGTAACCACCTAATAAGAAATTGGATTTTGGATGAAGAGCAGTCAAGCTTCAATGTGGATCAAATTCAAATTGATAATGCAAATCAACTTGACCATCAGCAGAGGTTGACCTTTGATCAAATTCTCCATGCCTGCAATTCAGAACATCCACAATTCTTTTCTATTGATGGGCCTGGTGGCTCTGGAAAAAAAAATTCCTATACAATTGCTTACTTGCACATGTAAGATCAACTCAAAGGATTGCTATTGCATGTGCCGGTTATAGTGGTAAGAATCAATTTCATGACAATTTGAACATAAATATTCCAACTAATTTTTGTTTCTATCTTACAGGGATTGCTGCCATGAACATGCCACATGGAAGGACTGCTCATCACACCTTTGGAATTCCTGGCTATTGCACCATTCTCTTCTATTGCCAAAAACTCAAAAAATGCAGACGTCCTCAAGAAATCAAAGTTTATAATATGGTATGAAGCCCCAATGACACATAGGCATGTACTTGAACTAGTTGATAGATTACTCCAGGACTTGATGGAGTCAGATCTACTATTTGGCAGAATGGTAATGGTCCTAGGGGGAGACTTCCTTCAGGGTTTTCCAGCTGTAAGGAAGGGATCATGTCCTCAAATTGTTAATTCTAGTATTGTCAACTCTCACTGCTGTAGAAACTTTTTCCAGAACATAATTTGTCTTTCCATCAACATGTGTGCAGCTGGGGATCCGTACTTTCAGCAATTTTTACTATCTTTTGGGAACGGAGAAGGTATCACTGATTTTTCAAACAAGATACAGCTGCCTGCTTCAATGGTAATTCAAGGTGGATCCCACAAGGGAAATTTGGATCATCTGATCACACAAGTATTCCCAGATATTTCCAGGTCTTTCTCCCAACATGATTACTTTTTGGACCGGGCTATTCTTTGCTGCAAGAATATTTCAGTCAACCATATAAATGCTAGGATCTTGCAAGATATTCCATCAGAAGGCAGGAATTACACAAGCTATGATTCAGTGGAAGATGACCCCCAAAACTTATACTTGCAGGAATACATAAATAGTCCAACAATTTCAGGCTTTCCACCTCATATTCTGAAATTGAAAAGGGGTGTCCCAATCATAATGCCAAGGAACCTTGATCAAACAATGGGACTTTGTAATGGGACTAGATTGATTGTGGACAACCTGGGCCCAAATGTTATTTATGCAAAGTTAATTTCAGGAAATAGAGTCAACAACTTGGTGGCCATACCACACATTCCCTTCATATCAGACCCTGATGAGTCTCGATTGCCTTTCAAGCTCACACAGAAACAATTTCCTGTAAATCTGGCTTTCTCACTAACTATAACCAAATCTCAAGGTCAGACGATTGGAAATGTAGGTATTGTACTTCATGATCCTGTGTTTACTCATGGACAACTCTATGTTGCATCATCACAAAGTATGTCCAGCTGTACTACAAAGGTAGTAGTTTCTCAACCTGAATTTGGCCTTCCTTCATATGAAACATCAAATATTGTTTACAAAGAGGTTCTTTCAAGTGTCCAGAGGCAATAGTTATTTCTCATCCTGTTTTTTTTTTTTTTGCTTCATAATTTCATTGCTTTTTAATTTCAACATGTAATTTTATCTTTGTCCTTATATTCCCACAAATCAAAAACTGTGCACCCTCCTCATCAAGCCCCCTTTTCTACAAGTCCCTCGCCAATCCCCAAAATTGGGGGCTGTACACTCGCGTTGTATACAACAACACATCTTACTTTGAAAATCTCTGCTAAAAACCAACCAACTACCTCATGGATTATGTGGTCAATAGTCAAGACAAACAGCGATATTTCCCAACTTTCCTGGTCTTTTGTTTTCAGCCACTCACTGTTGGTACAAAATCAAACAAGCTGGAAGTGCTGATTTGCTCCCACATGCAGACCTGCAGTTTGTAGCCTTAAGGCCAGACATCACATCAGGATAAAGGTCTTGGGAACCTCATTTTTGGCGGAAGGAGGGGAAGAAGGATCACACCCTTTGATCATGAGAAAGACACGATCAAAGCCCTTGTCATCACGTTTTCCATTTTACTAAAATTCATCCACTTCGACGCAGGGCCCAAGCCCCACGCTTATTACACATGCCTGCGATTCCATATTTACAGCACGCCGGACGATCAAACCGCGCAAGCCTTCACAATGTTGAGAGCCTGAGGAGATTCTGCTTGCACAGTAAACCCCACCTTCACGCTTCATCATGGGATACGTGCACAGGAATGCGGGCCTAGTCTGACGTGTGCAGCTTTTTCGAGACAAACACTCCCCGGTCTCCGACACTTGAACAAGGCTATTCATCATACTGCGGGATCGGTTACGTACATCGTTGACATACTGGGAGACTTAGCTTCGGCTCGTGGGAAGCTCTACATGACATACATGTTTGTCAAATCAAATCTCCACTCCCCAAAAAACAACACAGATTTTGAAAATATGGAAATTCCAGACACAAATGCTGCGCCGTTGCTGTCTGACTTACAAACGTCAAATGGCCTTTTCTGGCCGCCGTGACTCTGGAGCCCTTGAGCTTGGTTTCGTATCGGACAAAACAGAGCTGCGCAACTGTCAGCTGCGAGATCGTCACTCTTAAACCTCACGTCTGTGTCTGTAGAAGAGACTAGCCCTGCTTTGAAGAGCTTTGAAATCAGGTTCGACTTCTGTGTCGCGGTATCATGTTTTTGCTATTTTGGGACACAACGGGGACCGCAAGCGCCAATGCGCGGGTTGTTCAATCGTGTCACATGAGGGTCCGATTTGTTTTCTGCTCCGTTGTCTCTCACAGAGCTGGAAAGCATCGAGAGCCCGCTCCGGTTATATGTATGCATATCATGAGGTGACTCATTGAGTTGGTTAGGCGCAACCTTAGTGATGTGATGAGATCCAAGTTCGGAACGTGGTCTGACAGTGCATTGTCGGGTGCTCATAACTTCATGCAGCTGGAGATATTGTTTCATTCTTGGGGGATTCAGGGTTCAACACAGGACCTAGCTCAGCTCCACTTCGGCCAAGAATTTGTTTTTGAGTCTCGCTACCCTGGTTTCTGGGTTAACCAACTGGTCAATTTGAAATACCTGTTTGAATCCAAACATCTCTGGTCTCCAGAGTCGAGAGCCTTTCTCCAACCCTCCTGAGAGTTCTCTGTTTCTAACAGGCGCCAATTTAACCAAGATCGCTAGTTGTGGGAGAGTGAGCTGTTTAGTCATTGAAGGCAATAACCCGTTTCCAATGAGTGTCCCAGGATGCAGCAATGCACGCAGTCTGGTAAAAACTCCTGGAGGCGGCGTGTCAAAGAAATATATTCCTGTCTTCGTGTCGGAGACCCTATCATCATTCAGTATTATAAGCCGTCAAGATTCATCTTCACTCATCTTGCCAACAGCCCCGGTCAAATAAATCCCCAATCGTTGAATTACTCCCATCACATTTGAGCGCTTGTCACTATTCCCTTCAGTTCCGCCTACTCGATCCGCTAACCACTTTCTCTCACGTCGTCGGGTAAGTCCTTCTCCTTCAACATGCCTCCACCCTCCAAAAACATTCTGTCCCACAGGGCAAACATACCGGTGGGCGATGGACAACGTATACCTTAAAAAATTCTTCAATCACAAATCTGGTTTGGTTAGTAAATCTATATAAGATTAGATTTATCCTTCCTCGGTGGGCCACATGTGCGGATATGTATAACAGATACATACCTATGATTTGGCTGTTGCTCTCCGTCTGCAAACAAAGTTCTTATCATCCATCCCTGCGGTTGACACAAGTCAACTCGATTCACTGTCATCAGCTCATGGCTATGGAATAAAGGCCCCACATTCATCTGTCTCGGGCTGAACGTATTTTGTGTCAGCTGTCCAACAACAACCTACCAATCATATTTTTCCCTCCGTATGCACATCTCGCCTTCTACCTGACACTTCTCTTCCTTCTGGACCAAGATTCAACGTTTTTTTTGAGGTTGCCTACGCGTCTGTCGAATCCTGTTATGAAGTCCTGCAGCCAATGAAGTAAATATCAGATTATTATAGATCTGCTCCTCCGCTGCTAGCTGGCTTCCAATTTCTATGATACAAGCATGCCAATATACAGACGCAAGAAACAGACCTTCACGTCAGTCGATCCATTTGAGGCTTCCTTTAGCTACATGTTTATTCCCTTGCCGATGTCCTTTCGCGATACTTCCGGCGACTATATTGTACAAAATTCCAGGGTCATTTCCATCTCGAAATCTGACTTCTGCGCTCGCTGTCCGATATCTATCAGAGCTCATCAATTCAGTCATCTTCTATTTTCTTCCTCACTCGTCATCGGAATAGCTCTCCTGCAGCTTTTCTGCTGCCTCCAGGCCAGCCATTCCGCTAATTCTTGCGCCACCTTCTGCTGCCTGACCTTCATCATCTTGATCAAATCGTCACCCCACCCCGTCGCGCATCTGTATGTGCACTATGTACCACACATCTCTCTCGATTCTGATTGAAGCTCTCTCCCCAACATTTTACTTGCCAATGATGGACCCGGCCAATCAAGCTGTATATCTTGTCCGTGGAGATCCTGATCATCTTACTTCTTCTTCGCCGCTTTGCTTGCGCAGGTATTTGTCCTGTACAAAATCCAGTACATCATCCTTCTTTGACTGTCAACAATTTAAACTGATAGAGGCACATCGACAGCAGTCAAACTCACCATCCATCAATTCAAAGCTTACCGCCAATCATCGCCCGCTGTCCCCTGATTTTTCTGATTTTTTATTATGTCGTTTCTGTCCCTTAGTTACAATTAAGCCGACATACGCGCCTCCTTATCAATTCTACCAACAGAAAGTAGGTTTCAAACACACTTCAAGTGGTTTCAATATTCTTTGACGTCCCAACAAACATGCTGGCCTCTCCACTCCCGTCAACAGACGTCAAATCGGATCAAAGCTTCTCAGAGGCGGCTTTGATTGAACAACAGCACCTTGTCTCTGCGTCCCCTCGCCGAACGTCATACAGCCTATATTACCACAATTCCAACGAGCCAGACTTTTACCCCGCATTCAATTGGGAGGGTCATTCAACTGTTCAGCTCCCGAACATGGGCAATCCATCCCGTTCTGAGAGCGACGCCGTGGGAAGCAAGCTGCGCCACAGCCCACTGGCATCATCGCTGGAGCCTTACCATGGGACTGCTCCAGCCTCTCCCCCACCCCCATCATCGTCAGTTGGCCTCAATCATCATTACCCTCCTCATAACGCCCGCTGATATTGAGTTACTGTCGTGACTACATGCTCGCAGAAGGAGTGACACCTTCAATTCAGATGGTGGGCATGCCAATTACGACATGTGTATTGCGGCCCAAGGTGCGCAGAACAACAAAGCGGAAGAACATTTACAGGCCTCCAATAAGCGCCCCCGACCTCCCTCACTTTCACAGCTGGACAGTCGATGCTTCGAGAGGTACCATTACACACACACAGCTTCCCCCGACTTGTCGCCACAGAATGCTCCTCAGGCAGCCGTGCCACTCAAGAAGGAAAATGAGGATTTGAGTAGCCTGCCTCCCATTGTGACGCGAGAGGAAATAGAGCGGGGTGCAGTTGGTAACGTTAACAAATCAGCTCCGCACGTCCCCGCTGCGCATCTGGAGCGGCACATCCACGATTTGAATGCGATCGACGCGTTGGGAGTTCGGAGGTCGCCCGAGGCCAACTCAGTCTCACCACCCCATCAACTCCACTATTCCAGTCACTCCAATGGCTACCTCTCTGCCCTGCCATCTCCAGTGCTCCCTCCCGGCAATAAAAACAACCTTGGGGACCGAGAGTCGTATCCTGGCTCTCCTATCTTGGCGCTGACGACACCAAACTCCGCGACATTTCCACCGGAGCCAAACTCCGCCTTTAGTCCTCTTGGTACTCAGCTCCAACCAGTTGCGAATCAATCCCATCGTGTGGCTTCACCTTTATCGAATGATTACCGTCCCTCTGATGCGGCGCTTTCTCAGACAGCAACGTCTCGCATGCTTAGGCCTCCTTACCCCAATAACGCGGGAACTCACGAAGCTGACCCATCCGCTACAACAGGAGCTGGGGTGCCCGGAACGCGGGCAATGGCTTCCCCCGCTTCACAGCCGACGCAAGCATCACCTTGGAGCTCCGCAGAAACCCAGGCCCCTCGTCGTAGAGGCAAATTGCCATCAGCAGGTTGGTCCATTCACTCGCCTTAAAACATTCTTACGTTTTCTAAGCGTAATTTACCCTACAACAGTCACAGCTATATTAAAGGGCTGGCTGATGGCGCACACCACCCATCCTTACCCAACTGAGGAGGAAAAAAAGTCGCTCTGCCAGGATACCAACCTGACAATGAACCAAGGTGGGCGCGAAATTTATCGATTTCTTAGTTTATATCCACTTCGATTTGCTGAGAACCTGTCTCTTCGATTTTAAAGTAAGCAATTGGTTCATCAACGCCCGGCGGAGGATTCTAGTCCCACCCTCAGCCGCGAACTCCGTTCACGAGGTCAGACAACCCATTCGACGACAAGCGCAGTCGCAGCTAGCTCGCACCGCAGGTCATGCTGGAGTCCCATCCAGCCTAACACTTCGTCACCTTGGCCCCCACTCGCTTCCACCCAGTCCTTCGCCTACCATTTCGATGTTTTCTCCCGTGTCTGCTACGTCTCCTAGCATCACAAATGGCGGCACAAGCTTCGATTTTCATTATCCGCTTCCTCATCAGTCCGCTCAAGATAACCACTACCAGGGTGAAGGGCTCCCATGCCGTTCGAGTAGCGCCCTGACTCCTTGCACCAACCAGTGGCCCCATTCCACTCAACTTCTGCGACAAGCCCCCAGCTCGCCGCTGTATCCTTCTCACGGGCCCCATGGTCATGTGTCGTATTATCCATCCTCACAATCCTTTCAGAGCTACCCTCCCAGTCACTCTTCCACCTCCACCCCACTGCCGTCACCGCACTTCTCATCTTTCCAGAATGGTCCGACTCATTATCCTAATCCTCAAGCACGTCTTCATTCACCGCGACCAAACCCAGACTCCCATCCCTCTACACCAACTTTGTCTCACTCCAGTAATGAGCACCATTCTACTCCTGCTTACATGTCCCTAGCCCCATGCAATCCGTCCATTAGCTATCCAGCGACTCAAGATGCTGACAAATGATCACGCCCCTCCCCAATGTGCGGTCGCCAAGCATGGCCTCCGTAATCTTGGGACGATTTCCAGTCTATATTAGAATGTGCCCCTCCGTTTTCAGATGTAATTCAAATTCACCTTGTTCATCTTCTTGAGTTCCTTATGTTGTGTCAATTGTCTGTTTCTTCCTCGTAATCATCAGCATCGCAACTCTTCTACTTACATTGTGGTAGATAAGCTCATTTATCCTGACCTTTATCTGCCCCTAATGAATTCCAAAGCAACCCTTCAAAATCTGAAGGGAGTATGCAATTTGCGCTGGAGGAGGCTATCGACAATTTCCGCACACAGGCAGGCTTCCAACTTAACAGAGTCTCTCCCCGGGGCGTCCCCGCGCAAAACCGTAGGACTAAGTCAAAAATCTGACTTGGACAGAAACGATTTGCATGCCTACAAGCACAAAACAATTTGTTAGAAAAAAATCTCGCTTCCAACAACAGCGGTTGGGTAGTCAGGTGGTTGAAGAAAAAAGAGCAACAATATACCAACAAATCCATTATAAAGACCAATGCAATCGTGTATCATCGAGCTTGACTCAGAAATTTGATTGACAGATTATCCAAAGATTTGCCATTGTGAAAATCCATGTCTCAAGTTCTCTGAGAGCTGCATACAAAATCAAGCGGTGAATCTGAAAGATGGTAGACATGAGAATCCTGGGATCCACAAAGCCAATCTGCGTGTGGATTGTTGCCTTGGATTCCTGATGAGAATTGATTTTTCAAAAACATGCAGGGGTCGAACCGAGGTACATAACCGGTGGCAAGTGACCATCAAGCTCGTTCCCAAAACATTATTTTGACCGTGAGGAAGGTCTGGAGAGCATTGGGACTAGGACCAGACCGTTAAATAATTTCACTCCAGCCATGTGAATTCCCTGACCCAGCTAAAAACTTAACTCTCAAACGCAAGTCCTGGCTGCGGGAGGGCATGCTTCGTGCAGAAACCCCGACTGTAGGCAAGGGACTTTGATAAGTTCGGGCGGCCCATTCTCGCAATCGATGTGGGTCCCAGTGAGAAGAGGATCGTTTGATAGAAACTTGCCCATTGGAGCGAATCGCATCGATGGATCCGTCCTCCTTGGTCTCTTAAGTTTGTTCCTCGCATGGAGAGGACTTCAGTTGACTTGCTGGGGGTTCGTTGATACGACTTTCTGGCCGTAACCTCACGATACAAAGAAACACGATGAAACTGAATTTTGTTTCATACTCAAGGCTCTGGGGGTTCCCTGAATGATTTGTCGGAATGTCCTTCAAAAACCCAACCCCAGCCCATGTCATGTGACAGGTTTATTCCAAGGTCAAGGTAGAAAATGCTGATCGCCTCAGCACAGCTTCTTGAGACAATGCCTCACTAGAATAAACACAACTCATCACAATCTCCAGACCAAGGTCTGATATTAAAGAAACGTAACGAAAGCCTCATCTGATTAATGTGGCATTTGGGGGTGCTCAATTCACTTCATAATCCAAACGTCATAAGTCAACTCGTCCCCTCAATGGACCAGAATGTGCGTTACAATCCATGTATCCAGATCCATGGACCATTTCCAAGCTCAGCGTATCAACTATATTCGATGACATGTTATATACGTGAAGCACTATGCCATGAATCGTATGTTACAACGGATGATGAACTCTCCTACTTTCCGCCACGAAAGAAGGCATTCTTGGTCAATCAAACTCGTTCCTTTTTATTTCTTCAGAAAAGTCACAAAAAACACTGAAAAACTGCAAGAATATTTTACAAGTAAAACGTTCACCATACTTTATGCAAGTCCCGATTGTTTCATTGCCTACGGGATCAAAAAGATTGTGTTAGTAAGAGTAGAGGAAGCTGGTTATGAGCAGGTCGTTTGCTAGATCAACGTACTTTTAACATGAGATCACCCAATTTGGCAGGGGAATCGCTGACGACGGCGCCAGCTTCTTCTAGGGCTTTGACTTTGTCCTCAGCTTTGCCCTTTCCACCACTAATAATTGCTCCGGCATGGCCCATTCGGCGGCCAGGAGGTGCGGTCCGACCAGCAATGAAACTGACGACAGGCTTGGGAACGGAGCGGGATTTGTTGAATTGTTTCAAGTACTCGGCTGCTTCCTCTTCCATCGACCCGCCAATCTCACCAATGAGTACGATCCCTATGACCAAGTGCAAGATAACTTTGAGCCCAACTTCTTGGCAAACCGTTGATTTGAGTAGTCATCCTTACCTTTAGTAGCATCGTCTTCCATGAACGCCTTGAGAACGTCGATGTGCTGAGTTCCAGGAAAAGGATCACCCCCAATTCCCACACACAATGTTTGGCCTAGTCCCACCTTAGTTGTTTGGTCTACTGCTTCGTATGTTAGTGTTCCAGACCGGGATACAACACCTGCAAGGTAAATGTGGAGAAGTAGATGAGTCCGATGTTCTGATCAAGATTAAGTTCAAAAGTTTATTTTCTCCGGCGCGCTAACCAATGCATCCAGGTGAGAAGATGTTCGAGGGCATGATTCCAATCTTGCATCCACCACCAACATCAGGTGAGATTATCCCAGGACAGTTGGGACCTACCAAGCGCGATTTGCTTTGGCTCTTGAGCACTTGAGCAATCTGATTTCAAGTGAACTCAGCGAGGCTTTTTGTGAGAAAATAAAAACCAAAGGACCAATGACATACTCTGACTTCATCCTGTTGAGGGATTCCCTCGGTGATGCAAACGATCAATCCAATCTCATTTTCTACAGCCTCGATCACTGCATCTGCTGCGAATGGCGGAGGAACGTAGATTACTGTAGCGTCGGGTTTGGTTTCTTTTACGGCCTAGTCGAAAATAATCGAAGAGGATGTTTAAAAACAAACCTAAAAACTCGTGGCTTGTTTCACGGATGGCGATGTAGACAGAATCTACTAACCTGCGTAACACTGCCAAAAACGGGAAGTCCAAGGTGTTGTTGGCCAGCTTTCTTTGGGGACACACCACCGACAAATTTGGTCCCATAAGCCAAACCTTCCTTACAATGAAACGTGGCCTGAAAATACAATCATGACCACAGGTTTGTTAATTAGTAAACCTCGTTCTTGTCTACCGCATCGGGGAAGGTGGGCACCGGATTAAATTTCTGACAGTTTTTCCAGTAAAGCCTTGACAGATAACCTAATAATGATTGATCGCCATGCAAAAAACAAACAGATAGCAAGGGTTGTTAATTTGAAAGAAACAAAAGAATTGTGTCGAGCTGCTAATCGCTATTTTGTTCAAAGTCGACGAAGACAGACCTTGGTATCCTTGTTAATTCTCAGGTTGGGGATGGATAAGTCGTACGGGCTTTGCAGCTGAGTAGATGTCAGAAATGTGCGTGATTGGCCGTAATTAGTGAGCTTGATGGCTATGAGAGAAGTTTATCAGATTATTGACCAAGCAAAGCTTATTAAGCAGGTAGATGCAAAACTTACCCTTTGATAGGGCGCGCTGATGATGGAGCATGGTAGACGGTAGGCAACTGAAGCTCTTCAGGACGACTCTCTGAGATTTGATAATGGCGGCAGTTAAGGGCGGTAGTTAGTCCCGAGGTGTAGCGAGTCGGGCGAGCAGGCGGTACACCACGGGTGCACCTGGTTGACATCTGAGTCGTCTTCAAGACGAACAGACAACAAAAGTCGACTTGAGGACGAAAATTGGTCCTCAGGTCGACTTCCAGACCAAATTAAGCTTTGGCCTGGGAGACCTCCTACCCATGGGGTCTTCAGGTCGACTTGAGAACCAAAAATGGTTCTCAGGTCGACTTGAGAGCCAAATCTGGGCCCTCAAGCCTGTGAGGACTTGAGTAGGTAATCGGTATGGTTTTGGGTAGGTGTTGTCCGGAGGAGACAGATGTAGTCTCCTCCGGCTGGCTGAGCCGCAGCCGAGTCAAACATGTGACCTAGGTCACAACAAAGCCGACTTGAGAACCCTTTTTGGTCCTCAAGTTGACTTGAGGACCACCGAATGCTCTCACGGTGTGATGCAGTCCGATTGAGCCCCCCCAACGGTACTCAAGTCAACCTGAAAACCAAAATGAGGTTTTCAAGGCGACTTGAGCACCATCCACAAGTCGACTTGACCACAAAGGGGGGTGCTCATGTTGACTTGAGAGCCATTTGAGGTTCTCAAGTTGGCTTGAGCTCCCCATTGTCCTCAAGTCGACCGTAGATCTGAGTCCCGGTTGACTTGAGAACCTTGTGTGGATTCCAAGCCGCTTAGAATCCACACAAGGTTCTCAAGTCAACCGGGACTCAGATCTACGGTCGACTTGAGGACAATGGGGAGCTCAAGCCGGAGAGAGCGGTAAGGAGGGATGAGAATGGTTATAAAAGGACTGCACTAAGCAGTCCTTTCATAACCATTCCCATCCCTCCTTCCCGCTCCATCAGCCCTTATGGCTAGATCCACCAACCTGGTCAACATCGTTTTTGACCCCTGGCTATGCGATAACATTCTGAAACTCTGTCTCAGGCGCAAGGTTTCTGGCCGACCAATGATAGTCAGCTTATGCCGGTCAGCCAACGCACCAACCGCCTGTGCCGATTCAAGAAAGTCATTTTGATTTTCTTGATTTGGCCCGCAGCGACTTCATGGTTGGAGGCATCCTGAAGTATGAGGATGCCTCCCGCCATCTCGCTTGGACCGGCCGCGCCCGCCGCAGACGACAATACCACCTCTACCCCCTGGTATCCGCTTCAACGTACCGGCGCTTTCGACGCCTCATGGTGAATATCCCCAAGAAAGGGGATATTTCTGCCTCAGTTTTAATCAATTTCTCCCCTGAAAACAAGGAGAGATTATCAAAAAATCCTGTAAGTTATTTATTTGATTTATCTTTCAAAATGGAGGGGCAACTTGACTAATTTAAAGTTGTTGTAGTCCCCCCCTAGCCTCAGCACCACTGAGTCTGACTACACTCACATATCTTGGCCCCCTTCAGAAGATGGGGTTGAAGTGGACCCCACTGATGAAATCAACACCAACCAGGTGCCAGATCTCCCCCTTATCCCTCCAACTGGGGCCAATTCTCACTCAATTTCTGGTGCATGCCCCACCAGCACTCCATGGCGGGGAGAAGCCAATCTCACCATGGCAGAATTTTTCCTCATTTCATACTTGTCTGAAAATGACAGACACACTTTGTCTGTAATGGCTGAACATTCTTTCTACCACTGGTCTGCTTTCAAAGGAATGTCTCAGAAAGAGCTCACAGACCTAGGATTCCATGTGGGCCCAGCTTGTTTGATAATATCTGGTGTGGCCAACGTTCTTAAGCGGCTGGGATCTTACAATCCTCAAGGCTGACCTCTTACACTTGTAATTCACTAGAGATATATATACATGTTACATTTTTATTTGGTTTCATAGCTTTCAAACTTCTCACTGGCAAATAAGCCAGCTGGGCCAAATCTCAGGATTGTGCGAATCTTGTCATCTATTTTTGTGTCAAATGTTAGGCTTCCAATATAGCATAATGGGATCCATATGTCCTTTTGTGATTGTGTCATAAATGGGAACTACACAAATGGTGTGATGTGGCATTCCATCATGATTACCTCCAATGCCTGCCCATTTGGTTTTTTTTAGATATAAATGATGTTTTACCAAATATCATCATAAAAACATGATTTATCTGTATGTTTCTAATAATATTGGCGTTTAATTGGCCATATCTACTAATTGACGTCATAAAAACAACAGCAAAGTGTAATTTTTGCTTTGAAAAAAGGTGGGGTGGCGAGAAATCAGAATGCATTATAATTGGCCATGTAATGACATGAAGAATATCACATGTAGTACTTTGGGCTTGAGGCAGAACGGGGGCTATAATTTTGGTGACTTGATGTCACGTGAGGGCTGAATTGAGGGTGATGAGATGACCTGGAAGGAACAGGAACATGGGTGTTAAAGTTTGGGTGGTGAGATGAAGTGGATACAACACCAGGGCTGTGATTTGGGTGATAAAGAGTCCTTGATTCAACATGAGGGCTGAGTTGAGGTTGGTGAGATGAAGTGGATGCAACAACAGGGCTGCAATTTGGGTTACACAATGACATTGATGCAACCTGGGGGCTGATTTGAGGGGGGTAATATGGCCTTGGAACAGCATGAGGGCTCACATTGGGGCGATGAGATGAAGCGCATGCAACACCATGGCTGCTATTTGGGCTATACAATGACCTTGGTGCAACCTGGGGGCTGAAATGTGGGTTATACAAGGACCTTGGTGCAACCTGGGGGCTGCTAATTGGGTTATACAATGACCTTGGGGCAACCTGGGAGCTGCTATTTGGGTTATACAATGACCTTGGGGCAACCTGGGGGCTGAAATGAGGGCAATACAATGACCTTGGGGCAACCTGGGGGCTGAAATGAGGGTGATACAATGACCTTGATGCAACACCAGGGCTGCAATTTGGGTTAGAAAATGACCTTGGGGCAACCTGGGGGCTGAAATTGGGGTTATACAATGACCGGCTGATTTGAGGGTTGTGATGAGTCCTTGGAACAGCTTGAGGGCTCACATTTGGGTGGTGAGATGAAAAAGACACAGCACCAGGGCTATTAACAGGGTTATAAAGTGATTGTGGTGGAACCTGGGGGCTGAACTGAGGGTGGGTTGATTGCCTTGATCCTTCCACATTTTTTCCTTTCTTTTTGGTCATACTATCAATCCAAATTTTTTGACCAGCATGTGCTGCATCATGCATTTTGTGTTCTGTGATTTTTTCATTTTCCAATTTGGAAAAGCACCGGTGCAATGCAGCTTGGTGATGTGAGAATGCATTCAAGAGATAGCTGTTATAGGAAGTGTGATGTATTTCACGAGATACTGTGGTTCCCTCTTGTCTGATCCTTCTTGATCTATTTGACACCCCTGCCTGACACCCACCATCAAAGCAGTTGTGTTGCACATTTACACAACATATGATTTTCTAATGAGTAGTAATACAGATTGATCAGATTGGGTAGGTTGGGATGGACATGTGGTAATCAGTTTGACTCACAGAAACTGGAACACATGTAAAATTTCTTTGTTTGTGCACAATTCTCAATGAGCAAGCCTTTTGTAAGCCATTGAGTTTACATTCAGCCATTTTTATGAAGTAAGATTTGGGGTGGATGACTTCCCAAATGGAAATGACACAAGAGATGCCTGAATTACCATTATTTTTTTCTTCCTGGATGTATTGGATGACATTTCAGCACTTTATATCTCATAGGCAATATGAAAAGAAGATAAATTTGACTGACAATGACAAATGAGTCCTTTTGAATAGATTCCTTATCATTGATGTTCAGTACCCAAATCTGTCGGATTTGGGTCATTGGGTAATACAGTCTCAATGCATCTGGAACTTGTTCAAGTCCAGCATCTGGAATTGTGGATGATTTGACGTAGGGGTATTGTCCAATTGTCATGAATTTTTGGTTATTGAATCCCATGGCTTTTTGAATTGCTGGGTTTCCTGAAAATATACTTCTCACTTGGTTTGATGCTTGGAAACACTCTTTTTGATTATGGTCAAACATGTAACCACCTGAAAGGATTAATCTCATTATCTGATAGTTACTGAAAACTGATGGCAATATCATGTCCTGGACTGAGCCGATTGGTGTGAACTGCAGTGTGCCTGAGACGGCCATTGAAACTCTCAAACTTCTCAGTGGCAAATAATGTTGCTGGCCCAAATCGTTTGATGGACTCGGGGAGATGTAACAATATGTGAAGCTTGGGCTTATTTGCCCATTGTGCTGACATCATGAGAATGTGATACATGAATGTCTGTATATTCATTCGAAGTTCTGCAATATATTCATCCATGCTTTCTATAGTGGTCTGGAAAATCAGGCTTCCTAGTTTGCATAGAGGAATCCATAATTTATTTTGTGTTTCATCCATCAAGGGAAAAAATACAAATGGGGCCAACTGGACTAAAGTGCGGAAGTCCTTTCCAATAAAACTTTCCAGTGGGTGACCATGTATTTACCTTGGATTGGTGGAATGTTTAGGCAATCCAAGTTAACTGAGTTGAAAAGGGCCTCCATCTTTGCAAGGTCTTTCTGTTTTTCCATGAAGTCCCTGACCAAGTACTTGACAACACCAAGGGAGAAAACATGGAGAATTTCAAAAGGTGTGTCTTTGCATCCATCAAACTCTAGGAGATGTGTAAATACATTGCAAAGTTGGTGAGGTTCAGTATTTTCAATTGCCTCTATTCTTTGCCGGTCATGAGGATTATTGCCTCTCAATTCAATGAGTTTATCTTGAAGTTTGTCCACCAAACCTAATTCATTCATGTGTTTGTCATATTCTGCCTTGGATTTTGTTTTGAGTACTTTCCAAGAACCATTTGTTTTCTGAACGGTTTCATACCACCTATGTGGGCAAGGTAACCCTTTTATCCCAAAGAAATCATGGATGTAACCCAAGCTACTCCTTTCTTTAGCTTGATCAACCCGCAAATGGCATATTCTGCAGGGATTCTTGCAAATTCCAGGAATTGGGGTATTTGTAACCTCTGCTGCCATAGGCGAGTCACCCAGATAGCAAAGAACCATACTCATGATCAAAACTTCATCTTGGAGACTGGAATCATATGCAAAGATACCTTCTTTGGTCAAAGAGCTGAATGAAATATAAGTCAGTGAATTATGTCATACTCCCATGTTTCACTTTAGACTGGACCTACTTCATCTCTTTGACAATTGACTCTCCCAATTCCAGTGGCCCTGCAACATTAGATGTAGAAACAAAATGGCAGTTTTACTCCATGTTGCTATGTGAGGGGGGTAGACCACTAAGAGTAAAATAATATGAGACATGTTTTATTCCATCTCTTAGATTGGTTGCCAGAGGTATCATCTGAGTATAGTGTAATAGGAACATGGCGGATAACCTTGCCTCTTGCCTTATTCCTCCAGGGGTCAGGTACAGGAATCGAAAAATGGTGGCCATGATCATCAACTTCAATAATACAATGGCATATTCTATTTATGAATTGTTTTCCATCAATATCTGGCATTTCATGATAAGTCAGGTCAAATTGATCAACAGGTATACTTTGAAGCTCTGGTGAATGGTAACTGAGATGACCAGGAATTATTATGGCCAGCTGGGGGGTTCCATCATCTAATGGGTTATAATCATTCAACTTTGGTGAGATGCATTTGGCATGTAATACATTTCCCACCTTGAAGAAAAAAATTGGTATGACAATGTTTTGTTGGGGCCCTTTGAGTGTGATGGGCTCAAAAATGTAATAGTGTTTTTTACATACTTCAACCATCTGTACTCTTCCTTTCCTAGACAAACATTCACGCCATTTAGTACTTTGATAGAGGGAATGTATATTCTTTCCATATGTCTCATGTGGATAGAATTCTAGATGATCATTGACATAGGGATTCCCCACTTCCTAACAATTGGGTCAAAATGATGCAATGTGTCAGTAATCCTCCAGAGGGCATAAAAGGTCTAATGTATCTGATTCAAGGCTCACTCACATGACTAATTGTCAGCTTGCTACTATGACAGAGCAACCTGTCACAAGTTTACCACAAAATTATTATAAAAAATATAGAATATAAAATAATATTTAGAATATTATTTGATATTCTGAATCTACACTAAATTTAACCTAGGGTACCTCACTCACAGGTACCCCTAATTCCCACTCCTTCACTATGTAAATTAGCAAAGAAGAATTAGCAAGTACCTTTTAAATAAAAAGTACTTGCCGTAATTAAATGCTTATATATATATATACATATGCTTAAACCCCATTTCCAGTCACGGAAATGAGGTGTTGTGTAAATTAGGAGAGATAGTGTAAATACACCGTGTTTTACTCAAACCCCGCGTACCGCAGTCCGCAGAACTTGAAGTTCAACCCGCGTGTATGAAAGCCCGCGCCAAAGTTGGGATACAAGCCCCCGCGCAAGCATTAAGCCCCTTACAGACTCTCAGCTTGGCACGCGGACTCCACAGTCACTCAGGTACACCCAAATCAGTAAAAACACGCCCCAGTGACCTCATTACATATGTTATATATGTAATAAAGGTTACTGGGGATTAAATAATTAATTATACTAGATTGTATTATTATTTATACATATAATTAAAATATACTGACTGAACAAACAGTACAAACAATACTGTGGCTTATTATAAAATACAAATAAGCCACTAGTATTAAATCTATAACAACCAGTACTGATGTACTACAGACTGTAAGACAATATAAATATAAAAATACATTAATAAAAACAATTGGTGACGTGTATTCAAAGCAAGGGCTGCTGAAGCGTCACCAAGAAAGCAAACATGGCCAAAATGTGGTCCAAAGATCCCACAAGTTGGCCAATAACACCTACAGGGTCCCCAGAGGGAACTCAAGACTATTTAAGGAGCTCTTCAACCGCCCAAAGAAGGCTCCTCATGCTTCCCAATACCCACTAACAACCTTACCCACTTCTTATTAGATACATACATCTTTATAACACAGTCTGGTAAGCTTCTTAGTAGTTATTATTGTCAGCCTCCCTGATGCCAAGGACAAGTCCTTCTAGCTACAGGTGGTGCAAGAATTTATGGAAAGAGTATATTCACTCTGGGTAAGGTACAATGTTACAATTCCCAAAAGATATGGGGGAATTGTGACGTAAAAATTGAGAGAAAAATAGATTAATAATTATATTAAATAAATTTAATATAATTAAAAACCAGAGGGGCCTGATAAATCAGGGGTGGTTTAGATCCCTCTAAGGTATCTTACAAATAAATGCAGAGGATTTAGGTACCTGGAACACTGGGGCCTGTTGGAACAGGGGTGGTTTAATCCCAGGAATGGAAATGGGGGAATATCTTCAAGAAAAGGGTTATTACTTACTAGTAATAAACCTAGAGGGATCTTGGGGATATTCTGGGTGAAACTGGACAGTTTGAAGCGCTTGGATGGATGGATGGTGGAGCTTGATGGGCACTGTGAAGTTGTTGGGGAAGACAGGGCTAAAGAATAACTACTAAGAAGCTTACCAGACTGTGTTATAAAGATGTATATATCTAATAAGAAGTGGGTAAGGTTGTTAGTGGGTATTGGGAAGCATGAGGAGCCTTCTTTGGGCGGTTGAAGAGCTCCTTAAATAGTCTTGAGTTCCCCCTGGGGACCCTGTAGTTATTATTGGCCAACTTGTGGGATCTTAGGACCACATTTTGGCCATTTTTGCTTTCTTGGTGACGCTTCAGCAGCCCCTGCTTTGAATACACGTCACCAATTGATTTTATTAATGTATTTTATTATTATTTACATATTTATATTGTCTTACAGTCTGTAGTACATCAGTACTGGTTGTTATAGATTTAATACTAGTGGCTTATTTGTATTTTATAATAAGCCACAGTATTGTTTGTACTGTTTGTTCAGTCAGTATATTTTAATTTATATGTATAAATAATAATACACTTTAGTATATTTAATTATTTAATCCCCAGTAACCTTTATTACATATGTAACATATGTAATGAGGTCACTGGGGCGTGTTTTTACTGTTTTGGGTGTACCTGAGTGACTGTGGAGTCCGCGTGCCAAGCTGGGAGTCTGTAAGGGGCTTAGTGCTTGCGCGGGGGCTTGTATCCCAACTTTGGCGCGGGCTTTCAGTCACGCGGGTTGAACTTCAAGCTCTGCGGACTGCGGTACGCGGGGTTTGAGTAAAACACGGTGTATTTACACTATCTCCCCCAATTTACACAACACCTCATTTCCGTGACTGGAAATGGGTTTTAAGCATATTTAAATATATATATAAGCATTTAATTACGGCAAGTACTTTTTATTTAAAAGGTACTTACTAATTCTTCTTTGCTAATTTACATAGTGAAGGAGTGGGAATTAGGGGTACCTGTGAGTGAGGTACCCTAGGTTAAATTTAGTGTAGATTCAGAATATCAACTAATATTCTAAATATTATTTGATATTCTATATTTTTTATAATAATTTTGTGGTTAACTTGTGACAGGTTGCTCTGTCATAGTAGCAAGCTGACATTCCCTACCACCAAGATAAGTCTCCTGGAAAAAGGTAAGTTTCTAACTAAAGATAAGGTTATTTAAGGAAAAAAATTTCAAGAGGACCTCTTGGATGCCCTGTAATTTCTCAGATGAATTGCTCCATCTGGGATATTATTTTCAGGTAACCACTCATCTTTGTCTGCTGATTGGTTCTTATATCTGACAAGATAAAGTCTTGTATCCTTTCCCTGTATCCTTTCTTTTTTATCTTTCAGGATTTTATGTACTTTCAATTGTCCAGAAGGTGGGACCTCCATTAGGGGAACTGGTTGTTGAGTGACTGGTTCATCTTCAGTTCTGGATTGGTACTGTTTTACCAGACTGACTGGGAATACTGGGTGTTTTCTGGATAGTTCCTCTGTCAGTATGACTTCCACAGCATTTTTTCCATGAAGTTGTTTAATGGTAAAGGGACCTATAAAAGGGGGCTTTAGCTTCCTGCTACCTCCCAAGTTATTGAAGTTAATAGTGGATAAAAGGACCTTATCTCCTATTTTAAACTCAGGTTCTTTGTGGCTTTTATCCCATCTCCCTTTGTTGTATTCTACTGCTTCTTCCACGCATTTCTTAGCATGTTGTTGGGTCAGATCTAACATTTTCTTGAAATCTAGTGCTGTTGGATGCAGGTGGGGTAATTTATCATTCAAAGTATCTTTGGGCATGCGTGGTATCCATCCTCTTTCCAAGACATATGGAGCTTCTTTGGTGGAGGAATGTTTACTACTATTATAGGCAATTTCCAATGCTGGTAGTAGACTAACCCAATCATGAGTGTATCCATCATGATTCTTAAATTCAAATCCAAAGGAGCAGAATCTACGTAACATGTCTTCTAGAGTTTGTATCATTCTTTCTGCTAACCCATCAGTCTGAGGGTGATAAGCTGTGGAGAAAGCTAGTTTAGTACCAAGCATGTCATGTAGGTTCCTCCAAAATTCTGATGTAAATTTGGGGTCTCTATCACTAATTATAATTTTGGGTATACCTACATCAGCCATGATCCTATTCCAAAACAACAGGGCAACCTCCATGGCAGTATCATCTTTATGGTTAGGTATGAACCTGGCTCTCTTGGAGAATCTGTCTACAACTACTAGTACTGAGTTATATGAGAAGGATCCTCCTGGGGGTAGGCCTGTCACAAAGTCCATGTTTATGATTTCCCACTTGTCAGTTGGTTCAGATATTTTCTGCAGTAAGCCAAATCTTTTTCCAGTTTGCTTATTGCCTTTCTGACACGCATCACAAGATTTGATGTAGTTGTGTACTTGTTCTTTCCAATTGATCCACCATGCTGTATATTTAATTCTCTCTACTGTTCTTTCTTCAGAAAAGTGTCCAGAATTAACATTATCATGGCATTCTTTCAGAATGTTATCAATTTGGGAAGGGTCACTTAGCACTAGTACACTTGAATGCCTATTCCTGAAATATAGAAGGCCATCTAGGAGACTGAACTTTCCAAGTTTATAATGTTTGGCTAATTCTTCTGGTAGACTGGCTATTAGTTCTGTTGAGCTGTTGTCATTTCTAAGTATGTCTACTAGTTTTAACAACTCAGGGTTCTTGTCATAGCTATTCTGGACTAATTCATAAAATGCATCATCTAGGTCACACACATGAATTCCCAGGATGGGAAATATGTCCTCATCTTCTGGGTCATAAGCAGGATTATCTGGGTTATTAGGCAAGGCCCATCTACTCAGTCCATCTGCATTTTTGTGCTTGGCTCCTGACTTATGAATAATAGTCATATGTCCTCTATACTGTTGAATTGCAATTTGCCATCTAAGCATATGTCTATTAGGGGTCTTCATATTCATCAAGGTTCTTACAGCTGTGCAGTCAGTTACCACTAGGAAGTTAGATCCTTCAAGATAGTAATGTAACTTTTCCAGAGCCCAAACAAGTGCTAAACATTCCATTTGTCTTGCTCCATATTTCTTCTCAGTACTTTTGATTTGTCTTGAGATAAATAGAATGGGTTTCTCTGCAGGTTTATCCTCTATTATGAACTCCTGATGGAGGGCTGCTCCTAGACCATCTAAACAAGCATCAATATACAGTATAAATGGTTTAGTATAGTCAGGTTGTGCTAAAACTGGTGCAGTGGTAAGGAGTCTCTTTAACTCTTCGTAGTTTTGTACTCTATCATAGGTCATTTCAAATATTGTATCATGATTACAGAGTGCGTAGAGGCTTTTACTTACATTTGCAAAGTTGGGGACATGTTGGCGGTAATAACTACAGAAACCTAGAAAGGACATAATTTCTGTTCTGTTCTGAGGCATGGATTTCATTAAGACTGCTGCCACTTTGTTCTGGTCTATAGCCAGGGAAAGACCTGAGACTACTCTTCCTAGTGCTTTAAGTTCTCCATATCCAAAGTTACACTTTTTGATGGACATTTTTAACCCTGCTTGTGTGGCAGTTTGGAGTACTATATTGATCTTTTCTAGGTGAGTTTCCCAGTCATCAGAGTAAATGATAATGTCATCTATGTATACCATCATCCAGTTTTGCCTAATGAATGAGCCAAAAATGGAGTCCATCATTCTTTGGAAGTGGGATGGTGCATTCTTTATGCCAAAAGGCATTCTGAGGTATTCAAAAATCCCTAGGTGACATATAATCCTCAGGAATTTCCTACTCTCGGAGCTATGGGGATCTGATGGAACCCTTTCAGTACATCCATAGTGGTGATATACTTGGCCTTGGATAAGTTGTGTAATGAATGGTCTATCCTGGGAATAGGATAGTAGTCAGGTCTGGTGTAGTTATTCAAAAGCACGGAAATCTCCCACCATTCTTGACTTTTCATTATGCCAGGCAATTATTACAGGTGTGGTGACTTCTACCTGTTCATTATGTCCAACTTTTCTCAGGACTTTAAGTTCTTGTAGCTCTTTGATGTGTGTTTCCAGAGCTTCTCTTGATTTGGGGCTGGAGGGGTAGGGTGGTCTCCTCAACTGTGGGGGATAAGGTTTGTCAATATTAAGTTCCAATTTCATGTCATGGCCCTTGATGTTACCAATTGGTTCTTCTGTAGTGCAGAAAGCTTCTTTATGTTCAAAACAAGTTTTCAATACATCCATCTTCTGTTCCTCATTTAATATGTCACTGACAGCAGCTTGTGATAAGTATTCTTTCTGGAAAGATAGTAGATCTTCTTGGATTTCAACATTGTTAATGGCATCTGGTATCTTGATGTTAATGTTGCAGATTTGGAATTTTCTTTTCCAATCACCACCAATAGTGTAGAATCTATCTTTACTCTGGAAAATATCTATACCATACATACAGAAAGCATCATTACCTAGGATCAGGTAATCACAGACTGCATCTTGTAACACTACAAATTCAACAGATAACCTAAGAGATCCTTTAGAGTGAGGAAATATTAGAGGTATGGATACTACTCCAATAGGTTTCATGGCTGAGTTGCAACTACTGAACTTGGCTTTTGGCATGGGCATTAAGTTATCTCTCCATCTGGGGTAACATTCATCTAGAAAGGTACTACTGACACAAGAACAGAAAGCTCCTACGTCAAGGAGGACTCTTATTTCTTTGTTATCAAACAAGACAGTAGTATAACTAGTTTTCCCCATGGTGTAACTCATACCAGCTTCAGGTTTATTGGTGAGTAACTTTGCGTCAGATATATGGCCAACCTTCATGGAGGGATCCCATCTTTGTGGTAAATTAGAGTCACCATGTATAGCATTAATGGATAATTCATCCCCAATGTCAGCTTGGATAACTGAGATTCTCATCAAGTCTTCTTCAGCTGGTTCATTCATGACTATTTCAAACTGGGAATGGGTATCTTCTTCAGTTTCTGATGGGGTGTTCATTACTACCATATTTACTCTTTTACGTATATTGGTACATTCATTTTTCCAATGACCTTTTTCTCCACACTTGAAACATTCAGGAGTAGCAGTTTTCTTGGGTATTTCAGTTGTGGGGTTAACCTTGGTGGTTTCTTTTTGGAACTCTTTTCTCTCAGGGATGTTATTCCTGGTGTACTTCTTGTTCCATCCATTAAGGACTACCATTTCATTTAATACACTGCTGAATTCTGTCAGGTCTACATCTAGTGAGGGGAATCTACATCTCATTATACTCTCAAGATTTCCTTTACATTGACTCAGTAATCTGTTGTTGGCTTCTTCATCTGAGACTCTGTCATACACACATTCAATCCTTCTTCTTTGTTTCAAACACCATTCAGAAGCTGTTTCTGTGGTTGGATCAAAGTAATCTTTTTCAAAGGCTTGGCGCTTTTCATTTTTCCAAATTCTGGTGCCAAACTGGGCTTTGATTAATTCTTTCCACACTGACCAAGATTGGTGTCCTACAGCTTTACTTTTGGTAATAAACCAAGTAGAAGCCATTCCTTCAAAGAGTACAGTAAGTCTTGAAGTGATGACTTCATCATCAGCTTGGTAAGTCCTTACTATGTGATCAATGTATTCTATGAAAACTCATGTGGTCATATTCTCCTTTACCATCAAACTTGGGCCAATCTTTTAAGGGGGGCATAAGTTTGTGTATAGCAGTCATATCAGAGTTTCTGTAAGGTGTGGACATTCTGGTATCTTTGGTCATAGGTCTATTCTGCATAAAAGGATTGTTATACCTAGGTTGGGCACTATTGGTATGGGGGCGCTGTGTTTTTCTTGAGGGGCAATGTTGGGACTCAAGTATTGGGGATTTTTATATGGATTATTTGTTTCTCCCCTTGTTGTTATAATAATTAGAATTAATATTGATGTGAGGAGCTTCATCTCTGTCAAGATACGTGGAGGGTTTAATGTCAGGTACCTTGTCACCATACTTATTCCAATTGTTTGTAGCTTGGTTAACCATCTCTTCTTCACTGTATGAGCTGCGGGGTCCTTGAGGCTCATGGTATTGTGGATTCATTTTCTCCTCTTTCAAGGATTCTATACCTGAGATGATAGTTGTTAATTTTGAAATTACATTGTCTTTAATTTCAATGATTCAATTTCAGAAGTAAGGACAGATATTTTGTTGTTTACTTGTTCCTCTAGTTTCTCAAATTTTGTATTAAAATTGTTATTCAGATTTATGATCAAATCTTCTAATTTATTGTTGTTTGTTTCATCCTTTTTGAGGGAATTAATAACATATTCTGCCATTGTTACTTGGGAAGTTTGCATTTCTTCAAGAACATCTAAAGTATCATTAGTATTTTTGTTAATTTCTTTTGTTATTTTTTAATGTTCTCATTATTTTTGTTGATTTCCAACAAGGTGTCACTATGATGCACTGGTAACTCAAGGGGTAAAGGTTTATCCAGTGTTTGCAGGATTCTCATGGTGCGCGCAGTAATGTTATCTTTGATTTCTTCTAAGCTGCTATTCTATTTTATTAACAATTATTTTTAAATTGGCCTCATTGTTAATATCTGAAAGTATTTAGATTATTATTAAGCGCTTCTATAGAGTCAAATAAGGAGTGTATTACAGAAGGATTCAATCTATGTTCTTGTATAGATTGGCAGCTATCAGAAGGAGGTCTGTAGCTTTCTTCCACTTCACTGGGTCGTCGAAGTTGGTGGAGGAAGAGCTCCTGTTCTTTCCCTTCTCGAGTTTTTTGAACTTCAGGGTGTGTTTCTTTGGAGGCGCTGGGAAATGGATCTTCTTTTCCTCCCAGGGGTTCCACCCTTTCACGTAAGCCTCTATCTCTCGTTGGGGATGAGCTTTTGGAGAGCTTTCTGACTCTCTTGCGCCGTAGTCAGCAAAGCTCTCAGCTCTTCTGTAGGCCCCTGTCTCAAAGAGACTTGGCACTGTTTCCAGATGGAAACGTGCTCTTTCACCCGGTGTCTGATCTGTTCCTCTTTCGAGAGGACTTGGATTTCCGGGGTGGAAGGGCGTTTCTGCTGGTAGCTGCCAACGACTCTTGGGGTCTCTCGTCGACGTCCATTGGCGTGTTTCTGCTTCCGTTTGAGGAAGCGGGAGCTCTTGGGGCGTCGTCGTTGGCTCTTGGGGAGTTGGGGTGGCTTCCGGCGTGGCTGGGATGGGCCCCTTGCGCGCTATGCTCGTCATGTTGAGGTTCTTGACGCGCTGGTGCAGTTCTTTTGCCGCTACGAGCTCTTGTTGGACTGGGTAGAGACCTCGTAGCTCTGGCTTGGTCGATCTGGTAGGTTTAACCATGGTAAGTTATTTATATGTGTAATTTTTTACTATGTAAAGTGTACTTACTTGGAGGGTTATTGGTTTCAGCGCGTCGACTGTAGGAGTAGTTTCTTGAGCGGTGTTTTCGAAGGAAGCCACTGGGAGGGGTTTTTACGTTAGTGTAGTCAATGATGTTAAAGGAGAAGCAGACGTACTTCTTGATTGATATTTTTCCTTGGCCAATCTTTTTTCCTTTTTAGTTTTAAACCGCGTAAATAATTGTGGAGAGTAATTTCCGCTTCGAGGTTTCTTTCTTCTCTAAGGTGAGAATGATAAGCGGCGAGGATTATACGTTCTTCTTCAGTAAGAAGGTCCCAATCTGTAGGGCGGTAGTTTCGTATATCTTCTCCCCCTTTTGAGGCGTAAAATACAAAGGTAATGCTGAATGAGGGTGGCGTTTTCTTGTAAGTTCACTGTACGCGCCGCAGAGGTAAAAAAGGGTAGTAAGTATTGGTTACTGTAATTTTTATAAAATATTTTTATTAGTATGTATTTTTAATTGTGTATTTTAAAAAAAATTGAAAACTTACGGTTTTTTTTATTTTAATTTTTGGGTTTGGTTTTTGTTTTTTTTTAAAAAAAAGGAAGCAAAACAGTTTTTTTGTTAGTTTTTTGAATTTTTTATGAGGGTGAGGTATATATGAAAATGATGGTTTTTTTTGGTTTTTTATGTGTATATTTTTTATAAAAAAAAAAAAATTACGGGTTTTTTTTATTTCAAAAATAAATTTGAAAATTTTCCCGGCCAGACCCCCAATTGTCAGCCTCCCTGATGCCAAGGACAAGTCCTTCTAGCTACAGGTGGTGCAAGAATTTATGGAAAGAGTATATTCACTCTGGGTAAGGTACAATGTTACAATTCCCAAAAGATATGGGGAATTGTGACGTAAAAATTGAGAGAAAAATAGATTAATATTATATTAAATAAATTTAATATAATTAAAAACCAGAGGGGCCTGATAAATCAGGGGTGGTTTAGATCCCTCTAAGGTATCTTACAAATAAATGCAGAGGATTTAGGTACCTGGAACACTGGGGCCTGTTGGAACAGGGGTGGTTTAATCCCAGGAATGGAAATGGGGGAATATCTTCAAGAAAAGGGTTATTACTTACTAGTAATAAACCTAGAGGGATCTTGGGGATATTCTGGGTGAAACTGGACAGTTTGAAGCGCTTGGATGGATGGATGGTGGAGCTTGATGGGCACTGTGAAGTTGTTGGGGAAGACAGGGCTAAAGAATAACTACTAAGAAGCTTACCAGACTGTGTTATAAAGATGTATATATCTAATAAGAAGTGGGTAAGGTTGTTAGTGGGTATTGGGAAGCATGAGGAGCCTTCTTTGGGCGGTTGAAGAGCTCCTTAAATAGTCTTGAGTTCCCCCTGGGGACCCTGTAGTTATTATTGGCCAACTTGTGGGATCTTAGGACCACATTTTGGCCATTTTTGCTTTCTTGGTGACGCTTCAGCAGCCCCTGCTTTGAATACACGTCACCAATTGATTTTATTAATGTATTTTATTATTATTTACATATTTATATTGTCTTACAGTCTGTAGTACATCAGTACTGGTTGTTATAGATTTAATACTAGTGGCTTATTTGTATTTTATAATAAGCCACAGTATTGTTTGTACTGTTTGTTCAGTCAGTATATTTTAATTATATGTATAAATAATAATACACTTTAGTATATTTAATTATTTAATCCCCAGTAACCTTTATTACATATGTAACATATGTAATGAGGTCACTGGGGCGTGTTTTTACTGTTTTGGGTGTACCTGAGTGACTGTGGAGTCCGCGTGCCAAGCTGGGAGTCTGTAAGGGGCTTAGTGCTTGCGCGGGGGCTTGTATCCCAACTTGGCGCGGGCTTTCAGTCACGCGGGTTGAACTTCAAGCTCTGCGGACTGCGGTACGCGGGGTTTGAGTAAAACACGGTGTATTTACACTATCTCCCCCAATTTACACAACACCTCATTTCCCGTGACTGGAAATGGGTTTTAAGCATATGTAAATATATATATAAGCATTTAATTACGGCAAGTACTTTTTATTTAAAAGGTACTTACTAATTCTTCTTTGCTAATTTACATAGTGAAGGAGTGGGAATTAGGGGTACCTGTGAGTGAGGTACCCTAGGTTAAATTTAGTGTAGATTCAGAATATCAACTAATATTCTAAATATTATTTGATATTCTATATTTTTTATAATAATTTTGTGGTTAACTTGTGACAGGTTGCTCTGTCATAGTAGCAAGCTGACAATTATTTAGCCCTGTCTTCCCCAACAACTTCACAGTGCCCATCCAGCTCTACCATCCATCCATCCAAGCGCTTCAAACTGTCCAGTTCCACCCAGAATATCCCCAAGATCCCTCAAGGTTTATTACTAGTAAGTAATAACCCTTTTTTCTTGAAGATATTCCCCCATTTCCATTCCTGGGATTCAACCACCCCTGTTCCAACAGGCCCCAGTGTTCCAGGTACCTAAATCCTCTGCATTTATTTGTAAGATACCTTAGAGGGATCTAAACCACCCCTGATTTATCAGGCCCCTCTGGTTTTAATTATATTAAATTTATTTAATATAATTATTACCACCTTTTTTCTCTAAATTTTTACGGCACAATTCCCCCATATCTTTTGGGAATTGCACCTTTTGTACCTTACCCAGAGTCTTTGTACTCTTTCCATCTATCCTTGCACCACCTGTAGCTAGAAGGACTTGTCCTTGGCATCAGGGAGGCTGACACTAATTATGTCTTTCAAGCTAAGTGAATAACACTTTTTATTCAAGACTGAAAGATTTTCTATAACCTTTATATTCAGCATGTTGCGAATTTTCTCCCTTCTTCTCCTGATTGTGTCCCAGTGGGGAATAATCACATTGCAAAGCTGTAATATCAAGCAGATCTGGTGATACATAGCTCTTGACATGATGTGATGCAAATGACCAAGTATGAGAGCAGCCATGAGATACTACACAGTAATAAGTGGGATATCCAATGACCAAAATATTTCATGAGTGTGAGGTTAGAATTTATGATGAAAATTAGGTGCATGAATACCACATACCATCTTTTCAGGGAATGGATACCATTATCCATTTGGATCTAAGTCATCATCATTGGCTGGCTCTTCATCATCCCCAGGTAGCCTCACATTGTCACCAACCGGTAATTGGGACATAGTTGATAAGGGATCATCCATCAACCAGTCATGCCAGTGTATTTCACTTTGTGAACCATCATTAGAATATCCATCTAACCCACCAAACCCCATTCCTTATTCTTCATTCATTTCCAATGGAGGTAAGGAGTATTCATGTTCAAATGGACGTTCAAGCAAATCCTCTGTCTGGACATTCCAAGTTGCATCTTGAACCTCCAAAGCATTCAATTCATGTGGGGTAATTCTGGTGTTGCATGAAACTGAAGCTCCTCCCTGAAGGACTTGTGATTCAGGTAGGTAAAGTCTGCTTGTGCCTACGCCTGACTCTCCATATGAACCACCAGTTGAATTATAAGGAGCAGATGATTTTTGTGTGTTTTCATAACTTCTTCTTAGATTGAAAGATGCTTCCATCTCTTTATGAAAGGGTTTCTTGACGTGTCGGGGAACATTTCTCAACTCTAACAATTTTCCCCCACAAGAAGCACACTGAAATTTTTCATTACCATCAGGTTTTACGCACCAAGTGAAAACCTAGAAGATAAAGTATTCAAAAATCAGGGCATTGATAAATGCACGCCGATGGGCGCACGCCCACGCCCATCGCACGCCGATAAAAAACAAGGTGTGTGCCCCGCACGCCTTTTTTTTAATTGGCGTGCGGGCTGCACGCCCATCCTCAGGCGTGCGACACTGCAGGCGTGCAGTCGCACGCCCTCTGCAGAAACAGGCGTGCGGCTCGCCCGCCCCTTCAGAAAAGGGTGTGTGGGTCGCACGCCCTTTTTATGTGTATAGGCAGGGGCGTGCCCCCTGCCTATACACATAAAAAGGGCGTGCGACCCACACGCCCTTTTTATGTGTATAGGCAGGGGGCACGCCCCTGCCTATACACATAGATCGGCGGACCCGCCGACCTATGTATATAGGAAGGGGCACGCCCTTCCTATATACATGCTGATGTCATGCGTACACCAGAATGTACGCATGACATCAGCATGCCCCCACCTGCCCCCTCCCCCCATCCTTTGCCGATTGGCCCTCCCCCCCCCTCCTGAAATCCCTCCCCAACCCCACCACCCACCTTCCAGACCACCCACCCGTTCCGACCCACCACCCACCCAACCCAGCCTCGCCGACCGCCGACGCAAGCCGCCGGAACGACCCAGCCGCCCGACCACCTCAAGCCAGCCGCCAGGACATCGACAAGTAAGTCGATGTCCCCCCATCTCCCCCGTTTCCCCCGTTCCCCCCAATCCTCCGCGCCCCCCCTACCCCTGCCCCTCACCCAAAACCCCGCCCGCTCCTGGGCCAGCTGGGCCTGGCCCAGAGGGCCAGATGGGCCAGCTGGGCCTGGCCCGAAGGGGCCAGATGGGCCAGCTGGGCCTGGCCCGAAGGGGTCAGATGGGCCACCTGGGCCTGGCCCGAAGGGGCCAGATGGGCCACCTGGGCCTGGCCCGAAGGGACCAGATGGGCCACCTGGGCCTGGCCCGAAGGGCCAGATGGGCCACCTGGGCCTGGCCCAAAGGAGCCAGATGGGCCACCTGGGCCTGGCCAAAGGGGCCAGATGGGCCAGCCAAAAGGGGCCAGATGGGCCACCTGGGCCTGGCCAAAAGGGCCAACTAGAACCAGTGGCCCCTATGGACACATTCAAGGTGTGAATGTGCCACTAGGCCCCCTTAGGGCCCCGGGAAATGCCCACAGATGCATATCAGGCCCCAAGTCCCCCGTCTAAGCCCCCTACACATCCAAAGTGCCCCCCCAAACCCCCCGCAAGGGCTGATATTCCCCTTTCTCATATTCTCACTGCAAAAGGTACTTAATTCCAGGAGCAGCAGCTGACATGTGTTTTACTTTGCAATCCAACCAACAGCAACACCGTTTTCTCCTCCTCCATCAAGCTTTAGACGTATTTCCACGCAACAACAATGTCTGGTAGTCATGAACAATCACGTAAGTTCTGTTTCCTCATAAGATGTATGACAATAAACCTCCTGCTTACCACTTTCCACCCCAAAACACTGCAAATCAGGTTTGGACTTCTGGCAAAAATGCACTGAGCTTGCTCAGCATCCCGCATGCAGTCCCGAGGAATACAAGTATCTGGAAGTTCTCGCCAACAAAATAAAAGCCGAATACGAGCAGTCAGACGATGAGGGTCATGAGTCCTCAACTCGCCCAGCTCCAACAAACACGTTTGACCCCCCAGCCAGCCAAACCATCCAACATTCCACTCCTAGTATCAACCAACCACCCCCTAACCTCAACCAATTCATTCCTTGGTTTCCTGATCTTCCCAAAGACCTCCCACCACCTCAAAAAACCGCTCCACAACTGTCAGATTTTCTCTCAGCAAACAATGCGGCACCAACACTTCATCGCACACCAGAACCCACTCGAATTAACAACATACCAGCTCAATGGGACAACGAACCCGCTCCATTTGACAACGGCTTGCCCAACGTTATGAACCCGGCATATGGCCCCATCCACCCAATAAGATCACCCAGGCGCAACAGCAAAGGCGAAAGCACCTTTCTCACCACCTCTAATGAGGCTTACCTTGATGCTATAACTACCGCCATGGAATCCCAAAATGCCAAACGAGCCTTGCATAACTTATCACAAAACCGTGATGACAATATAAACGACCCGGATGCCGAGGGGGAAACCGACCCTGAAGAATTGGGAATCAACCCTCCAGCCTCACAAGTCTCTTTGCCGTACAACCATCGTGCAGCCCCACACCCACATTCCACTATTGTTGAAAGTCACCCACGCCGGGCTCGCTACCGCTATCCAACTGCAATATTTGTTGATCCTACATCCAAAAAATCCCGGCATCACACCCCAAGTCCAGACAATCCTCCCTCATGTGGTGGAAGCCCAGTCCCTCAACAGGGCTCCTCTACCTCTCATCAACAGATTGTGCGTATCGACCCAAGGGAAACCGGCCCAAACTTCCCAAGCCACCTATTCACTCCTCACCCAACTGTCCTAACGGCCAAACACTTGAAAGGCATGAAGTTCTCCCGCACCGCAACCACTAGTGCAGTGGACAGTTCCAGTTCATTGCCCAGCTCCATTTCAAACCCCAGCAAGAGGTCAACAGGCCCTCCTCGCCCTGCAAGGTCCACACGGGATGCATGTGAGTCATCCCCCTCTCCTCTAAACATTAAACACTTCTCAAACTCATGTCTGTCTGTCTGTTGCAGCTGTGGAACTATTTTTACCAGGCCCACTGCTTCCAAGATCAGTGGCAGAAAACTTGAACAACGATTTGGCGCGTGGCATTGCATGGTCCATCACATCAGCTGAGAAGATGATAAAGAACATCGCCTATGTCCTCAATCACCTCCCCCATATGCTCTCTCGTCATGGCCCAATGGACCACAATTTCAAGGAAAGAGTGTGGCGGGACGTTACAATAACTCTGGCTGCTTGCAAATCAGGTAATTCTCCTAGTTACTATCTATTTATTTAAAAATGACACTGACCAATTTTTGTGGTGCGGTTAAGAAAAAATCCTCCACCCTGCTACTTCAATGTCTCTGATCACTCATGACATGATCAACATGGATCAGATTGAAGTTGTCCGGGCCAACAAAAGCAAGACGATAACCAACCAAACTCAGGTACACACACTGGCCTCAAACATGGCATCATTCATCTCTCCTCCTGACACGGCATACCTCCGACTCAAATCTGCTTTACATCAATGCTGGGCTTTTCGTCATCTCGAACAGCAGGGCGCCCAATGGGAACCCCTTCCACTAGATACAACAAAGGTCCACTCTGCTCACTGGGGCTTCCAACGAACCTACGAGAACCTGGGGACATTCGATGCCAATTCACCAAACCTTGGCGGCCTCATGCTTGTGTCACAGCACCTGGTGGGGGCAATGTCAGCTCTGGCGTATATCTGCAGCTTATCCGACTTTACCCGGCCACGTCCAAAGCATACAAGGACGGATGAGTGCTCCACAAGGAATACACCCTCTCAGATCCAGATGCTAGCTGGTCTGCTCGTTTTTGGTCCAACATCAGTCTTCACATTCAACAGACAGACTGCCAGCAATGCCAAAGCTTCAGCCTTGCTAGAATTTGGGGCCAAAGTCCTTAAACAAAAGGTGGATGGTGGTATTACTCTCCCAATGCCCCACCAAACTTTAGACAATCTTCGTATATATTTTCTGGACTTCTTGTGTGCTATGGGCTTCGATAAGATTGGTGATAATGGACTCCCCCAAGTGGATTGGGAAAGAACCTACAAAGAATTTCACCACTACTTTGCTACTCACCACCTACTCCACATTTTTTCTCAAGATATAGAAATAGCTTTGTCCAACTATCAATTCTGACTTGTATGGTATTTAAATCCTATCCTGTGTCTCCAGCTCTACATGTTGCATGTTCTATTGATCACTTCCATCCAAATGATACATTATTTGCCTTTTGGTTTATCTATTTCCTACATTATAGGTGTCAGTCTTGGTGTGCAACTAAAACTTATTATTATACATATGATATGATACTAATAACTGAAAATTGTATTAATGATCAGTTAAAAGTATGATTACCTAACTTTATGCTTACATACTCATATACATATGCTTACCCCCAATTTCCAGTCACGGAAATGAGGTGTTGTGTAAATTAGGGGAGATAGTATAAATACAATGTGTTTTACTCAAACCCCGTGCACTGCAGTCCACATACCTTGAAGTTCAACCCGTGTGACTGAAATCCCGCGCCAAAGTTGGAATATAAGCACCCGCGCAAGCATCAGGCCCCTTACAGGCTCTCAGCTTGGCACGCGGACTGCAAAGTCATCCAAGGTACACCCAAAGTAACAAAAACACGCCCAATTAACTTCATTACATAAGTTACACATGTAATGAAGATTAATGGGGACTAAATAAATGATTATACCAGATTGTATTATTATTTAGACATATAAATAAAATTATATTGACTGAACAAACAGTACAAATAATACTGCGGCTTATTATAAAATACAAATAAGCCACTAGTATTAATCTATAACAACCAGTACTAATGTACTACAGACTGTAAGTCAACATAAATAAATAAATAAACTAATAAAATCAATTGGTGACGTGGATTCAAAGCAGGGGCTGCTGACGCGTCACCAAGAAAGCAAAAATGGCCAAAATGTGGTCCAAATATCCCACAAGTTGGCCAATAATACCTACAGGGTCCCCAGAGGTCACTCAAGACTATTTAAGGAGGTCTTCAACCGCCCAAATAAAGCTCCTCATGCCTTTTTATACCCACCAACAACCTTACCCATGTATTATTAGATATACAACTTTTTAAAACAGTATGGTAAGCGTATTAGTAGTTATTAGCCCTGTCTTCCCCAACAACTCTACAGTGACCATCCAGCTCCACCATCCACCCATCAAAGCGCCCAAAACTGTCCAGTTTCACCCTGAATATGCCCAAGATCCCTCAAGGTTTATTACTAGTAAGTAATAACCCTTTTCTTGGAGATATTCCCCACTTACCTTTCCTGGTATTAAGCCACCCCTGTGTCAACAGGCCCCAGTGTTCCAGGTACTTAAATCCTCTGCAATTTATTTGCAAGCACCTGAGAGAGATTTAAACCACCCCTGATTTATCAGGCCCCTATTATATTAAATTTATTTAATATAATTATTACCTTATTTTTCCTATTTTTCCTCTAAAGTTTACGTCACAATTCCCCTGTTTTATTTGGGAATTATAACCTTAAAACCTTACCCAGAGTAATATCACTCTTTCCTTGTATCCTTGCACCACTTGTAGCTAGAAAGACTTGTCGTTGGCATCAAGGAGGCTGACAATATTCAGGAGTAATGTTGACAGCCATTACTCTACTTTGATTTATGGAAACAAATTTAATATAGTAATTACAAATCAGAGGAGGGGTGTTACATTGGCTTGCAAGTTTTGGAGTAAAGAAGTGTGGCTGGTTCAATGATGCTCAACCAACCAGCAGCTTGGCTCTTTGGAAATGATCTAGGTATGGACGGTGGAGGGAAAGGTACTAGGCCACGCTTGACTATAACATGTATCCAGTGATTCCCGTTAATTAGTGCAAGGTAGATTGGGCTTGCTGGTTTGGGGTCGGGTGCAAAAGTTGAAGGGAGAAACGTCATGCAGCCAGCTGCTTGGTCGTTTGTGAGGAACACCACTGGCCTATTGTATGCATTAGCCAGAATAGGACCACCATCAAGCCTGCCCATCCACTTGGAAGTGGGCACTGGTCCCTTGGGATTCTCCACGCAAATGCTGTCGTAGGTCTTCTCGAACATTTCTGGTCCACCTAGCTTCCTCGTCCAAAGTGCCCTGTTGATCTCCAGCTCGTGTAACATGTCCAATCGCACTTGATACCACCCATTGTCTCTAGCATACGGGCCCTCGGGTTTTTCAGCAGCCAATGCATGTGCCACACAAGAATACCCACAGTTGCCATCGCCTTTTGGGTTATAACTTGATTGGACATACTTAATGACCCAAGGAGGTAACTCCTCAACCTGGGGGAGATGAGGGCAAATTCAGCATAAGCACAAGAGTGTGAGTAAATTGCTTTGCTCTAGTAATCATCATGAATTCACACTATGTTCACTTACTGATTTATCAGACATAACCTCTTTAGAGGCTTGAGCCAGTGTCCCTAAGGTGGGACCACTTTTTACAACCATACTTTCATCCTGAATTCAACCAGAAAAGCCAATCAGTTATAATGTTGACTCATTGAATGGGCTCATCCTAACCCTTGAATTTACCTCCAAAGTCAGTGGCCTGATAATCACCTTCCGTATGGGACATAGGAATAGCATCCTGATTTGCAAAAATACAACAGAACAATTAGGCCAATCACTATTAGGAGAATCTTGTTGGTATGATTAAAGGGGCTTACCAGGGAAGTTGACATTGAAGTCCCGGCAAGAGGAATATCAATCGGATTGTCCTCTGCAAATTCACATGCATCTCCTTCAGACCCAAAGGGATCTCCATCACTGCCATCAGATTGATCAATGGATGAGTCTGGTACTCCACTAGATGACCCAGAATTACTGCCTTCTGCGGAGCTCCCTTTTGCCAAAGACATCTGACTCATTGCAGATGATACTGAGGGCTTTTCTTCCATACGGCGTTGGGACTTGGGCCGGTCGGAAGTGGGGGGACTTGCTTTCCGCTTATGTGACGTGCAGCCTGGTTGGTAGTCTTTGTTGGCTGCATACGTAGATGGTAGCAGAGACTTTGGAGGTCGGCCTCGTCGCTTGGCCACACTGCCAGCATAATTTCCTAGGATGAAGTCATCCCAGTTAAACTGGGATGTACTCAACCAATTTAAACTTGGTTGAAATCAACTGATGAAATACAAATCCAAGGTACCTCCCTTGGTTTTATATTTCATTGGTTGAGGTAAACCTACTTTAAATTGGTTGTTTGCATCCTAATTTAACTGGGATAAACTCAACCTAGGCAATTATGCTGGCAGTGCCACACACGGTGGGCTCTCATTGTCTTCTTCAGAAGATGTTGCGGGATCAGGAGCCTTTCTTGGTCGGCCTCGGGGTTTTGGGGCGGTCAGTCTGGCCAAGGTGGGCAGCTCATCAGGGTCTTCCATTGATGAGCTGCTATCTTGTTGCAACTCGTCTGTCCTTCTCCGGCCCGCTTGATTCTGACTGGTCCTTGCGCGCTGTTTCCCTTTGGCTGTCTGTGCCTTTTCAATCTGAGACTCCACGATTTCTGCCTGAGTAGGATCTCGGGTTTGCACACGGCGGCTTCCATTATTCTTCTTCCAAGGTTGATTTGGTTTGGATTTTTGTCTGATGGGGTCTGGCTCAATCAGTGGGACCACATGTGTGTTTGCAACAACTCGACGGAAATTCTTCATCAGTGCCGGCAAAGCTGTGGAGGGGTGAGATTCCAAGATCTCCTGCTTTAGCGCCTCAAAATCATCGTCAAAGTTATACGGCTCCTCATCAAGGTTCTGTAATTTAAGCAAGGTCAAACAGGATTAGCCAATGGGTTATGGAGGAGGGGGCAGATTTATACACTGACTGGTCCATCAGGGTTGTAACACAATTGCCACTGGGGATGAAAGTCCGCTGGTTCCACATCACCCTTCTCTTCAAGCAACTTTTCAATCAAGTGTGCACATGGGACCCCCATTCCCGCATTGAAGTTCCCCGTACACTGCCTGACCGGATCATCACGTTTGGCCTTCTTCATTTTCAAGTACTTATTGTACTCTCCGATTGCCAATTTGAGGGCATGGGTTGAGATCTTGGTGTGAAGCGGCTTGAAAACATTTGGGAGTCCGGATAGCCCTTTGATCCTTTCATGGCCAATGGTGACCTGTGCTTCGTCCAGTTGCCGGTCCACAGCTGATGAAATGGTCAGGAAGAGCGTAGCAAAGTCGATCTTGCCAGATGTCACGTATGTTTTGAGCCAGCTATGAGCTGATTCACCTCTAGATGACGTCAGATTCCCCAAGTGCGGGGTTTTCCCAGCCCATGCAGCCATGAATTGTTTGCGACAGGGCAGAACATGGTTCTGAAGGTATTCCAGAACATTTGCTCGTTCCCTGAGGTCCACCTGAAGCTTTCCCCAAGCTGTGTCGAATGAGGGTTCGTCCGGTGCGTATGTAACCTCGTGCCATAGCTTCATGAAATTTGTCCATTCGTCTGCCTCGGATGCAAAAGCCTGTTTGCAGTTGGTGACAATGTTCCGATCAATGTGCCAGGCGCATAGGTTGGAGGTTGCATTTGGGAAGTGCTCCGCAATTGCATTTCGGAGAGCCACCTCTTTGTCCGTCACAAAGACCTTTGGAGAGCTCTCTGGTTCCCATACCGACCTGCAAGAATTGATAGGTGTATGTAAAATTACCATCAGATTATCAATCTCATACTAAAAAAGACAATCACCACACTCACTTCAACTTATTCAGAGCCCAAGAGTATGCCGCATTTTTCTCATTCCTCATGAGACAAAATCCAATTGAGAACGAGCTGTTCGTGCAGGTCTGGCCAACAACATGCAGTAAGGGGTACTTGCAGAGGTTGGTCTTGTAGGTGCAGTCAATATTAACCACATGATGGAACTTGCGAGCAAGTAACATTGATCCAGGGTGCGCAAACCATAGGTAGAGGAGCTTTCCGTCATCATTGTAAACTTCATCGTGAACCCAGTTGGAGCCTTTGAGGCATCGTAGAAGATGGTTGATGGGGGTGTCGCCGGCCCTCCGCTGTATCTTCTGCGCTGCTTTTGTGTTGTAAATTGTCCTGTTTGTGACAAAGCGTCCCTCAGTCGTACTCAGCTGCCGGGCAATTGCCTGTGGTTGCAAACCAAGAGAGGCCAGTCGAGCCACCTCTGCTTGGCCCTCTGCCCCAAGTGTCTTGTGGATGGCCTCGTACTTGTGCTGGATGACATTGTGGTTGTGAGGGACAGTCTTGCTGCGGAGATCCCAATAGTCGTTTTCACGGTTCTTGGCACATGAACAGTGGCCCGAAATCTTGAAGGCGCATCCAACTCGCTTATTACGTGATTCACGAGCCCGACAGGAGTCCACGGTGGTAGTGTCTTCTCCAGCCAGTGAGCAGGCAAGGTAAATGTTCTTCCCCGCCTTGGATTTTGAGACTGCCAGCCGATAACCATGCTCGGTGGCCCATGTGGACACAAATTTCTTCAGATCGTCAACACAGGTGAACAGGTATTCAGGTGGAGGGTCCATTGGCTCTACAAAATTAATTCCCATGAGCATCCATTGGAAACAGTATGATAAATCAATGAGGCACTGACCTCCCACAGAGTAGTCAAACAATATGACATCCTCACTGGTCAGTAGGGCTTTGGGCAAAGCATTTCCATCCGGGAGATTTGGGGCCATCAACAAGTCATTGGTGTGGTGCGCAGATGCACTGGGATCTGTACAATAAAACATTGGTAAGAACACCGCAAAGGACTTTTCTGAGTGAAATCTACAATCACCTTGGGGATTTGCCTCAGTCATTGGAGAGGGAACAGACATTTCCAGGGGGATTGGGGAGGGAACAGACATTTCCTGGGCGGTTCTTGCAGGAGCCAGGACTGCAGACGGTACCACAGATGTTGTAGAGTTGGAACCACCTGATTCATCAATAAATAGTCAGCTCCCAATAAAGCAACTTTACCAGAGAAACTAAGACCCACCTTGAGCTTGATCCTCCTTGGTTTGGGTGGGAAAAGAGGGAGCAGGCAGGTCATTTGCAGAAGGCAGGAAATCAGGGGGAAAAGCTGATGATTTACAGTTTGTCAGCTCTCAATAAATATACATTACAAGAGAAAGTTAGACCTACCTTGAGCAGTATTGTCAGTCATTTGAGGGAAAACCAAGGAAGCCAGTGGATCAATTGATGTAGGTAGTTGCGCGGATGGGGCAGGCGGACTTAAAGAGTCAAGCAGAGAATTGATTTCGACAGCGGATTGGTTGGTGTTGTTGTCCCAGTAGTATGTGGGCTGGTTGACGGACGGGTTGCTGGGTATTGATGCAGACAGGTTGCTGGGTATTGATGGTGGGTGTTGGATTGGTTGGGGGGCATTCCAGTTGTTGGAGTACATTTCCTGCTGTAATGTATAGGAGGTTGGTTGATTGGGTTGGTGGGTGGGTGTCATGCGACCAACCCAACGTACAGATGGGGATTTGGTTGATCGAAGCGCAAAGGGAACTGGAGGATGAGTCGAAGATATTCTTCGAAGCAACTCGAAGATATCTTCAAGTCGAAGTAATTCTCGAAGATAACTTCGAGACGAGCTTCGAAGATGTGATGTGAGTAATAAGTACTGGGCTCAAATCAGACTTGGATTTAATCAGGGTGATGACTGATTAAGGAAGGTAACGTAAAACAATATTATATTAATTAAGTGAGGAAAAGGGAATGTAGAGAAAAGTACAGTTGCTTTTATAGGCAAATATTGACATGATGCTTTCGTGAAGATGAGTAAGGAAAGTATTTACTCGTAGTTAGAGTTACACGAGTGATTTGAAAAGGAAAGTCAAATGAAAGCATAATCGATGATATGACAATTAATTTGAAGATACAAGACAGAGATTCCCAGGTGATGTAATTGGTAAGTGCGAGGCTTGATTGAAAGGTTTAAGCGCCAAGCTGAGAGTCGAGGCATGCGAGCTAGTCCGAGTAAGGTTATTGGGTAAGCGTCGAAGAGCCGTCAAATCACCGGAAAGGGAAATCTTCAAATCAGGGACCGGATTGGATAATGAGTTTGGATGAGTGTCCCGTTGATTAGGTGTCACGCATTTGGTCCTTTGAAAGTTCGAAACTGAGTGTTGCATTCGAAGTTCGATGCATATGGAAATGCTGAGCCGGGTTTGGCTGAGACTGATAGTTGCAGCGTGACAGATGCCCGGGTATAAAAGCCAAGCTCCTGCAAAGGTCGAAGGTAAAGAATTCCCACCATCTTACTTCCCACACACTACTTTACTTAATTAAATTGAAGAAGAAGAACAGAAAAAATACAGAAGAAAACAAAAAGAAAAAGAAAAAATCGAAAATGTCAGAAGTCAAAGTCATCGATCGAAGATGCCGAAGATGCATTCGACAGAACTTGACGTGCTCGCCAAGTACCGCGACAAGAGGGGATAGGTCAAAATGTGAGATGTGTCGAAGAATTCGGGTGCCCTGTGTCTTTGAACATGGGTTTCCTTTTGGTTCGGAGGATGCTTTGCCCATTTCGGCTATAAGTAGTCGTGCCGTTTCGACCGCAGTTCCCCCAATACCACCACCATCCAGATCGCCTTCCATCGTCCAAGTTCGAGGTGCTCGTCCAAGAAGAGCCATCACTCGAGTGAATTATCGGATACCGAATTTACTTGAGACGCCAGAATTGGAACAACCGGGAGATTTAAGTAAGTGACAAAGAGAAGAAAGAGAAGAAATGTAATTTTTGAGATTGCTGATGATAATGAATTTGGTTTATTAGCGTTGTTAGGGCCGTATCAAAGATACACCACCATGACACCTCCTCCACCACCGCTGTATGACGAACCGGACCCAATTGTTTTGCTTGAACAACATAACAATCCGGAGGTGACTCGAGTCATCGAAGGGGCCGTAGGAAGAGTCGAAGCTATTGTTGGAACAATCATCAAAGAAGAGAGAGTCGAAGAAAGAGAAGTCGAAGAAGGAAGAAGAGTGGAGGGAGAGGAGAGGAGAGAAGTGGAAAATGAAGATAGGGAAACCGATGCTCGAGTTTTAACCGAAGGTTTCGTCGAAGGAAGTAGTTCGAGGAAGCGAATTTACGAGGAAGAGTTGGAGAGGGACGAAGGTTGGTCCTGCAAGAAGTCGAGGACCGAAGAAGCGTCGAAGAAAATTAGTTCGATCTTCGACGAGCATCAAATGATTCAGGTTCGAATTGCGAAGCGAATGTCGAACTTGGTTGTAGGAAAAGATATGCGGGAATTTATGTTATTGGTGAAGGATTTGAAGGAAAGTTGGGAAGAAGCTGAGAAGAAATTGAAGGAAGAAGATGAAGAAGAATAGAGTGTTTTAGTATTTATTATTTATTATTTATTATTTATTAGTGATAGTTTATTATTTTATTTTATTTTTATTTTAATTTTATTAGTTTATTTGAAAAATTTATTGAGAGATAAGAAACATTTGACAATTTAAGAGAGTGTTTTAGAAAAGTTATGAGAGAAAGAACAAAGAGAGAAAAAAAAAGGAAAAAAAAGGGGAAAAAAGTGAAATAGAATGAGATAGAGTATTAAGAGGATTGCCGAGGTTTTCGAGGATACGTGGTATGGAAGTTTTGAACCAAGGCGGGAGAGTTTCGAAGATGTTGAGCTGGTTCCCAAGAGGTTCGATCTTCGTCGGACTGGAATCCAGTCCATTCGACAAGATATTGTAGTTTGCCTTTGCGTAGTCTCGAATCGAGGATACGACTTACTTCCCACTCGAGGTGATCTTGAACATTAACAGGTTCTGGAGGGGGATGAGTCTTGCCCGGGAAAAGATCCTTAGCTGGCTCTAGGAGTGATACATGAAAGACTGGGTGGATAGCGCTCCACTTCGAGGGAAGGGTGAGTCGGTAAGCATTCTTTGAGATGATTGATTCGATGGTGAAAGGACCTAATTTTCGTTCGGAAAGTTTTTTGGCGGGTCGAGTTGATCGAATGTTGCTGGAGTCGAGCCATACTTTGTCGCCGATGTTGTAAGCTGGAGATTCGAGTCAAAGTTTATCGGCTTGAATCTTGTATCGTTGACTGGCTGCTTCAAGGTTAATTCGAAGTTGATCTTGAAGAAGCTTGAGGTTCGAGAGATAATCGGAGGCTGGAGTTGAAGGTGAGAGGTGAATTGAGTCGAAGGTTGGATTCCGACCATAGAGTGTTTGAAAAGGTGATTGTCGAGTTGAGGAGTGAGTGGCGTTGTTGTAGGCAAATTCGGCTAAGGCAAGCCATTGGCTCCAGTTGTCCTGCTGATAACTGACGAACATTTGAAGATATTGTTCAAGAATTTGATTGACTCGCTCGGTTTGACCATCTGATTCGGGGTGATAGGCAGTTGATAAGTTGCGAGTTATTTTGAGTTGTTGACAGAGCGAAGTCCAGAAACCTGAAACAAACAATGAGCCACGATCGCTGACTGTATTATCCGGGAGACCATGCTTGGAGAAAACATGTTCGATGAAAAAGTTCGCAAGGTCTAATGAGGTACAAGTAGTCTTGGTTCGAAGAAATAGAGACATCTTCGAAAAACGATCCACTATCACTAGGATAGCGTCATGACCATCACTAAGGGGAAGTTGAGAGATAAAGTCCATAGAGAGAGAATGCCAAGGAAATGGTGGAATTGGAAGTGGCTGAAGCAACCCATACTTCCGATGCTTCGAGGATTTGTTCCTATTGCAAGTATGACAACGGTTTACATAATCTTTTACATCCTTGACCATTCCTGGCCAATAGAAGTCTCGAGCTATAAGTTGGTAAGTCTTATCCTGGCCGAAGTGACCAGCTAGGGGAGAATCATGTCTTGATTCGAAGATATCAAGTTTGATTTTAGGATCATTCGGAACAACAAACCTGCCCTTATAAAGGAGCACGTCATCTTTGTCGACTGTATAGTCCTTCGAGTCTTTTCCTCGAAGTTGTCGACAAACAGGGTCATCCTTCTGAGTTCGAACTAACTCGAGGAATTCTTTGCTGAGTTGTCCCAAATGTATTGAATTAAGAGATATACCAGGGGAAGGAGAAGAAAATATAGTTCGAACATTAGCAGGGTTATTATCAGCGAAGGCTCTCCCCTCCGAGGGATAAACGTCGTCTCGACGTGACAAAGCATCTGGGACTACTGCTAATTTGCCAGGTCGATAGTTTATAGTAAAAATAAACTCGGAAAGAAGTTCAGACCAACGAGCCTGCCTGCGAGTAAGATCTTTAGTGCTCGTAAAATATTTAAGAGCATTATGGTCAGTCAAAATCTCGAAAGGTTCGAGTAGGCTGAGCAAATAAGAGCGCCATTTTTTCAAGCAATGGACAATTGCAAGAAGTTCCTTATCATGAATCTCATAATTGAGTTCAGCGGATTGTAGCTTCCTTGACTCGAAAGCTACAGGGTGAATTTGCTTCGAAGAAGCGGAGAATTGAGATATAACACCTGCAATGGCGTAGTCACTTGCGTCAGTTTCAACAATGGTTTTACACATCTCACTGAAGTGAGCCAAAATTGGTGCCGTAGTAAAAGCTTTCTTGAGAGTATTGAACTCCCGTTCAGCTTCGACTGTGAAAATGAAAGGAGTATCCTTTCGAAGGAGATTAGTAAGGTTCACTATGGTTTTGGAATAATTCTTTATAAATTTGCGATAAAAATTAGCAAAGCCAAGGAAACCTTGGAGTGTTTTAACACTCGAGGGCTTGGGCCAGTCAAGGACTTTTTGACATTTGTTCGAGTCCATACTGATACCATCAGTAGAGATGACTACCCCGAGGAAATGAAGCGACGAGTTGTGAAATTCACATTTCGACAGTTTGGCGAAAAGGTTATTTTCTCGAAGTCTTCGAAGCACTTCTCTGATATGAGAAGTGTGTTCTTCGAGGTTCTTTGAGTAAACCAGAATATCGTCGAGGTAGACTACTACGTATACTTCAACAATGTCAGCGAATATATCGTTGACAAGGTTCTGAAAAGTGGAGGGAGCATTGCAAAGCCCGAAAGGCATTACAGTATACTCATAACTACCAAATCTGGTCCTCATAGCCGTCAGCCATTCATGACCTTCGGCAATTCGAACCAAATTATAGGCACCTCGAAGATCGAACTTCGAGAAGTGAGTAGCTCCATGGAAGAGAGTAAGAAGGTGAGACATGGGAGGAACTGGATAAGCATTCTTTCGAGTGACATTATTCAGCCGTCTGTAGTCCACACAGAGTCTGAGGGACCCATCCTTCTTCGGGACGAAAAGAACAGGAGAACCTGTATTCGACTTGCTTGGTCGAAGGAAACCTTTTCCTACATTTTCCGCAATGTAGTCTCGAAGTTCAGCCGATTCTTGCTTCGAGAGCGAATAGACTGGGCCAGGCGAAGGTGCCGGACCTATGAGTTCAATCTGGTGATCATATGGTCTTCGAGGAGGGAGTTTCTCCGCTCTCGAAGAGGAAAAAACATCAGCAAATTCATGGTAGATGGGAAGAAGAGTCTTTCGGATGGTTTCGAGGTCTTCGATCTCATCATCTTCTTCGAGGCTTGGAATAGTCGTCAAAGGGGGATGTGAGAGGATCAGGGAGTACAGAAAACCTTTAAATGAAGGTAATTCCTTCTCTTCAAAGAAGGCAGTGAGAGATAAGTTAGAGCAATAAGCAATTACCCCGTGATCTTTCGAAGAAATGGAAGAGGGAGAGGCAGGATATTCGAAGTCTCCTGGCGGAAAAGTGTCATCTAACTGAATGACATAGTCGGGTAAGCTGTTTAATTCTTTTTTGACTGGGAGAGAAGAGTTAGTGTCTGGAGATATTTTGGGTCGAAGGTTAATTACTCCTTCTTGCCAGTTAACATCTGGGTTCCAATACACCAGAAAGTCATGGCCAAGGATGGTATCATCCATCCCTTGGGCATCCAAGACCAAAAGATCCCATTCGAAGCTGGGGAAAGATTTGAATTGAAAGGTCCACTTTGCCTTCTTTGAAACCCAGAAACTGGGCTCCTTCGAAGAACTTACCAAGAAAATCGGGAATCTTGATGTCTCAGTGAGCTGAAGGGACTGTTGTTTGGCAAATGTCGAACTGATAAAAGACACATTAGCACCAGAGTCGAGAAGGACCCTGTATGGTTGATTCGAAGAATCAAATAAAATAAATCTCGAACTTGGAACACTCTCAGTGGTCTCACAAGCTCGAGGGTTGACTCGCGGAAAGGTAGAAGATAAGTAGTTTTCTTTGCGAATCATAAGAGAACTACTCATTAATTTTTTGACAACTTAGCTGCCTCACGGGCTGCTCTTTTAGCACAAGCATCCAATTGATGCTTCCCACCGCAATACATACAAAGTCCCTCCTTTTCCCTTCTCGCCTTTTCATCCGCCTTGAGGACCCCGTCGGTGTTGAGCACCTTTGAGATCTCTTGAGGAATCCTGGTTCGAGTTTGTTGGGGGGTTGTGGTCGAAGGTTTTGACGTTGCAGGATGGATCTTTTTTGAGGTCGAATTCGAAGATTTCTTCGAGGATTGATCTTGCGTCGCAGGAGTGGAGTCGATCTTCTTGGTTCGAGATCGGTCGTGATAGCAGTTGTCCAACTCGATAGTGCGATCAATGAGATGTTGGAGTGTCGAGAGTCGATGACCACTGACCGCAAGCTGGTCGGTGATTCGAGAAGGTAGGCCTTTACGGAAGTGAAACAGAAGAGCCGCGTCGTTCCAGTCGATGTGAGATTGTAAGACTCGGAACTGGGCAATGTAGGTCGAGGCTTTACCGTTCTCCTTCATCGAAAGAGAATTGAGTTCGAACTCGGCATTGCGAACTTCATTAGGATCTCCGAACAATGTGAACAGCTGTTGTTCGAACTTTTCCCAGTTATTGAGGATGCAGTCCGGTTTGGTGTTGTTCAGCAGTTCGAGGTAAGGTTCGAACCATTGTGAGGCTCGGCCACTGAGATAAGAAGAAGCATAAAGTACCTTCTGTCGATCGAGGGAGAAGGTTGCCGGGTCGTTTGAGAAGAGAATTTTGCAGGATTGAAGAAAACCTCTTAGTTTCGAGGATTGCTCGCCGTCGAACTTGTCGGGAGCTTTCATTCCGGGTGTCCGAAACTTGGGAGGTCCATTCCCTCCTTCAGTCTTCAGGGCCTTGATAAGGGATACCAACATCGAAGTCGGTGATTCATTGGCCGCCCTTTCGGGTTCGTTAGAACCTGAAGGGTTTTGAGGTGGTGAAGGAGGTGGGTCCCGTCGCCCAGGTCGCCCTCGGTTGATTGGTTCCTGAAAAGTGAGGGAGTCCTCCGAATCAGAGAGTTGCCGCAGTGGGTCAAGAGGCGCATTCTGATTTCGAGTCGAAGGAGGAATTTGTTCGATGGAAGGTCGATTGCCGATGGGAGTTGCGGGGGCTCGGCGTCGGTCAATGTCATGGTCCAGAGGGTGTTCGGCCGGACCTTGTGACCTAGTTCGAACTGGTGTACGTTGCATCACCAAAAGAGATCAACAGTCGAAGAAGTTGACTGTCGAGCAACAAGATATAATAGAGAGAAAGATCTATAAACTTGTTGTAAGACTTAATTAATATGCTGTCATGCGACCAACCCAACGTACAGATGGGGATTTGGTTGATCGAAGCGCAAAGGGAACTGGAGGATGAGTCGAAGCTATTCTTTGAAGCAACTCGAAGATATCTTCAAGTCGAAGTAATTCTTGAAGATAACTTCGAGACGAGCTTCGAAGATGTGATGTGAGTAATAAGTACTGGGCTCAAATCAGACTCGGATTTAATCAGGGTGATGACTGATTAAGGAAGGTAACGTAAAACAATATTATATTAATTAAGTGAGGAAAAGGGAATGTAGAGAAAAGTACAGTTGCTTTTATAGGCAAATATTGACATGATGCTTTCGTGAAGATGAGTAAGGAAAGTATTTACTCGTAGTTAGAGTTACACGAGTGATTTGAAAAGGAAAGTCAAATGAAAGCATAATCGATGATATGACAATTAATTCGAAGATACAAGACAGAGATTCCCAGGTGATGTAATTGGTAAGTGCGAGGCTTGATTGAAAGGTTTAAGCGCCAAGCTGAGAGTCGAGGCATGCGAGCTAGTCCGAGTAAGGTTATTGGGTAAGCGTCGAAGAGCCGTCGAATCACCGGAAAGGGAAATCTTCAAATCAGGGACCGGATTGGATAATGAGTTTGGATGAGTGTCCCGTTGATTAGGTGTCACGCATTTGGTCCTTTGAAAGTTCGAAACTGAGTGTTGCATTTGAAGTTCGATGCATATGGAAATGCTGAGCCGGGTTTGGCTGAGACTGATAGTTGCAGCGTGACAGTGGGAGGAATGTTTGACGTCTGTTGCGGGGTGATTGCTGGATTGGTGTAGTTTGGAAAGTTTGGATTGGGTTGGCCGGTGACTGGAATGTGGGGAAAGGCTGTACTATTGTTATAGGAGGCCGTTTGGGATGATTGGTGGGGGGGAAGGTTGTTGTATGGGTTGAAAGATGGTATTTGGTGGCCCATATGGGGTGCAGGTTGCCCGTGATTTGGAATTGGAAAGGCCATTGAGCTTGACGGGTATGCGGGGTGGCCATGGTTGGTGAAGCTGGGGTGTTGGTTTGTGGGATTATGTGTGATTGGGGGTATTGAGGATGCGGCAGCATTGTGTAGGTAATTGGGGAAGCTGGGGAATTGATCAGACGTTTGAGGGGGATGGAGGGGTTGGATGGGACCTGGAACCAAGGGGGTTGCCCAAATGGAACTGGTGGTTGCAGCTGATGGAGGCAGGAGGAAGGACTGTGTGAGAAAGTTATTTAAGTAGAAGAATTGGGCTGTGTGTGCTTACATGCTGTGCCAAGTGAGACTGGGTGACATTAGGCTGACCACTGGCATGCATTATTGCATTAGGGTATTGGGGGTGCGGCTGATTGTGGACACCATATGGGTTGGGAGATACGTGGTAGTAGGAGGAGTTTTGGCCTGGCTGAGACATTTTCTGCTGTAAATAACGGCCAAAGTGAGTAATTTTAGATGATATCTACTTTGATAGACATAAACTTACACTGCTGGAGGGTAATAAAAGTTGATGCGAAGAATACTTGCTGATATCTGTGCGTTCAGAGGAACAAGAAGAAATAATCAGCTGGCATGAAAATAATAATAATGAAGATGTGGAGAGATTAATTGGATCTGAGTGGAAGAACATCAAGTGCTGGTGTGCCCGTCCGGGGCTTGGACAAGGGGAATGGGGCCCTTGGATACCTATGCGGAGATATAAAGGGGCCCTGGCCTAACATGTCAAACTTGGGCGGCAGGGAGCACAGTTGGCTCCTTTTGGCCAGTCATAGTGGGCCCTGTTGGCCCCTTTACTAGGCCCTTTGGGGCTTGTCCCACTGTCAATACAGGGCCTAATGGGCCCTGAGTAAATTTTTGGTTTTTCTTATCAGAATCTTTTTTTTTCTTGATTTATTTATTTTATTTTTATTTTATTTTTATTTTTATTTTTATTTTATTAATTTTATTTTTATTTTATTTTAATTTAATTTTATTTTAATTTTAATTTTAATTTTTTATTTTTTATTTTTTTATTTTTTTATTTTTTTATTTTTTTATTTTTTTATTTTTTTATTTTTTTATTTTTTTAATTTTTAATTTTTTTTTATCTTACGGGGGCACGGTGCGCACGGGGCGCACGGGGGGCTCAGGGGGCACGGGGGGCTCAGGGGGCACGGGGGGCTCAGGGGGGCTCAGGCAGGATAAAAAAAAAACCCCACATTTGGGTGGGTCGGGTGGCTTGGCTCGCTTGGATCGGGTCGGGTGGGTCGGATCGGGTCGGGTGGGTCGGATCGGGTCGGGTGGGTCGGCTTGGGTCGGGTGGGTCGGCTCGGGTCGGCTGGGTTGATGTGGAGGAGGTGCTGTGAGGTGGGGGGGAAGTGATCGAGTGAGGTGGTGGTTGCGGTTGAAATCCGCGGAGGGGGAGGGGGGGTGGGGGGCGGGGGGGCATGCTTATGTCATGTGTACATTCTTTTGTACGCATGACGTCAGCATGTATGTAGGAAGGGCGTGACCCTTCCTATATACATAGGTCGGCGGTCCGCCGATCTATGTGTATAGGCAGGGGCGTGCCCCCTGCCTATACACATAAAAAGGGCGTGTGGGTCGCACGCCCATTTTATGTGTATAGGCAGGGGGCACGCCCCTGCCTATACACATAAAAAGGGCGTGCGACCCACACGCCCTTTTCTGAAGGGGCGGGCGAGCCGCATGCCCTGTTCTGAACAGGGCGTGCGACTGCACGCCTGCAGTGTCGCACGCCTGTAGATGGGCGTGCAGCACGCACGCCCATCTACAGGCGTGCCCACGCCCAAGGATGGGCGTGCAGCCCGCACGCCGATAAAAAAAAGGCGTGCGGGGAACACGCCTTCCTTTTTATTGGTGTGCGTTTGGCGTGGGCCTGCGCCGATGGGCGTGCAAATATCAATGCCCCAAAAATCAGCCATTGTCATCTCATCATACATATCCACCCTTTTCAACTGACCAGGAATTGGCATAATAAATAAATGTTTTGAGGAATAAATCTTTGAATGGTAGAAATTTGGGCTAATTGGAATGAAAGGAATACCAACTGTATACAATAAGTGCTTTAGAAAAGGGAAAGGAGAAAAAAAAGTTCCCCATTTTTATACATGAGAATCATTTTTCAAGTTTCCAACTTACCTTGAATAATACAGATTGTACCTCTTCTTTGAGTCCAAAATGCCCAAAATTACTGAAAGAGTTTCACATTCAGGTTGAATATTTGGTTTTGTTTAGGATATGCAGGAGCATTTGCTGTATTTTATCATGTATTTCATTACAGAGGGAGATTGTACTGTGATGTATATTTCACACAGGTTTTGGAGCAGTTTCACTGACCCGCCCCCTGTGACAGTATTCGGGTTTTGGGGCAAAGCCAGGGGATTTATAATGACACTTCAGCCCAATACCGGAGATATCTGAATTTCACACAAGTCCCGCGACCTCCACGATATCAACCCCTCAAGACGATTCATCCACTTCAATCCAACCTCCACGATATCAACCCCAGGTAAGTATTTGATGAACCAACAAATACATCATACTAATTACCCCTGAATTTTTTTCCCCCAGCCACGTCGACGAGCCCCCCATGGCTGGAAATCAACCTGATCCAACCCCCCCGTATGGCTATGGCGCACCGTATCATCCACAGGTCCCAAACCCCGCCCTGGCCCTGAAAAATGAAACTGCACCGGTGCCACCCCAACCGAGTCAAGTAGGCCCCGTCCAAAACCCCCCAGCATCTCGATTACCGCGGTCCCCTGCCATCTATCACACACCCCAGCGAACTATGTCAGATCCGGATGGATCTGACGTTACGGACCTCTCTGAATCTAACTCAAGCATCCCCCCTAGCCAAACCTCTTTGTTGTCATCTGCAGGTGGCCGGAGGTTAACTACACAATCGATTGAGGCCGTTCAAGCACGGCTACAATCCATTGGTGAACGATTTAGGCTCAGCGATGAAATTCTTCGATGGGCTCAAGGCCTCTTGGATGTGGGTATGGCCTGCTTTCTTCCAGCAAGCATGTAGAATACCTTTGATTGATTGCTAACATTCAATTCTTCTTCGGATGCCAGAAGAAGAATTGAGGCTGATGACTATCTTGATCAGCCTCAACAACCAAGTCCCTCGCAAAGTCCCTCCCACTTCTGACACAGTTGCAACACACTAGGGAGAAGATCCCCCCAACCTTTCGCGTATTCATTCGGAACACCATCCGAGAAGTATTACTACAACCCGATATTGAAGCGTATGGTCAACAATCAGCTAAAAAGCTATCCGTGGAAACAACCCCCTTTGTCATTGTTATGGTAAGACCAATGATGTACACCTTACACATCATCTTGCTAACTCAATTGGTTGATTATAGGGAATCATCTGCCAGACTAGTCCCAACTTCAAGGCGGTGTGGTGATCCATTCCACATCATTACTATAATTTCCAAGACTATTTACCACTAATAAATCACATTCACTTACAAATAAATACTCATAAATCCCAAACCTTACATATATTCACTGTTATCATTTCATAATCAGATTCTACACCCCATTTTAACCCTAGTCACCCACTACAACTACCCCCAAATTCCTCATAGTTCAAGAGTTACAGGCAAACTCAGAATAATACAAGCAAATTATAGTATAAAGCAAGGTATAGAATACAATAAGTACATATTATAATTAGATATATTTTCACAACCAAAATACATAATAAATATTACACATTATATACTACATAACATATTACATCATATACATAAACTCTACCTTTCCACTACTCATCTGTCACTGTCATGACCATTTCATATGTGTCACTGTCTATTCTACTTCATCTGTCATATTTTCCTTTCCCACCAGCTACATGTCATAGCCTGGTTGTTTCCTTTCTCTAGCCTGATGGCTCATCTTCTCTCTCAGATATATAAGGACACCTGTTCCTCCCTCTTGTTCCCTTATGGGCCCCCTGACTTACTATATGGACCCCCTGACTTACTATATGGACCCCCTGACTTACTATATGGACCCCCTGACTTACTATATGGACCCCCTGACTTACTAATGGACTCCCTGACTTACTAAATTACCCCTACATATACCAACATTACAGATCCCATAAATTAGTATACATAATTAGTAGAGTTACCATCACCCTTATAAAATATATAAATACAAATACCAGCTTAACCTCAATATAAGAAGACTGCCCCTCTCTTGCTTGACCCACTTTGACTCCATAGCTACCAACCCTGCCCCACATTACACTATATATATACTTTATACAACTCATCCCCCCTTCATCCATTCCTCTCACCTGGTGTGTGTAGTAAGTAAGTTCATCAGTACTAGTCTTCTAAGAATAGATAGAAATTAGCCACACCTTTATTTTATTCTTAGTGTTACCCTCATTCCCCATTAGCATTAGTCAGGAAGGCAGCTCTTATATCAGCACCTTTGTCATAACCTACATTAGTACTAGTGTAGTTATACATCTCCCTTCCAAGCTCTATTCTGTCCCTTGAGTAGTTCCACAGCGGCCAACATGCCGGATAATTACACTCAGGACCTCGTGTACAAAAACAAATTAAACCGTCACGTTGCGACAGTCATCAAGGGTGAGAAGAACGTTTTCTCCAACCACCTCCGCACCGGCTTTGACGGTGAAACTCCGGTCATACCCCCTCCCAAGTTAGACAAATTACTCTCGGATGCCTACATTGCCATGGACCAACACTTCAAGGGCCTCACCCACACTCATGTCCAAAGCAGCCCACAAGTCACACAACCCTGCCGCGGCCGGCTGGCCTACCTCAGAGCAATGTTTAACATCAACCGGCTCAGACAAATCTTGAATCCTGGGCTGAAGGTACCGTGTGCCTGGGAAGAGATCGACTGGGATATGGAGGTCCGCCGCAACCATTCCCGAGTTTACAACTCAGTGTTTGGACACCTTCTGCTTGAAAAGGACGGCCGTCTCTGGAATGGGATATCTACAGTGGAGGACTGGAATGAAGAGGACCAACAGCTCCCAAGTAACGACGAGGTCCTGGCACATATTGCAATGGAGACTCAAAACAACTTGGCGCCTGGTAATGCTGGGGGGGAATTAATCTTAAAACCAATTCCTCCCCCCTTTTCTTCTGTTGTTGCTTTTCATATATTCTTGTTGCTCTTTCTCCTTCTCCTCCAATCATCTCTCCCCTTTCTCTCTTTTGACAAATCCCTCCCCCCTTCTCCACATTGTTTGATAGCTATATATATCCAATAGGAAACACACACAATGTCTTCTTGCTGAAATACACACATGAATTCCCCTACTAATCTACATGAGAAGCTCTGGCCGAGCTTCTCTCAATGTGCAACATCAGACAACCATTGAGCATAAGCTCGATGGGAATAATAACAGCTCCGCTGCCCATTTGTCGGACCCGGGTGATATGCAGCGGTTTCCGAACCGCCGTAAAGTCGTCTTGGGAGTGGTTTTCAAGCCGCCCCAAGGACGACTTACCCTTGCAGACGTTTTGAAGTTGGTCACAGGCCGACTTGAAGGCGCCTTACCGGTCGTCTTCGAGGCGAAGCATAAACCGCCTCAAAGACGACTCAAAGACGACTCAGCTTAGTGATGTTTCCAAGTCGTTTTGCAGGTCGTCTGAGGGGCGCCCCTCAAGTCAACTTAAAGATGGAGACCTGTGCTGACAGGTGCATTTGAACTGGGAATTGAATTGGAAAAGACGACTTTGAGGCGTCAAAGACAGACAACTCGAAGTTGTCTGAATGCGTCCGTGGTGTACGTATAAATGATGGCTTGGGGGACTTGGAAGAATCAGGATCCGCGGATCCGAGTTGAGTCGCTTTCACACCCCAGCACAGCTGTATCATCTGTCAACAGAGGTAAAAATTCTACATTGATTATCCTTTGATCTAAGCATAACAACAAGACCTTCAAATTTACCGGATATATTACCTTTGATAGCACAATATAAATTTTCCCATGGGAAGATACTTGAGACTTGAGCATTGTGGTTAGATTCCTGAGCAATTGACCTTGGATTTGGTTGATATTTGGGGCAAAAAGTTAAAAAACCAGAACTTGGTAACAATAAAAACAGTCCTTTTTCTTGAGCTCCACCACCATGATAAAGTAGAATTTTTCCCAAAGTGACTTTGGCCCCAGTTAGATTGCCAGGCAGAATTCTGGCAACAGCCCTTTGTGGTGTCAGGTGAGTTATTTTAATGTGTGTTCCATTACAAAGACTTTGTCTGATATTTAGATTATGGAGAAAGATTATTGGCATCCCCACCACCAAAATGAAACTATTCTCTGGTAAGCCAGGAAATGTAATCTTATTGAAACTTTCCTCTGGTAATCCATCAATATTCCTTTTGTCATGTTTATCAATGAACACCAATATCAATATTTCTTGGCTGAGGTTTTGTAATACTGCAAAATTTGTCTTGTTTAAATTTTTTGCACTATTGTAACCGGCACAAACCACATTTTCTGAGTTAGTATAAGCTTTATAATTGATTCCCAACGCAGCAAGGACTTGACTTGAGTTTTATGTAGCTAGATAGTGAGATGAGGCCAAAATTTTAAACTGGTAATTTTTTTCAAAAGTGTCCAGAAAACACCACTATTTTCCCTCCAAATGGTTACAAGGACTTGAGAAACACTTGGAGACTCCTTCAACCATAATCACTGCAAAAAAAAAAAAACTGGCTCAACTGCCTGCAGTTGACATGTGGAAACTCTAATGAAGCTTGTGGTGTTACTCCAACCTTTCTCAAATGGTGAATCAACCAAGCTTCAATTCACAGTCACTGTGAACTTTTCATAGTGACTGTGCCAAAGCAGCTGCATATGCAAATGGGTGGAGATACAATGGTAGCTTGGTTGGAGCATGCTGCATGTCAATTGCTGGCAGTCAATTCAGTCTTTCTTGCAGGGAATGGAAAACAAAGGTGGGGGAACAAATAAAGCAGCAATTACTATATGAGCTACTGTGAACATTCTGCAAGATATTAAAAGGTCAATTCACACATGAAGATTCTATGGATTAGGTGAAATTCTTTGATTGAGATAATGATAATAGGGGGTATCAAATATGACCAAATCCACAATTATCTAATCAACTGGTTTTGAAAATCCACAATTTTTAAAAACCATGTATATCCAAATAAAATGATTCAAAATTCACAAAAGTGAAATTTTATTGAAAAACCTAATTCACTGGTTTTAATTGTGGATTTGGTCATATTTGACACCCCCTAATAATAATATGAACAAAATACAATTGAGTGAATTGACTCAAGGGCTGCTTGAATCCAAATTTACCTCACAGATTCTTGAGGATGTTCAGCCACCCCTCCACTGTTACAGCCCCCCGTTTTGGAATTGAGCGGGCTTTACAGATGTGCTTAGCCTTTTGTTCCATGTTGATCTGTAGATAAATCTGTCCTAGTCTGTTTCTATGGTTGAAAGATTATAAGCAATCTTTGGGGTCAGCTCCTGAGATCACTGATTTTCTAATATTCATGGTTTTCCTCTGTCCTGCCTAACTTCTCAGATTTTTGATTCCCATAATTTATTTTTAGCATCTAAGTTATGTCAAAAGCAGTTTGAAGACTTGAAATACCCTTATCCTTGAGGACAAGTTATGTGGTCTGCACATTTGGCAAGTTATTTTGTTGGCAGTTTGGGTGAAATAAAGAGGTTTTAGTTGATCATGGAATTGAGATAATCACTTAATGAGATCATGAAGATTGAAGAGAGTCTCTTGAGAGGAATTGAGCCAATGAAGGCCAGGATCAGAAGTGATGGGAAGGATGAATTGGTGTTATTTCTGATGAAGAAAAGAGAAAGAAAACTAGATAGATCTGGTGAGTCTGATATAGAAGTAAAAAAAAGTGACAGGCTTGTTACATGAATGTGAAATGAAAGTAAACTTGTAAGTGAATAAATTTTAAGATAAAATAGAATTCACTCTACAGTGAAATTCTAACAACCATTTCCTCCCCATCCTTGGAAGCACTCCCTTGGCACAAATTTACCTGGAATCTCCAAGTGTATCAACTTTGGGTGTTACTGAAGATTATCAGTACACAAAGATTATTCTTTTTGGATTTATTCTTCAGGCTATTTTAAGTACTTTTAGAGCTAGGAGGGTGATTTTTATAGTGTGCAGAAATAGACTCCCAAAAAGTGTTGTAGGTCTGATTGTTTGCTTGCTTCAGATCTTTTCTGAATTTGGGCCACAATCTACAGAGCTGAAGATCTTCCACTGAATCATAGTTCTTTTGGTTTCATCTCCAGGTTGGGAATTGCAGTTGTGCACAAAAAACAAATTTTGATTTTGTTTTGGCTGGATATTTGACAGAGGGAGCTCAATATTTTCTGTAATTCCCCTCAATCCAGTCTCTTTATCTAGGGATTGGATACAGATTGGAGCACATGATTTTAACATCAGGATGCAGATGGAAATTGTGGTGGGGGTGTTTCTTGGGTTTGGGTTGCTAGATTTGGGATAAAAAATGTGTTGAGCACCCCCTGTGGAGATTATCTGACGGGGCTGACTGTGCTGATGTTTTTGTAGTGGTTAAGCAAGTTCTTTCTTTGGGAATTTAAGAGTGGTCCAAATTTCAATACACCTACCTACAATGACTATTCCTGAAAAATCCAATGTGTGTTCTACAATTCCAATTATTTGAATACAAAATTTAACAGAATAGTTGATGCCTGAAAATTAACTGGTGATGCATTCTGTACCTCTCATATTCAAGATGCAAACACAATACAATTGAACGGTAACAGTGAGTGGTCCACATTGATGTTGTAGACCACAATGAAGAGGATTATGAAAGTGATGATGAGCAGTATGTTTGTTTCAATTCCAGTAATCACCATCATGCAAAACTGAAAGATACATAAATGTTTGCAATTCCTTTTAGAAATGCTTTTGGGGAAGATGTACAGAACTTGGCTGGTCCAAGAGATTATGAAACCCAATTTTCAACCAACCAAGGGTACCCAGATTCAACTTGGATCAGACACTACAAGTCAATTTTATTTCATCAATTGCAGGGACAAACTCAAACCTTTTCACTATCATTTTCAACTTTTCCATCAAAGCATCCATGTGTCAATTTGCACCAGGAAAATTTGGCTTCTTTCTTCAGTTAAGATTCCTGTAGTAAAGGAGACCACAGCCATGGGAAGTCACAGCTGTATAGCATACAGTTACAAGATGTGCACTCAACACAAATGAAGATTGAGATGGAAATCACCCAATTTTTTGATGGGGTCAAAATTCAGGTTGCAATTCTCTGGGATGAAACCACCTGAATCCAGAAGAGCTTGATGCATTCTCAGACAGAATTTGCACAATTGTAATTTCTATATGTCACACTTAAAATACCAGGTCAAAATTGTGCATCTCTGAGTATAATTCTCTATTAACTAAATGAACAATCAACAGAAAGGGGCCATTTATGGAAGCTTAGGCTGCTTTTGAACTTTTCAATCCAATTTGATTTAATTTTTGGGACCTTCACACTCAAATTTTCCTCATTTATTGGGCTTCCCTGGCAATTAGTTTCCCCAAAGCTACACCACCCCTTCTGGAAAATCATTAGGGACCTTGGGCTTCCACTTCCTTCCCCCTGTCAGGCTCCTACATTCCACTTGACTCACAAGAACCCTCTAGTTTTTTTTTTCTCTCTATTAGTTATTTTTATTATTATTTTTCATGTTGCTTGTCCTTTTTCTTGTTTTTTAATATCTTTTCTTAAATGTGTTAATTGTTTATTTTTGCCTTATTGTGAATCCAAACATAAAAAATAGTTAAATCCCTTCTGAAGAGTAGAAATAATAAAACTAGAGATGAATTGACTTGGAATAGTGCTCATGCACACAAGAGGTTGAGAATCATTTTCAAAACTAAGTGGATCTACAGCCATACATAATAATATTGACTGATTTGAAATTTATTTTCAACTTCAGAGAGCAAAATCCAATGGAATTCCTTGCACAAGACCCTGGATACATCCCAAACTGACTTGTACAAATTTTTGGTTTGATTCATTCCAACAAAACAAGTCCAAACTTGATGCAATCAGCACACTATTTTAAGGAGATACAATCAAAACTGATGATTGCTTTCCAGGAGATGCAACTTCATCCAAGAAAAACTTCCTTGGATTTAAAGCACACCCCAATTGGCAGCCTTCCCTTGGGTTTTTTGGGAACCAATCACTGTGTTCTACAGGTGCAATAATTCACTGTTTTATCCTCTCTGATTGCCAGGGAAAGCTGTATTTCTCAGAATTTGATAACCCAGTGGTTTTTTTAAAGAAGCTCCAAGTATAATTTTGCATAGCCATGCCATGATCCTAGTGCATTCAAAACCAAATAGATTAATGTGCCATCTGGGGAAAATGCAAGAATGCAACTGCAATAATGGGAAATGTCCAAACATTGTGGTATGCATTCTACATTCTGATTATAAGAATCAGTAAGTATTTTTTAGCACACCAGCCATCTGTAATAGATGGGACCTTGTCATTGTCCAAAATTTGCAGCCATCAACAAAACCAAAGCACTGTTTCAGAAGTGGGAACTCATTCTTAATCACCTTTCTGAATAGTTTAATTGCGCGCTTGGCTGATGGCCAGACAATCTGCGCTTGTCTCAATTTCTCCAAAAACACCAGGAGATGCTGAAGGCCTGTCTCCATATATCAAGAACGCACAGCTGATGTGATGAAAAAAATTTTCTAGATCGAGTAAGCCGACATCGTTGAACTTAGCCAGTGGAGGACTAGCCCCAAACAGCCGGTGGCATCAAGCGATTGCCTCAAAACTTGCGGCTCCCCATGGCGGTTGAACTCATTTTGTGCAATAGTCTCCGACCGCAAGGTATCAAACGTTTGGAAATGAATGCCCATTTTTGTGATGGATGCTTGGTTGCTTTGACTGCTCCACAGATACGCACATGCACTCTGTAACAGAGGGTCGCCAGGGAGATCCGCCTGCGTTAGATGAGTTTTTATTTTCCAGAAAGGACCACCCATAGTCGCAACTACAAAAAATAACATAGCTGCTTCTTCAGAATCTTGCTGTTGTTCAGCTGTGCATGGTAAAACTGCCAAACTAACCGGTGCCTGGTTTACCAGAAGAGCTGATCAGAGGGACCAGAAACGTTGTAATTTTAAGCGTTGGGTTGATTGGAGTTTTCCATGTGGATGAGAAACAAGTGGGATATGCTAAATCTACACACTGGGCAGGGGATGGAAGAAGTCAATGGGAGGCGGAATCTGGAAAAAATTGAAACTGTGGAGTGGTTTCCAGATCAACGGGAAGACCTCCTATTAGGCTGGATCAAAGCAGACCCCCGGTGCAATGGCCATGAGTTTCTTTCAAGAAAATTTAAATAGTGCTTCTGATTTCATAGATTCCCAACGGTTGGCAATATTCGAAATATTCTACTCTGAACGTTGCGCTACCATTTGCATGTCTATCCAGTAGAATTAATTTCGACTCTCTTGACTAGAACACTCCAAGGCTGATTTTCTTTTGGTTCAAACCTTTCTGTCGAAAGATTTGCGGCTCTCTTGGCTAGAAGACTCAATCAAAGATATCAATTACATGAATATGTAGTCTTACTTTCTCATGCTGCCTATCACCCCAATGTGATATGCTACGCTGTTTGGGGTTGACGCTTGCTTATACATCAACAAACCCTTTAGTGGTTATTTCTTTTTTTGAATTTAAGACAAAATATGTATGTACATGAGATGGAACACTTTGCAGGAGAGAACCCCCAAGTGGGGTGAGCGCCCCGATACCCCCGGCCATTCGGGGCCGAATACAAGCTCCTTATCCACAGCCCTCAAGTCATCCCGGGCCGAATCCAATACAATTATTACTTTTACCTCCATATCTAAACCAACCCACATAAACACATATCAATTCAGCTCCGTTTGACGCGCCAAGTCCAAGATGGTTGTTCTAGTAACGTGAGCCTCCCTCATTACCTGGACATAGCAGATTATCGAGGGGTTCATTTCGATCAGTGGCCACACCTGGTTCCTTGTCCGATCGTCTGACTGTTCTATTTTCCCAGATCTGATGGCGAGCAGTTTACCATTGACCGGGAAGTCGCGATTAGGAGTGTTCTGATCAAGAACATGATCGAAGGTGAATTACTCATGCATCCCCTGTCGTTCGATTTGATATTATCTTCAACTCACTGGGCTCTTGCTGCAAAAAAAATGCAGATGTTGGAGAGTCTGATAACCCGATCCCACTACCCAATGTCTCGGCCAGTGTGCTAAAGAAGGTCATTGAATGGTGCGAGCACCACAAGAAGGATCCCGAGCCCACCACCGAGGATCCCGACGATGCTCGGAAACGAGCGACTGATATCAGCGATTGGGACAACAAATGTAAGACTTTCCTCAGTCTCTCTTAACTCGGCTTTTTTCCTGATGAATGCTGTCTGCCCTTTCGGTGAATTTTCCACAGTTATCACTGTTGATCAGGAAATGCTATTCGAAATCATCTTGGCTGCAAACTACCTGGACATCAAGCCTTTACTGTTAGTCTACTTCTCTCATAATCCAACCGTTTCACATAGTATCTACATCTCTTCTTGGTTCTAGGGATGTTGGCTGCAAGTCGGTTGCCAACATGATCAAAGGCAAGCAACCAGAAGAGATTCGGAAGCTCTTCAACATTGTCAGTCCCGATCCTTCGTTTTCTTACTTTGTTTGGGTGTATCCAAGCTTCTCTCTAAATAATCGGCTTCCCTCTTAGACAAACGATTTCACGCCTGAAGAAGAGGCGCAAATAAAGAAGGAAAACGAATGGGCAGAGGTGCAATTTCTTTTTACTGCTCTGAGACTCGGATTCCCATGTTTACTAATTCTTTGGATTCATTCGATTTTTAGGACCGATGAACGTTTCGTTTCTCCGTGTTTTTTTATTTCATCACTGGAGGACAAGGCGGCATCGCGGCTGCAACCCCCAGGTTATAATCCTCCAGCCCAAACTTTGTTACAACTCTTGAGACCAAAAATTGATGAAAAACGAGTGAACTCAGCTGTATTAATTGGTCTTGCACAGGCAATTTAACGAATATTCACTTGTTTTTGTCACATTTCTAATCTTGTCAATCACCAACTTTTAAGAATTGAACCTCAACGGGAGTTTGAAAAAGAATGGCAATTACAATCATACCAACGGAACCTAATCCTTCTCTCTAATTTCGGTCCCCTATTTTGGATAATTTTCAGAAGTCATGAGCTCAGGTTCTCAACATACAAACCCTTCTAGATGAAGATCTCTAGGCAACATGTAGTCATCTAATGTACCCCCTGATAACTGTTAGGCCTTGCCTGGGATGTCGGTGATGAAAAGAATAAGGAGATTGAAGAAAGACAAGAGACCACCGGCATCCCAGAGAGGAGGCTTTTAGAGGAAAGACGAACCCAACATAAGCAACTATAAGATGTGTATGCTAATAACATATAGTTTATGTAATAATAATGACTGCCTGCAGTGTAGAAGTTTGTAGAGTTTATTTTCTATGGTGGTCTTCAAAATTGAACCATCAATTAATCAATTCACTGCCAGCATAATTGCCTAGGTTGAGTTCATCGCAGTTAAACTAGGATACAACTAACCAATTTAAAGTAGGTTGAACTCAAGCCAATGAAATATGGAACCAAAGGGGAGTCTCTTGGCTTTAAACTTCATCAGTTGATATCAACCAAGTTTAAATTGGTTGAGTGCATCCCAGTTTAACTGGGATGACTTCATCCTAGGCAATCATGCTGTTGAGATATATATCTCTATTTCTCTATGCTTCATCTTTTCATCATGTTTCTATTTCTTTGTTATGTCACAATCTGTGACATGTTATGTAGACCATTTCTCTACATAGTATGGCACAGACACCATTGGAAGGATTCCCTTTTTCTTCATCCTTCCAAACAATCATCATTGTCTGTCCCAGGTATGTCTCACTTTCTCTTCATCATTATCTTTGTTTTCTTCTTTGTGAGCTGAAATGAATTCATCCTTCCAAACAATCATCATTTTCTGTCCCAGACTAATTCATCTCAAAATTATTGTTACTATTGTGGTGCAAACTATGTTTCTTTGCAAAGTAATGGGAATGAATAGAATAGAATGAACATGATTTGTATAGAAACATGGAGTATATATATACATGGATTATGTAATATATACATGACTATTAATGTGTGTGAGTTGAGCTATTCCATATATGTCATAGTTGTGGTTTGTCATGATGTCATGACGTGCACTATGACTTATGGACGTAGTGCGTAATGCTATTATGTATATGTGCTACAACACCCCCCCACTTGACGAAACCCTTCCAAGAGAAATCATACGTTGAAAATTATGAGTGATAAGAGGTAAATTTTTAGTAAATATATCAGCGAATTGGTTTTTGGTGTCCACCCAAACTAGGGAGATTTGTTTGCGGAATAGAGCTTGGTTGGTAATGTAAAACTCTTGATCTGAGTGGCAAGTGCGTTTTTTGGAACTGTCATTGGAGCATATTTTTACGGCTGATTGATTGTCACAGAACATTTTGCCGGTGAAGGTACGGAAGGTCATATCTTGTAGGAGTTGGCGGATCCACAAGACATTCTTAGTTCCGTGGCAGAGTGCCATGTACTCAGCGTGGGCAGTAGAAGCAGCAATAGTAGCAAGTTGTTGAGCTACCCAGTGAATTGGGCACCCGTGGAATAAGATGAGAATGCCATAGTTGGATTGGGAAAAATCGCCACCCCAATTAGCATTGGCGAAGCATGAAAGGGGGGGGTCGTCTTATCAGGATATAAACATAAGGTCATGTCCTGTGTGGAGGCAACATAATTGACGAGGTGGCGTAGGCAATGCCAGTGTTCTTTGCTGGGTGCTTTGGAGAAATGAGAGAGGAAATTGATACTGAAAGTGATGTTGGGTCGTGAGCCAGCTGATAAGTAGCTGAGCAAACCAATGATAGAAAGGTAAGGGCCTGGGTCAATACCAGACTCGTTGAGAGAGGTCTCAGGTAGAGATCCAGGAGGAAGGGGTGTTTTCGCGTGGCTCACACCGTCCCAGTGAGAGGTCAGGAGTTTAGAGATGAGCTTAGGTTGATGAAGGGAAAAACCAGATGGGCCACGTGTGACTGAAAGGCCTACAATGTCACTGAGGTTGGAGGACCACTTGATTTACAAGCAGTCATATAATGCATGCTCAAGATTCTTCAGAGCAGCGGTAGAAGATCCAGTAACAATGCCGTTGTCCACATGGATCCAGATGATGGCAGGACGTTCCTCATGCCGCATCATGTATACACTGCTGTCATATTGGGAACTGGAGTATCCCAGTTTATTAAGGGTGGAAGACAAATTTTTCCACCAACACCTTGCAGCCTGTTGGGTCCCGTACAGTGCTTTCTTTAGGAGACAAGCGGAGCCGGCAGGAGCTTCCAACCCTTCCGGCGGCGTAACCCATACCTCTTTGTCAATTGGGGAATTGAGATATGCAGCCACAAAATCAAATGTATGAACCGGCCATTGATTCAAGGCGGCAATGGAGAGGATGAGCCGCATGGAAACAAAGGTTGCTGTTGGCGCAAACATACCGGTAAAATGTTCCTCCTTGATTTGCAAGAATCCTTTTGCAACATATCGAGCCTTGTGCCATGTAACCTTTCCAGTGGGGTTTGTCTTCTTAACAAAAACCCATTTAGCCCGTAAAACCTTGGTTCCTTTTGGAACGGGACAAACTTCCCAAAACTTGAGGCGTTCCAAATTTGCCAACTCCTTGCGGATTGCAAGAAGCCATCTCACAGAGTCAGAGTCCTGAGCCGCCTGTTGATAAGTGGTTGGAACAGAAGAATCAAAGACGTCCGGGGTCCTATCAAGAATAGAGTCAATCATGGCCTCTTGGTTCTGAATGGTGAGCTTGTCAGTAAAAGACCCAAGTTGGAGAGAGAAGGATGCAGGGTGCTTGGCAGGCTGTGAGGGGATATTAAAAGGGAAATATTTGAAAACAGCCACTGCTGATTTGATGAAGGTCTTGGTCACAGGGCCCCAGAATCCCCACCCTTTTGATTCCGGTAGATAGAAAACCACAAAACCCCGAACAGCGCGTTTGTCTAGTTTTCGCCGCTTTTCTTCAGGGACGTGAATAAAAGCTTGAGAGCCAAAGATCCGGAGTCTGTCAAGGTTGGGGCGGATACCAAACATCTTTTCAAAAGGTGTGATCTCTCCACTGGCTGAGTTTGGTAGTTGGTTGAGTGTGTAGCAAGCCCAGATAAATGCTAGACCCCAGAATTTCCTGGGCAAGCCGCTGTCAAGGAGAATAGTGCAACCCATATCCTGGAGGGTGCAGTTGAAGCGTTCAATAGTGCCATTCTGACAGTGCTGATAGGCCATGGATTGTTCCGATGTGATACCCTTTTGCTGAAGGAACAAAGCCATCTTTTTGTTATTAAACTCACTGCCATTATCAGAGCGTAGAATCTTAAGTTTCTTCCCGGTGCAAGTCTCTAGATGGAGTATGCTGTCTATTAACAGCTCAGTGGCATTGCTTTTCCTGATGATAATTTTTACCTCTGCGTAACCGGAGCCAATTTCACGAATTGTGAGAGCATATAGACCACCCCCTAAAGCAGCCTCCTCAAAAGGTCCTACCAGGTCCACATTCCAAGCATCCATACATTGGAACTCTCGCCTATCAGACTTCAGGATGTTCTTGTTTACGCTTTTGGACATTAGACATGGAGGAAAATAGATGTTACCTTTAGGTAAGGTAGCAGGCAAACCAAAGGCTGAGCCAGTGCTGATCATGTGACAAATTGTTCTTAAAGACGCATGCCCAAAACGTTTGTGTGTTAAAAGTAGGAGACACTCGTCAGAGGTGAGCACACAATAATGAGGGACACGTAGGGCAGGCATGGGAACGGGGACTTTAAAGGGATTTAACACGGTGGGTGCATTGCATTTCGGTAGCATGGGTAATGACAGAATAACGTTGGATAGCACGGCAGGTACAGGCGGCGTATATGACACAGTATTTACAAAAGGGTTATGGGGGGGGGGGGGGGGAACAGGAGGAGCACAACAGATTGGGGGATGTAGTTCCCACTTGCGAGAAGTTGTGTTGAGATGTGACGTGGTCCAAATGGTGTCACCTTGAGATATGAGGAAGCTGTTGTTGATGAGGGAGATCAAAAATCCAGAAAGACGTAGCTCAGCGGGGGAAATGAGGGTGTGTGCGGCATGGCTTCAGTAGAGCACGTCTTCAACCGTGATAGGTGTTGAAGTTGGACCACAAAAAGTCAGAGTCCCTTTCCCTGTAATGTAGCAGGGGGTACCATTAGTTGGGACACAAAGGGTAATGGGGGTGCTCAGTACTCTAAAATTAGTTAGCGGAGACCTGTCACCGGTGAGGCGGTGAGTGGCATCGGTATCAAAGATCAGAGATGTAGATTGCTCAGTAATGGGGGCTGCAGCGTGAAACATCAGGTCGCTGAAGGCGGGTTCATGAGGATGTGGTTCACCAGGATTGCAGTCCATTGCATTGGCATGCGGAGTATGATCTATATCAGCAGCACGTGCTGATGGGCGGGGGGGGCAACTTACTGTTGTCTTTATAGACAGGTTGGTAAGAATCTGCAGGGCGTAATATTGGGGGGTAGGGGGCTGATGTGCGATGTTGTTGGAAGTGGATACCGGGTGGGCCAGTGGGGGCAAGGATTGGGTAGTATGCTTGGTATTGGCCTTGTGGATGGTTAGCACTCGTATGGTGTTTGACAGGAGAAGTTGCGGATACTGGACACTGGCCAATGAGATGGACAGAAGATCCACAACAAAAACAGGATCTAGGGAGTGGAGTAGGTGTCTTGAAGGTGGCAGGTCGGCTGGCAAGAGTGTAGACGTTATCAGGATGACTCTCAATGGATGTTTCTCGCTGTAATTGTGCGGGGTGAGAGACTTGGAAAGCATTTGGAACCGTCCTTTCACTTGTTGCTGCGTTGCTGCCTCTGATTTTTTCTTGGCAGTCGGCCAAAATGTCAATCATTTCTTGAAAAAGGAGAGGGATCTGATGTCTGCTGGCCAACTCCTGATCCACCCAATAATCGAATTCCTGTCTTAAGCTGGATCCGTGAGCCAATGATGCCTGGAGCATTAGACCAAAAATGGAATCTTCATCAAAAGGTGCACCGGCTTCTTTCAAATCTAGTAATTGGGCCTTATAGGTGGATGCAATGGACATGGAGTCAGTGTCAGAGGTACAATCAATGCTTTTTAGAGCATCCCATTGGTTGAGTTGAGCAGCTCTCCCAAAGGAAGTGAAACGTTGATGTATTCGGTTCATGATCTCAAAACTTGACGGCAGTTCCCCCATGTCGTTTTTGATGTTACGGTGGAGAGAAATCAGAAGAATGGTCCTGCCAATGTTTTTGGTTGGATTGTTGAAGAAATCTTCTTGATACCACAATTCGCGCTCCATAACAAAATTCGCCATTTCTTGAATGTCTTTCATCCAGGATTGGAAGTTGCAACCGCTGGGTTGTAATTTGTGCTGATCAGGAAATCTGGAATGAGCATCACGCACAATTAGTCCGCGGTGTGAAGGATTTCAGGCAAAAGAAAAATTGGGTTCTAGGTGGGGAGGGATGGCGGGAGTTGGAATTGTGTGGTGCTCTTCAGATCTGACCGGTCGAATGGTGACACAATCATCCTCTGATTCCAACGAGCCTTGAGCGGGGCGAGTCTGTTGAGCAGCGTTGGCGGAGGACCGGGTGTTGATGGAGCTGGGAGAGCGTTGGAGGGGAGCCATGCTGAGAAAGTGGTAGAAGTAGATGAAACTAAGATAGGAGAATTTACAAGATACAAGGAAATGCGTGAAAAAAAAGGAGAAAAAGACGGAAACTATTTTCAGGAAATTGATACACAACACAACACGACTAAGATATTCACAACACAACACAACCGTATAACAGAGAGATAGAGGAGACTGTATAAGAGAGAGAGAGAATGTAGTGAAAAAAAACTTTATATCTGGAAGACTCTTTTAAATTGTCAAAATAATGAAAAAGGAGTTATGCAAAAAATTCATACTAGGATAAAAAGGCTCATAGCCTATTGTTAGTATTCACCAGGAAAAAAAAGTTGGCACCTCTATGGAGGTGCCTTCGCTTATCTCTTACCCATCCTCAACATATCAACGCTGTATCTTGACTGTATCCCCCACTTCAACAGAATGTATCAATGAGGTATCTTGTTTTCACATGACTGCTCCAAAGTTGAAGTATTTCCATAAATTTAATTAATAATTTTTCAAATGGCAAGTAAATCCCCAATAAACTTCATGAAATTTGACTAGTGATCATGAAAAACCACAAGGAGGGGAATTCACTGTATGTCTCCATTTGTCCCCCACATGTTACGTCTTGCTAACTCAACTTTGATCTTCAGTGCTTGATACAACAACATGTCGCCATCCTGATAGGGTCAAAAAGCAAAACTCTACCTCATCATGATGAAGAGGAATTGCGCATGGATATTGATGATCAGGTGGAGGATCTCTGAAGTGATCCAGACTACCCGTATCCTCATGGTCCTGGTCATCCATCCGCTACCCCCGAAACATTGGCCATCATGCGCAGGATGATGACTGCCGCCGGAGTTCATTCCTTCCGCCCCAATTTCAACCAACCAATCAACAGTCCTGATAATGAGCATCTGCTTTATCTGGCCGTGAAGACATTTGTTGAGCTGGTCAAATGCAAAGAGTACACTGGAATTGTTCCAAAAGGTCTGAAAGAGGAAAGCATCTGAAATGCCATTCATCTCCATGTTACCCAGAAACTCAGAAGACGGTCAGTTTTTTCCTGATGCTTTGTTTACCTATCATATTGATTCACGTCTCCTTACTAAACAAATTTCATCAGGTATTGACAAGAGAATAAGTGGTCCAACAGTCAACAAGAAGCACAAGACAAGACTGCTTGGCGCACTTCTAGATTGGTTAATGTAAGCAACAATTGAATTGACCGCTTAAATATATTCCCGGACTAACAAAACCAAACTTTTCTTGCAGCTACGACACGCCCAAATTGCAACCTTAAGCAAGTATCAAAAGCTTTTGGGCCTTGTTCCAATTGTTGAAGGAGCATGCAGTGACAATGATACCAATGATGAAGTATCTCAAATGATCCAAATCGCTTATTCAAAAAGAAATCCCAAAAAATGCACCGTTTGATCAATCCCATGGCAACATCACAAAATTTCTTGCATGATGCGTAAAATTGATGATTTGAAGGCTGCTATGATAGCAGCAACCCCGAAAAGCTCTTCTGGTGCTGCGGCCCGGGAGTGTTGGAATGTTTCTTTGCCAATTGAAAGCAAGCTCAAACCACCATCCAATTTTCCAAAGGCATGCTTTGATTGTGAATGGCTTGACTCCCTCACCAAGCATCAAAGATCTGCTTTGAAGTTGCGCTCAAAATCTGATATTAGAGCCCTGGTTAAGGAACTTGAGGAGATGGTCCCCGGAAATTAGTTCTCATTTATAATCACATTTTTCCTTGTACATAAATAATTTATTTGTAAAAACTCGGAGATGGTCCCCGGAAATTAGTTCTCATTTATAATCACATTTTTCCTTGTACATAAATAATTTATTTGTAAAAACTCCTGTACATAATTGATTGTAATTGTATCTAATTTAACCTATCAAAATTTATCAAATCTAACCAACACTTGACTCCGAGAAATATAATTCAACAAAAACTGTGAATCAGAGAAATGGGAAATGAGTTGATAACAATTGAAACAATTGATTACACATGGAGTTCCTGATAAGGATGGTAGCGCTGCCGCACAAGGAAAAAAAAAAAAAAAAAGGGGGGGACAAATTGAAAAGTTGATCAATATACCTGATTTTTTGATCAATATACCCTGAGGAAAAATGAACAATCTTTGTAGTGAAAGATGGTGAGGGGAAGAATGAAGATAAAATGAAGCAATTCACAACTGTCAGGTCAAAACTGATGCAGCTTGATTTTAGTAACAGTTATTCCAACAAACTCCAAATCCTGGATAATAAATTAAATATATGGTTATTGTGAATTGATCATAGCTAATAGGCGTAATTCTATATTTATCCTGAAAATTCCATGAAAAAAGAGCTTAAATTTGAGTGGACTTCAACTAATCATCCACAGGACCTGCATATTTAGTTCTTCAATGGTTAAAATTGGTCAATTTTGACCTGAAACTGTGTTTGGTTTTCTAATCATGGATTCTGATGGAATTTGAAGCTGGAAATTTCAGTAAAATGTCACAAATTTTCCAAAATATGACTGAAGTACCTCTATCCAAGTGCATTCTATGGGTATTCCAAATTACTAAGGAATCAGGGACTGCTTAATAGCGGTTTCTCTGTTCCATGCAAAATTGAGAGATTAAATTCCATGATTCATCAATTTGGTGGAAATAGTGACAATGGACAAACAATATCCTCTATGTCAAATAATGGCCTCCAAGCTCAGCTGGCTTGTAATATTAACCATGACTTCAAATGATAAAACAGCTTCCTTGAGAAATTGAACCCAATCTCTTGCTTGGTATATATGGGATATGGTGTCCAATTTAGTATCCTAAATAAGATGTAATTCAAGTTTGACAATTGGTGGTTTGTCTGGAGGATGATGGGAGTATTTAAGCAAGGCGCTTATGGGGCGGTTTTATTATCCAATCTTTGAAGTTTGTGTACCTGTTGATAGAGAAGGATGAAACTGGAAATTGCTTCTGAACAGTAAACTCCAAAGAGTAATGTAGAGCAGATGACTTGTGATAGAGGAAATGAAATACATGACCTAAATTTCTTGGCCCAAAGAGCTAGTGTGCTTGAATTTCACAGCAATCATGGTTTCAAATGGATCAAATGAGAGGTTTAAGATCCAAATGAACAGCTCTAAATTTTTCATATGAAAATCAAAGCAACTGAGCATATACTCAATCAAAATGTTTCATCCAGCACAATTTATCTGTTTATCAGATGTATAATTGATTCGAGGGATTTTTAATTCCTCTGTGATTGAATTTCCTGGGGATTTCACCTGTAAGTTTAAATTCTTGATGTTGAGTTTCAGTTACCAACTAAAACCCACAAAAAGTGAAATCTTCTGTGAATATCATATGATATCATCATTCCTTGGAATATATTAAGAGCTCAAAAATACTGGATCATACAAGAAATCACTCAGAGTGTGCCTCTTTTTTTAGCGGTTCTTCAAAATTCAAAAGAGGTCAGAATCTTTATTTCTACTATAGTAGAGTTGGTGCTGGGGGAAATTAAAACTCAAGTGGAATACCCTGGAAGTTATATCTTGTAATTTATCATCTAAGCTGAGTGAATTGAATGGATAGGTTTTTCAGGCGGTTTTCTGTGAACCAAAGTTGTAATGTATTACCCACATAACCCTTCAAAATTTATTTAAAAACTTCTTGTCAGAGTTGATCATAATTTATGAAGCCTGAGAGGGATTTGCTTCAGGGAAAAAAAGGTCTTTGTATTTCACCACGCTGTCTCCACTTTGTATCCAACGTATATCAATCACTTGATTAAAGGGATAGCAGAGGGATACATATGTTTTATGCCTGATGTCTGGCTATCTGAATCCACTCATATGTATCCAGTTTCAAAATATATCATACTGCAGGGTTGAATTCATCATTTTCTCATGTGGTATCTACCAAATAAGTGTCTTGGGTTTGATCTAACCCACCCCCCCCAAGGCTAGTGAAAATAACACGTGCAAAGAGAAGCACTCTCCTTGAAAATGTCCAATCAGTTATTTTAATGCAATATTTGAGCTGCCTTATACACAAAATCATTGAAGTTTCATCAAACCAAAAATAAATATTTTGTGGGTGGTTCTTTATGCAAGAAGCGTGCAGCGTGCATGTGGTTATTCAAGATCCTTTCATTCAGGTAAAAACCAGATGAAAAAACTTGCAGTTGAGTTTAATTTTCACTAAGTGTTGTAATTTCATCATTCACATATCTCCTTGTTTTCTCTGTTCCCGTATATATCACTCCTTTCACTTCCTGTCACTCAATTCTCCCCATAAATATTGAATTTGCATTTAATCCACCATCTTCTGTCCTACAATCTGACCCCAAAGTTGTTGTAAATTTCAAACCTAATGTTTATATAGAAATCAAAATATCTGTTCATCTAAGTGCATTTCCTCAAGATCAATACTTCTTGTTGGATGAGTAATTTTCTGCAATGCAACCTAGCGGACTGTATTTCTTTGTTTTCTCCTGACTCAGGTCTTAGTATCCAGAATTCCTGTCCACATCCTCTTTATTTTCCCTTGATAAATATCTCTTCAAAAATTCCTGGAAGATCTGAAATTTCCACTCGTAATGTAGCATAAAAGTATAATTATGAGCTGGGGCTTCATCTTAGTGATTAAGCCCGGCGGGCTTAAGGATGGTTGGACCAAAAAAAATCGAGGGTCAGGCCAAAAATGACATGCTCAGTTAGGATTTAAGCCCGGCGGGCTTAATCTATATCAGAAAATCGTGGCAGTTTTATTTCTCACCAATTAAGTAAGTTTTGGGAAACACGTAAAATCGTAGAATCTGGACAATTTTTTTTTTTGAATCCAGATTGATTGATATTAAGCCCGGCGGGCTTAAGAATGCTTGGACTAAAAGACTTTGAGTGTAGGGCAACAAGGAAGCACAGGGGTGTTTTTAAGCCCGGCGGGCTTAATCTAAAAAAGATATTCCTGGTGGGCTTGTGCGTCACTAGGTAAGTATGATTGGGTCCCGCATAAAATAATAGAATACATCAAAATTGTTTGGTTTTAATCCAAAATTCATTGACATTAAGCCCGGCGGGCTTAAGGATGCTTGAACTAAAAAAATATTTGTATGTGCAGGAAAACAAGGAAAATCAAGGGTTCTGTTTAAGCCCGGCGGGCTTAATCTACAACAGAAAATCCTGGCCGGCTTATGATTAATTGGGTAATTAAGATTGGGGTTTGACATAAGATCATAGGATATGGCAAAATTGTTTTGTTTGAATCCAAAATTTATTGATTATTCATGGAAAAAGAATGGGATTTTTCAAATCATGTGAATCATTTCTAACCAAAGTTGATATTATAAAATGACAGATGGAAGCTGAAAACGTAATCTATAAATACAAGACCAGTGTCAACCATTCTTTGATAATAAGTAATCTTGGGTCTTAGTTGGAAAAAAAGAGTGTGATGATACGAGGTGAGATCAGAAGGCTTCCAAAATTAATTGGTAAGAGATATGTTATGAAATATATCATCAAGCCAATCATCATGATTTTCAACTTCTTGCTCTTTCTCAGTAATTTTGCATAACTTACCGGAGGACTTGACATGGTTTTTGAAAATTATCTAAAGTATCATCTAAGGATAATCTAGGATTCAGAGCAGTAACACCAAAACAGGATGGTATACATATTTCAACAACACCACAAAATTATACAGGAGATTTGATACCCAAGAGGGCTTTTCCATGCGGGAAGCTTCCAAGTAAATGACTTAAGCTGTTTTTGTGGATATTTAAAAATTCTCATGTAATTGAATGGCCAAATTTCACTAGGATCAATAACATCTTTTCTCTTACAATTCTTTTTGGGACTTGACAGGGATACATTTAAGCAGATTTGAAGAGAGAATCAAAAAATAAATTGATCCCCACCTGAAATCTTGTTGTGTCTAAATTAAATTATGTGTTAGGTTGAAATTTATTGAGACAGAAATGAGAGATATAGTCTATATCAAATTAATAGGAGGTTGAAATGGTGATTCTCAAATGGATATTAACATATGTGGGGGAAAAAATGATCCTACACCTGGAAAGTGTTTCCTGATTCCAACTAGGGCATTCAATTTGATTTTAGAAAAATCTATATACCATATTTATGAATGTGCAATGTGGCACCAAAATTAATGGAATAATCTTTTGTTGATTTTTTGCAGAATTCAAGGCCCACGTTCCATAGATGCTTTTTGATAGGAGATTTTTACGCTTGTGTTCTTAGTTCAACTTGCACTTACCATAATTACAAATAATCTGATGTAGGAAAAAGAATATGATATCACTGTTTTTCTGAAACTTGTGAACATGGAGGAAGTAAAAAAATTGGGGAAACCAATGCCATATTGGCTTCAAATTGAATAGCTGATGGGTACAAAAGAATCGTTATTAACAATGCAAGGTTTCAACATAGACAAGGAATATGTAATAAGAATTTTGTTCCTTTTCAACAGGAAAAGTTGAATTTTTCAACTTAAATTTTGCAATAAATGGCTTGTAATGAATCATGTTGTTTACTTCAAGTTGATTATCAAGATTGGTTTTATTTCCATGTTTAATCCCAAAATATCAAATTTATACAAAATAAAATATTAGTTGTGGTTGAATGACTGTGCAACAATTGTACCAGAGTTGAAAACCACAAGGAGTTCATGTTAGCCATGTTGTAAAGAATATTTTTGAAACCTTGAATTTCACTTGATCAAGCTACTTGATGTTTTTTTTTTTGGATTTTGAAGCTTGTGCATATCAGAAATTCAGCTTCCAAGGTGTTGGCAGTGGGGGTGGTGGATCTCCTGGGGTGATGTATGCGCTTTTCAAATATAACTGGCTTATTTCAGAGTTCTATGGTCATGTTTTCCAAGAACTTTAGTAATAGATAAACCATGGTTGGATATAATTTTCATCCAAGATCAAACTTTTCACAAATTATAATTTGTTTGATTTTATTATGAGCTGTCATTGATTAAACATTGGTTGTAATAAAAAGAATTTCTTGCCTCGGAAATTTCTATAAAAACGATTGGATATTTTGAATTTTTTTTGAAAACTCCTCTGATGTATCATTATACATTGGTGATACATAATAGATAGGCATGGAGATAACATTGGTGCACACCAAGGATACATAGTAGATAGAGGTGGGATAAGTGGGGGATATAGAGAAGTCACCTCCATGAAGGTTCCAACTTTTTTTTCCTGGTGATTGTGGTGCAAAATATGTTTCTTTGCAAAGTAATGGGAATGAATAGAATAGAATGAACATGATTTGTATAGAAACATGGAGTATATATATACATGGATTATGTAATATATACATGACTATTAATGTGTGTGAGTCAAGCTATTCCATATATGTCATAGTTGTGGTTCGTCATGATGTCATGACGTGCACTATGACTTATGGACGTAGTGCGTAATGCTATTATGTATACATGCTACAAAAAAAATATGCTGGAAGTGTGCAATGCATAAACATAAATCCATCAAGTTCATTTAGCTGGAGCTGCTTACGGAACCTCAGCATGTTTCTTGTGGAGTTATGTTTATGCATTCATGATCCAATTTCAAAACCCACTTCTGTTTTATGATCAAGTGAAACCATGATTTATGGTTTGTCTTGATGCCTTAACAGCTGTTCCAGGGTCAATTCAGTGTCATGAGCCGTATTGCGGGCCTGCCCGCACCAAAGCCCGCACCACATGTAGATAGTCTATCACGTACATGTCACAGACAGACCACTATAAAGTCTGTCAGGACGAGGATCCACATCTCTTCCCCATCCTGCAATCTACATTATAGGATCCCGAAACCCCAGAAACCCCAGAACCCCAGAGCCTTCCTCTCCAAAGATCAGACCATAACATATTGCAGGATCTAACACTACGGAGACAAAGGCAAGAAACCAACACCCAGACAGACACCTGAACAAAACCAGACAGACAACCCGAACGATCCCAACTTCACCCGCACCCAAAAGATGGATGAAGTAGAGCAACTCCGACGACAGCTTGAGGAGATGACTCAAGCAAGGGAGAACGAACGATCCCGCCGAAGAGCGGCCGAAGCACAACGGGACCAACCATCCCAACCAACCGGTTCCACCCCAACCCGCGGACCAAAGATCGCATGTCCCGACAAGTTCGATGGTGAACGCGGGACGAAGGCAGAAACGTTTGCCCGCCAAGTGGCGATTTATACATTGGTCAACAGCGCCATGTTCCCTGACAACAGGAAAAAGCTGTTATTCGCCGCGTCCTACCTTACTGGACCCGCCGCTGTGTGGTCCGCCCCGTACATCAACCTAGTCACGGAAGGGGCGGACTTCTCGTATGACGGGTGGACGAAGGATTTTGGAACGATGTATTTCGACTCCGAGAAGAAAGGGAAGGCGGAACGGGCGTTACGAACGCTACGACAGACGAGGACAGTGGCCGACTACACCCACACATTCCTCACCCACGCTACTGCCACCGGATGGGAGGTCCCGACCCTCATCAGCCAATACCGACAGGGCTTAAAATGGGACATTCGGACAGCACTAGTACTGGCCCGCACCACTTTCACCACTGTCAATGAGGCAGCGGGTCTAGCCATGGAGCTTGATTTGGAGATGCACGGGGCGGAAACGACCACTGGATTTGCGAAGACCCAGCCAGATCCCGACGCTATGGACACATCTGCGATCAGCGGCCGACTGTCCGAGGACGAGAAGGCCTGCATGATGCGGGAAGGACTTTGCTTCCGCTGCGGGACGCGAGGACATATCTCTCGGGAGTGTCCAAACAAGAAAGGGAAAGGACGGACACCGGCCTCAGTCTCCGCACTCGAGGGCCAGATCCGACAGCTAGCCGATGGATTGGCGGCGCTCAAAACAGAGGGACAGGCGGACAAGGTGAACAAGGGACGGGCCGATAAGTCAAAAAATGGAGACGCTCGGGAATGAAGGTTGTGCCCTTCCCGAGCGTAGCGGAGTTTTCATGCAGTATTGGTGCTAGTCAGACATTACATGTAAATGAAATTGATCCCCGATGTTTCCTTTCATGCACCATCACAACTCCCAGAGCCACACCCCAAAGCCCCTATCCCCCCCTATCCTTCCTCATAGACTCCGGAGCAACCCACGACGTTCTGAGTGAATCGTACGCATCCCAATGGGGACTCCTCGAGGCCGCTTCGGCCTCGGGGCGAACCGTCTTCAGATTTGACGGGTCCGCAAGCAGAGCAACCCATGAGATAGACCTAATGTTGAACGACGAACCCCGCCCGTCCCGATTCATCATTACACGACTGAAAGACTCGTATGATGGGATCCTAGGGATGCCCTGGATCCGCCGATATGGACACCGAATCAATTGGACGAACCGTACCCTATGGACCCCGGACATTGCGGCCGCTTCGGCGGTTTCGTCTATTCCGAAAAACACCCAACCGGCAAGTCGGGGAAAGCTAGGAAGATTGACGAGGGGGTGTGTGTTTTGAACACAATAACGCCCCCGCAATGTGAGTTCAACATCCCTATCCCCCACATCATTCCCGAAACGGCTGGCAAGCTTGTACACCCTGTAGATAGACCCCAGAACCCCACATGGAATCCCGAAACCCGACACCCCAACCACGTACCCGATGAAACCGTATCCAACCAAACTTGTGCTACTGCGGCAGCAGTATCGTCCTACCCGCCAACATCCCCGCAGAAGGTTGAAAGGCCCATGGGGAAAGCTAGGATTAGTGACGAGGGGGTGTGTGCTTACAGCACAATAACACCCCCGCAATGTGAGTTTGACAACCCCCCACCCCATACTTTACTGCCCGAGACAGCTGGCAAGCTTGTACGCCTTGTAGATAGATTTGCAAGCCCCGCCAAGAACCCCAAGACTCGACACTCTGACCAGGTACCCCATGAAATTATTGCTACTGCCAAGGCAGTATCGTCCTCTCCGCCAACATCCCCGCATACGGTCTACAGGCCCATGGGGAAAGCTAGGATTAGTGTCAAGGGGGTGTGTGCTTTTAGCACAATAACACCCCCGCAATGTGAGTCTGATAGATCTCCCCCGCATTTGAATCCCGAAACAGCTGGCAAGCCTCTTTTCCCCCTAGGACATACCCCCGCAGTGATCAGCACGGCCAAAACATCGTGGTCGACATTGGCCCAATTGGCAGCAAAAGGGAAAGCCACGACTGCGGAGCGGACTACGGAAGAATTAGTACCGCGGTGCTACCACCGACACCTTGACATGTTCCGGAAATCAAGTGCCATGAGACTTCCCCCGCGAAGAAAGTATGACTTCCGCGTAGATCTGACCCCAGGAGCCACCCCACAGGCCGGAAGAATCATCCCGCTATCCCCAGCAGAGAACCAGGCACTTGATATTATGATTGCCGAAGGACTGACGAGCGGGACCATTCGACGGACCACATCCCCGTGGGCGGCACCAGTACTATTCACTGGAAAGAAGGACGGAAACCTGCGACCCTGTTTTGACTACAGGAGACTCAACGCGGTAACGGTGAAGAACAAGTACCCGCTCCCACTGACAATGGACTTAGTTGACAGCCTTTTGGATGCGGACACATTCACAAAGCTCGACCTCCGCAACGCATATGGAAACCTCAGAGTTGCGGAAGGCGACGAAGATAAGCTGGCTTTCATCTGCAGGGCAGGACAATTTGCCCCGCTTACCATGCCCTTTGGTCCCACGGGAGCGCCAGGATACTTCCAATACTTCATGCAAGACATCCTCCTCGGACGGATTGGGAAAGACACCGCTGCATACCTAGATGACATCATGATCTACACGCAGAAAGGGTTGGACCATGCGGAAGCGGTGGGCAGTATACTGGACACATTGAGCAAGCACCAATTGTGGCTGAAACCCGAAAAGTGTGAATTTTCAAGGCCGGAAGTGGAATACCTAGGATTATTGATATCATGCAACCGGATCAGAATGGACCCCGCAAAGGTGCAAGCAGTAACCGACTGGCCCGCACCAAAGAATGTCACCGAACTTCAACGATTCATTGGGTTTGCTAATTTTTACCGCCGATTCATCGACCATTTCTCAGGAAAGACCAGACCGCTCCACAACCTGACAAGAGTAGAGACCCCCTTCGTGTGGGACACCAAGTGCAACTCTGCATTTGAATCCCTCAAAACCGCCTTCACATCCGCCCCAATCCTGAAAATCGCGGACCCGTACAAACCGTTTGTCCTCGAATGTGATTGCTCCGATTTCGCGCTCGGCGCGGTACTGTCAGCCTGGGTGTGGAACTAACCGTGGTTAAGGGTTGTAACTGAGTTAGGTTGATGATTTAAAGTGGTTTGGGTAATGTTTTAAGTCCTGTAAAAAGGTACTTCCTCAATCAGTAAGTCTTGTCTGAGAGGCTTGCTCTAATTGCTCTAATTAGGCGCATCCAAATCAATACAAAGTATTAATAGGCATCCAAGGAGATACTCACTTGGGTTCGTGGTGACTACCTTATTGAAGGTAGGTTGTGGCCAATTCTTGAGGTAATGACAGTATTAAACTATAGATTATCCAGAATTGGGGGATTGTTGGAGAATGGGGAACTAAGCAAGGTAAATAACTCTAAGGTATGTACTGTGCTGTGGTGTTCTAAATATTCTCTTGGGGATAAACAACTGTTTACAGTCTGTTTATATATTGTAAGATCTCCTCAAGGGGGAACTGTGAGCGCTTCCATGACCTGGGAGGTACTGTGGAACTTCAGGGGTAAGACAGATCCTTTTGGGAGGATCTGTTAATGTTTATGATGTGATTTCTACTAAGGCTGTGTTATGGGACACATCTTTGATCAGTAGTCCTTAGTGGGATTGGATCACATCATGACATTTGTATTAATTGATCTGTTATTAATATTAATAAGGTTATTAACTTATAATGATGTCATTTATTATTGGTACATCTTATAAGTATTAATTATTATAATATTAATAAGTTCTTTTATTAATAAGATATTAAAGTACATATCTTATACGTGAAATATTCCAATGTTAAGGAATGTGGGCGTAATCAGAGGGGAAAGAGTGACATCTGTTACTCTGGATATTTCACATGAAAGGAGGGCAAAGGGCCTACAAGTTATGTATCTTGTATAACAGGAGTACATAGCTTAACCAGAATTATTCATGAGTTATTAATGAATATATTATTAAAGTATTTATATTAATTATTGTAATTAAGGTACTTTAATAATTATAATAGTAATGTAATAATAATAATGAATGTATAATAATAATAAATAAGAATAGTAATTATTATTAGAGATAATAATAATTAATAATAATTGCAGTTACGTGGTACATGTCAGGTACTGTGATATGTACTCAGTGGCTGACACTTCCTCCCTCTAAAAAAGGGTTGACTAAAAAAATTTTTTAATGGTTTCTTTTGTCAACTCTGTATTGTCTCAGAATTCTTTCTGAATCAGGGATCTGATCAGCTGTAAGCCATTCATCCTCTTTGGATCCACTATATCTGACTAAGTACTGTTTAACATCTTCATTATTCTTTCTAATTTTTTTATGTTGTATAACTTTCTTAACTTTAATGAGTTGGTCTTTCTCTACTGGAGGTGTCACAACTCTAATGTTATCTTTCCTTAGAGAAAATTTATCATCATTATTAGGAATAAATGGTTTGATTAGACTAACTGGGAATGTGGGGTGTTTCCTTTCTAATTCTCCAGTTAATATAACTTCTACTGCATTTGCACCATGTAAAGCTTTAATTGTATAAGGTCCAACATAGGAATCCCTGAGTTTCTTGGGTCCTGATAAATTAGTAAAATTAAATGTAGAAATAAGAACTTGATCTCCAACTTTAAATTGGTGAACTTTATGGGTTTTATCCCATCTGGTCTTATTACATTCAAAAGATTTCTTTATACATTCTGCTGCGTAATTGGCAGTTTTAGTCATCATTTGATGGAAATTAGTGGCATTGGGGTGAATTGCTACTGATTTAGAGAGAACTAATTCCTTAGGGAACCAAGGTATCCATCCTCTTTCTAATTCAAAAGGAGTAATGTCAGTACTACTGTGTTTACTGGAATTATAAGCAAATTCTAATGCTGGTAATAGTGAACACCAGTCATGTGAGTAATTATCTTTGTCTTTAAATTCTAGACCATAAGCACAATATCTTCTAATCATATCTTCCAAGGTTTGAATCATTCTTTCAGCCAATCCATCTGTTTGAGGATGATAAGCTGTAGAGAACTTCAATTGAGTGCCACATAAATCATATAAACCTTTCCAGAATTCAGATGTGAATTTTGGATCTCTGTCTGTAATAATATATCTAGGACATCCTACATCAGCTATAATCTTTTGCCAAAATAGTAGTTCTACGTCAAATGCATTATTTTCCTTATGACATGGCAAGAATTTAGCTCTTTTAGAGAATCTGTCAACTACTACTAGTACAGAATTGTAGTTATTCATCCCAGCTGGAGGTAATCCTGTAACAAAATCCATATTAATTACAGACCATCTCTCTGTTGGGCCTTCAATTTCCTGTAGTAAACCATATCTTTTTCCAGTAGCTTTATTTGCTTTTTGACATCTTTCACAAGATTCACAATATTCCTTGGTTGCATTTCTATAATGGGGCCACCAAGCTATATGTTTAACTCTTTCTATAGTTCTGTCAAAAGAAAAATGTCCTGCTGTGATATTATCATGGCATTCCTTAAGAAAAAGATTAATATGTTCCTTTTTAGCCAGAACTACTACACTAGTATGTTTGGTTCTATGATATATTAATCCATCCAGAAGTGAAAATCTGTTTTCATTAAAGGCAGTAGACCAAGGTTCTTCTAAAGAATTAATCAAGTCCAGGTTTTTATGTTTACTTTGTAGAATTTCTTTAAGAGTGGAGCAATTCTTGTCCAAGTTATAAATTTCACGTATTCCATCCCAAAATTCTTCCTTCATTTCAGTAACATGAAGTCCAAGAATGTCATATGTTCCAGAAGGGTCATCATAAGCAGGATTATTTTTGTCATTAATTAAGGGAAAAAGGCACATAATTTTTGCAGCTATCTCTCCATCCCAAGCAGGATTTTCTGGTAGATTGTCTAAAGACCATCTACTGAGACCATCAGCATTTTTATGTATATTTCCAGCTCTGTGGACAATAGTCATACTTCCTCTCCATTCTTGGATTGCAATCTGCCATCTTAACATATGTCTGTTGGGAGTTTTCATACTGAGTAAACTTTTGAGTCACTACAATCAGTAATAACTTCAAAATCACAACCATCCAAGTAGTAATATAAGTTGTCCAAGGCCCATACTAGACATAAGCATTCTAGTTGGCTAGCACCATATTTCTTTTAACTGTCCTTAAGTGTGCGTGAAATATAACATATTACTCCTTCTTTGGGAATGTCCTGTAAATCTTGTACTTGATGTAAAGCAGCTCCAAGTCCTTCCATGCTTGCATCTACATATAATTTGTAAGGCCTGTGAGGGTCAGGCATTAATAATATAGGGGCAGAGGTTAACCTTTCCCTGATTTTATTAAATGCATCTACTCTGGGGGAAGTCATCTCATATGCAGTGTTTGGACTAGTAATTTGGTACAGGGGTCCAGTAATTTTAGCAAAGTCTTTAATGTGTTGCCTGTAATAACTAGCAAAACCTAAAAATGATTGTAATTCTTTGACATTAGTTGGCATGGGCTTAAGCAATACTGCAGCCACTTTATTCATGTCAATAGCAATACTAAGTCCAGAAACTATATTTCCAAGTGCTTTCAATTCCTTAAAACCAAATTGACATTTGCTCATGGATATTTTCATATTCATTTTTGTAACTCTGTCTAAAACTATTGAAAGTTTTTCCAAATGTTCTTTCCAGTCTTGACTAAAAATAATGATGTCATCAATGTAGATAATAAGCCAGCCTTCACGTAATTCTTTGTGGAATTCTATGTCCATCATTCTTTGGAAGTGAGAGGGGGCATTCTTAATTCCAAAAGGCATTCTTTGGTACTCATAAATTCCCATATGTAATATTATTCTCATCAAATATCTACTGTCTTCATGAATTACATTCTGATGGAAACCTTTGAGTACATCCATACAAGTTATAAATTTAGCATCTTTTAGCTGAGTCAGTGCTTCACTGATTTTGGGCATGGGGTATCTGTCAGGTATGGTATAATTATTAAGACCTCTAAAGTCTCCAACCATTCTTGATTTAATAATAACTGGGGTAGTAACTTCTACATTTTCATTTGCTCCCACTTTATGCCAAGCAATAATAACTGGGGTAGTAACTTCTACATTTTCATTTGCTCCCACTTTGCGTAAAACATTCATTCTTACTAATTCTGTGACATGTTGCTGTAAGGCTTCTCTACTTCTAGGGGAAGCAGGATAAGCAGCTTTTCTCAAGGCAGGAGGATAAGGTCTAGTAGTATTAAGATTAATTCTTACTTCATGTCCTCTAATGCTTCCAAAGGGTTCATCAGCAGTGGCAAATGCAAGTTTCTTTCTATGTAGTATATTCTTCAGTTCCTTTAATTGCTCATCATCTAAAGTTTCAGCAATCTTTGCTTCCAATATTGTATTATCAAAGTTAGAATTATTAATAGAATTACATTCAAGTTGTTCCAGGTTCATTTTGTCACTTATGCCAAGTTCAAACTTGTTCATAAGGTCACCTCTGAAGGTAAAATATCTTCCATTAGAATTTATTACGTCTATTCCATAGTTAATGATATAATCATTTCCTAAAATGATGTATTTCATTTTAAAATCTTCCATAACTATTAATTCAGTACTAATCTGAATACTTTGCCTGTTATGAGGGAATATAATATCTAATTTTATAATACCTAGTGGTTTTAATTTGCTGTTACAACTGTAGAACTTTTCAGAATTAATGGGGATTAATTCTTTCTTCCATTGTGGTAATATCTTATCTAATAAATTTGGACCAATAATAGAGCAGAAGGCTCCTCCATCAATTAAACATTTAATTTTAAACTTGTTACATATTATATTAGTGATATTAGTACCACCAGTCTTATGTATTTTTCCAGAATGTATCTCATTGGACAAGTGTAATTTCTTAATGTTCATAGGTTTGGATTTATCTTCCATCTTAGAAATATTAGATATGATTAATTCTTCTTTTGAAACAATAGCATGAGTACTATGAATAGCAGAATCAGAATCAAGGGAGTCAGAATCAGAATCATCTGGTAAATATTCTATACTAGATTGGGAATCATCATTAATTGGGACCAAGTTATCATCAATATTTTCAATGCATTGTACTTTCTTACTAGATTTCTTATTGGGACATATATTGGATCTATGTCCTTTCTTTCCACATTCATAACACGTGATTTCTTTCTCAGAAGTGTCTTTGGTTTCCTTTTGGTCTGATTTCCTGGAATCTTTATAATTATCTCTTTTGACAGATTTATACTTTTCTTTCTTGTCTTTTCTTTTAACATTAACAAGACTTTCCAGTTGATTAATGAATTCAGTTAAATCACTGTCACTTTGAAGAACTCTACGCATCATGTACTCAGTATTGTGATCTAATTGTCCAAGTAATTTATCATTAATAGAGGCATTGTCTACATCTCTTTCAATGGCTTTAATTCTGTTCACTTGTTGTGTAACCCAATCAGATGGTTCTACATCACTCAGTATGTCGAATCTGCTTCTCCTGAAGTTGGTTTTCACTTTTCTCTTCCATTCAGGAGTGCTAAATTCATTGATGATTTCCTTTTTCCAGAATAACCAATTTTTATTGCCAGGTACTTCTTTTTTCCTAGAATTATACCATGAATTTGCAACTCCAGTAAGAATTGAATTCAATTTTGAGCATATAATTTGATCAGGGGCATTAGTGTCTTCTTTCAAGTTGTCAATCCAATCAATAAATTTGAAGTGGTCATATTCTCCCACTCCAGAAAAGGTTAGCCACTCATTAGTCTTTGGCAGACCTGCTAACACTAATTTGTGGATGGCCTTGTCTTCATCCAAAGTATTAATGGTGGATGTGGCCACTCTAATTTGTTGATTATTAGGAGTTGGTGTAACAGTTTGATCCCTGCTAGGTTCAATCTGGGTGCTCTGTAAAGATGAAGGGGTCACATTGGTCAATTGAGTTGTAATGACTGGAGGAATAGATTGACTGTCATCTCCCATGTCATTAATAGTATCATGTCTGCTTCTTGGTTGGGCATCTCTAGTCAGGAGTTCTTCCAACTTGTGCATGATATCTGAGTTGTTTTTGGTCATTTCTGACGTAACACATGTGAACTGTTTCTCAATTCTGTTCACTACATCTTCAAAGGTTCTAAATTGAGAATCTACTTTATTAGTAGTATCTGACTGGAAATTCTTAATTTTTAATTCCAATTGTTCCACTTTCTTAACAAGATCTTGGTTGGAATTACTTTGCTCTTCAACCCAGTCATCAATTCTGGTCATAGAATTAGACAATTTTTTACTAAATGTCTTACAATGGTCAGCCAATTCTACATTAAACATATCAATTTTGGTATCCATTTCAGTCAACCTCTGTTGAATAAGATATAATGTACTATCTTCTGAGTTCACCTGCTCATCTGTGGCTCTCATAATTTTACGGCATAATTCTTGTAAGTCATTGGACAGAGCTTTGTTACTATTGTTCATAGCATTTACTACATGTTGAAATGTGGCAATTTGTTGATGTTGTTCAGGGGTACAAGTAGAATTGTTTGAGTCATTAATTACTACACATGGGGAACTTTGTGTTCTAATTTTCTGACTAGATGATGGGGAAGTGTTACAATTTATGGGGATTCTTCCATCTGGCGCTCTTGACAGGCTATTTTGCCTTGCTCTAGATGTTGATAAGTCCCTTGGAGGGATCTCCCTAGGCGTACCATCTCTGAATAAATCTGGTTGCGCCACTGAGTATTCTTCCCTGTGTTCCTGGGATTTCTGGAATTGACATTTCTCCCCTTTGGACCACGGGGATTTTGGGTTCTGATGGGAGTATTGGAAGGATTGGGAGGAGAGAAAAGGATTCCTGGAGACAAATGTAGTGGGTTCCAATCTTTGGTGCGGTAGAGGGCTGCTGGCAGACCTTTGAGGCTGACCATCTGACGGAAATCCTCCTGGCAGTAACTTAGATGGGCTTTCACAGCATTGAAGCTGCTTCTGTTTCTCACATCTTTCAACCAGTACTTGTTTTCCTTCATCCTGTAATAGAATCTCTCGAATTTTTCCTCTGCTGTGACTTGAATCAGAAGAATTTCCCTTATCATTAGTCTTTTTACTCCTATAAATAATTTTATTTAAAGATTCTTGTCTGCCAGGGGGCAAAACTGACGCTGATGGAAATCCAAGTCCTGGATCTGGCTCCCTGGTGCGGCCATTGTAACCTCTATATCTAAGGGAAGGAGGAGTCATGGTAAAAATGCGTAAAAATTTTGTTAGTAGGAGTTTTTAATAAGGAAATAAGTTGTAAAGATTAATTCACCAGATGACTTGTCTGATGGAGTAACAGAGGCTTCTCTGTTAGTGGTAATCTCAGAGGTTTCTCTAGTGTCACGGGCTGTAGTGGTCTTGTCAGATACTTTCAAGATATCCAACTCAGGGGTGAGTTTGTCTATGTTGGTGGACACTAAAAACAAAATAAAATTAGTAAAATGTGTTATATTTTTACTTATTTAAAGATGTTTGCTTACTCTTCAGAATTTGTTCTTTGAAGAGGGCTAAAAAAGGGTTATTGTTTTATAGAGAAAGGAGGTGTAAAGTAGTTTCTTTGTTACTTTATTGAGAGTAATAGTAGTTGTACTATGATTTTTATGCGGTAAAATCAAGTTGCTTGTTGTGAGTATGACAAGACTTGAAAGGAGGCTGTTTTTATGTCTAAAATTCCAGGTGGAAATGACAAAAAAATGAGCTAAATTTTTAGTAAGATGGGCCTGAGAGGGGATTAGTCTTCCTTTCAGGTTGAGAGAGTGGATGTAAAACTGATCAAATGATCTGTTTTACAGCTGATTTTAATTAGTTTACACTAATTTTTATGTTTATTTTGATAAATCACGGAGAGACTCGACGTGATTTGTGAGATATTCCTGAAAGGGGATTAGTCTTCCTTTCAGGGTGAGAGATAAATGTGTAAAATTGATCAAAAATGATCTAAACCACTGTTAATTTTGTTGATGTACACTCTTTTATTATGTACAAATCACGGAGTTACTCTGAAACGTGATTTGTAAGGTGAAATAAGTCTCGACGGGGCTAATACACACTGTTCTCGATGTGTAATAATGGAATTTGTATTCTGCTGATTTTTCCCGTTATTTTGATGTACTCAACACTTTGATAGCTCAAGTATTGAGTGAGAAAGTCTAACGTCGACGATTCTTATGATCGGATATAAGGGTCTTATCCGTGTAGTACACTGTAGAGTGTATGCTGGAACTTCCAGAAGTGCGTCGGCGCACGTTGTGGTAATCCATACCTTTTCACATACAAACATCAACAACTTACATTTCCTCTCACATATACTTCATTGTTATTACATAATCAGATTCTACATACAAAACTACCCCTAGTCACTCACTCAAAGTACCCCTGATTTCCCTTTGATTCAGAAGTTATTGGCATTCTTAGAATATTACCACTTATAACCACATAACTTTACCAATACTACAACCCCATAGGATATTATACAAGGTATTGATTTATAAATATACAGTACATAAATAAAACACAGATATTACATACTTTTCTTTAGTTTATATCTTCTTTGGTATTAAGTTGTACAGCACAGTCATTTATATTACATAGTTACATCTTCTGCCTTTATCATCCTCTTTGGTTACTAGTCACATTACATTCCTTATATACATAGTTACTAGCTACATTGGCTCATCTTTCTTACACTATCACTACTCTCTTTTGGGTTGTATACCTCTGAACACATTTCCCCTTTCTCTTTACTGCCAGGATCAGCCATCTTGTGCCCTTTTGTATAAGTAGAACTCCCCTTAGTTCTATGGATAAATCATGCACTCCCCTTTTATTAAAGTACAGTTTACATTTACCTTTACCTTGAAACCTTTTACATTTACTTTTTGCATCAACCTTTACACAAATAACAATCATAACACATACCCTATACTCTTTCTCAGTGCTTTTCTCACTCCTCTCAAGGTCCCTGCCTCAGATTGATTAAACAACCTAAGTTCCCATTAGTAGCAGCAGTCTAAGGATTAGTAGAAATATAGCCACACCTCTTTTCTTTCTTTTTCTTAGTGAAACCCTTTCCCCTCAGCATTAGTCAAGAAGGGCAGCCTCATCAGCACCTGTAGCTTCAACATCTTCTACTTACTAGATTTGTTGTCTATTTCCCCTTCAAGCTCTTTCCTGATCCCTTAGGAGTTCCACAACGTATGTATACTGTAGATCCTGGAATATCCGGGGAATACAGTATGTAACACGTGATCAGGCTAGAAGATCAATCTTCCGATCTCCTATATACTATGTAGTATACACCCGGTATGTACTACGGTGTGTATTACCACTTACATGCGGTAACTATGGGTATTACCACTATGTAATTCGTGATCGAGGAGGATTTGTAGGGATCAGGAGACTAGTGCCTTGGGAATGGAGGCTCTAGAGATTAAGGGAACGAGATTTTAGTAGTGTAAATCTACTACTGCGGTTCGAATGTTCTACTCAGAATTTCTCTATGAGTAGTGGATCTACTAGAACGTAGAATTTTGAAGGGATTTTATTATAAAAAAGGCGCTTTTTTCTTGTTTTTGATCAATATCTTCAGCCAGATATTGGTTTTTAATTTTTTTATATGTTTTTTATTTGATAATTTTGAGTTTTTTCTCAAACTTTGCAGGGTTTTTATTTTTTCTTAGACTCAAATTTGGGAAACAGACTTTTTTTTTTTATTGCAATTTAGAATTTTATAGATAAGAAATATAGAAAAACAAGCGGTATTTTTTATGATTTTATATTTTTCCTGTAGTTAAAAGCAGTCAATCTTGGATCTTTGTTCCTTCTACTGTTTCTAAGGAGATATCTAGGGACTTCTGGTGGGTCACAATCCAAAAAAGGGGGAACAGACACGTAAGTATTGTTAGAAGAAATTATATCACAATGTTTATCATTAAAGGGTGGATTTCCTTCTTCTAAAGCTGATCTAATTTCTTTTCTGACAATTTTAGTGTGCTCTTCTTTGGTTAATACGTCAGATTCTTCAGTATTAAGCAAGGTGCCGTCAGGGGAATAAGTATTAGTGAGTCTAAGTTGTTTAATTTTAGTCCAGGTGCAGTTGTAAAACTGATCTTCTCCCTCTATGACTTCAGTTTTGATCACTAGCTGTGACGTGATGATATTTTCTGGGTTGTCCAATTGATAATATCCTTGCTGAAATAAGTTGGAATTCTTCTTAAAGTCACAGATAATTTCTGGCATCTATCAAAGGGCCATTTTCACGAAAATTAAAAAGGTAAGGAGGTGTTAGTGATGATTCTTAAGGGTAAAAGGGTGAAAGAATCACGGATAAATAAAGGCCAGACCCCCAATTGTCAGCCTGGGTGTGGAACTAACCGTGGTTAAGGGGTTTAACTGAGTTAGGTTGATGATTTAAAGTGGTTTGGGTAATGTTTTAAGTCCTGTAAAAAGGTACTTCCTCAATCAGTAAGTCTTGTCTGAGAGGCTTGCTCTAATTGCTCTAATTAGGCGCATCCAAATCAATACAAAGTATTAATAGGCATCCAAGGAGATACTCACTTGGGTTCGTGGTGACTACCTTATTGAAGGTAGGTTGTGGCCAATTCTTGAGGTAATAACAGTATTAAACTATAGATTATCCAGAATTGGGGGATTGTTGGAGAATGGGGAACTAAGCAAGGTAAATAACTCTAAGGTATGTACTGTGCTGTGGTGTTCTAAATATTCTCTCGGGGATAAACAACTGTTTACAGTCTGTTTATATGTTGTAAGAGCTCCTCAAGGGGGAACTGTGAGCGCTTCCATGACCTGGGAGGTACTGTGGAACTTCAGGGGTAAGACAGATCCTTTTGGGAGGATCTGTTAATGTTTATGATGTGATTTCTACTAAGGCTGTGTTATGGGACACATCTTTGATCAGTAGTCCTTAGTGGGATTGGATCACATCATGACATTTGTATTAATTGATCTGTTATTAATATTAATAAGGTTATTAACTTATAATGATGTCATTTATTATTGGTACATCTTATAAGTATTAATTATTATAATATTAATAAGTTCTTTTATTAATAAGATATTAAAGTACATATCTTATACGTGAAATATTCCAATGTTAAGGAATGTGGGCGTAATCAGAGGGGAAAGAGTGACATCTGTTACTCTGGATATTTCACGTGAAAGGAGGGCAAAGGGCCTACAAGTTATGTATCTTGTATAACAGGAGTACATAGCTTAACCAGAATTATTCATGAGTTATTAATGAATATGTTATTAAAGTATTTATATTAATTATTGTAATTAAGGTACTTTAAAAATTATAATAGTAATGTAATAATAATAATGAATGTATAATAATAATAAATAAGAATAGTAATTATTATTAGAGATAATAATAATTAATAATAATTGCAGTTACGTGGTACATGTCAGGTACTGTGATATGTACTCAGTGGCTGACAGGTACTGTCCCAGGTTTGCACCAAGGACCAGGAACTTCACCCAGTAGCTTACCTGTCCCAATCCCTTGTACAGGCGGAACGCAACTATGAGATCTTTGACAAAGAGTTACTGGCTATTGTGGCTGCCTTCAAAGAGTGGCGGCAATACCTAGAGGGGAGCCCACACCGATTGACGGCAATTGTATACACCAATCACCGTAATTTGGAAAGCTTTATGACAACCAAGCAGCTCACGAGAAGACAGGCAAGATGGGCGGAGACCATGGGATGTTTTGACTTCGAGATCATATTCCGACCAGGACGCCAATCGACAAAACCCAACGCCCTATCCCGCAGACCGGACCTCGCCCCAGCACCGGGAGAAAAGCTGACCTTTGGTCAGCTTTTAAAGCCAGGTAACATCACCAAGCGGACTTTTGAGGAGCTTGCGGAATGTGCGGAATTGGACAGCTGGTTTCTGGACGAATCAATTCAAATGGATGATGGGGAACATTGGTTTGAGGTGGACGTGATGGGGACTGATTTGGAAGATGCGGGAACGGACGACCTAGTGTTGTCTGACGCCAAAATCATTGCCAGGATTAGAGAACTGACCCCACATGACCCAAACTTGGCTGACTGGATTAAGCTGTTACAGAAACCAACAGGGGACCACAACAGGTATGCGGAAGCCGACGGGGTACTCTACGACAAGGGACGGATAGTGGTACCAGCGGACTCGGCATTGCGGACGATAATCCTCAAAGTCGACACGACACAAAGTCCGCAGGCCACCCAGGCAGATCCCGCACGTTGGCATTAGTACAGAGAAGTTTTGTGTGGAGTGGAATGAAGAGATTTGTCAACCAGTACGTAGACGGATGTGATTCATGCCAAGGAGTCAAATCTAGCACTCGACGGCCGTTCGGAACATTTGAACCCCTCCCGATCCCCGCAGGCCCATGGACGGACATTAGCTATGATTTGATCACTGATCTCCCTGAATCCTGCTTGAGTGACAGCATACTAACAGTAGTAGACCAACTGACCAAGATGGCCCACTTCATCCCATGCAAGAAAACCATGAACGCGGAACAACTAGCGGAACTGATGGCAGAACACGTATGGAAACTCCATGGAACCCCCAAGACAATTGTCTCGGACCGGGGAAGTATTTTTATCTCCCAAATCACACGTGAATTGAGCTCCCGCATGGGGATTAGACTACAGCCATCCACAGCGCACAACCCAAGGACAGATGGACAATCCGAAATCGCCAACAAAGCAGTCGAGCAATACCTGCAACACTTTTTTTGCTACCAACAGAACGATTGGGCCCCACTCCTCCCAATGGCCGAATTTTCTTACAACAACAACGACCACACCTCGAAAGGAGTTTCCCCGTTCAAAGCCAACTACGGATTCAACCCGGCATATAGCGGAACCCCCTCAACGGAACAATGCATCCCCGCAGTAGAGGAACGACTCCGCAAACTTGCGGAGGTCCAAGGAGAACTCAAGCATTGCTTAGAAGAGGCGCAAGAAACAATGAAAGGCCAATTTGACAAGAAAACAAGGGAAACACCGGAATGGGACGTAGGGGACAAAGTATGGCTAGATGGACGCAACATTTCAACGACCCGCCCCAGCCCAAAATTGGAACATAGATGGCTGGGACCTTTCTCTATCTGTAAAAGAATCTCAAGATCCGCGTATAAGCTAACACTACCTATATCCATGCGGGGGGTACACCCCGTATTTCACGTATCAATACTCCGCAAACACAGACCCGACGAAATTGCGGAACGACGGAGGGAAGACCCGGAACCAATTACAGCGGACGGCGGGGATGAGTGGGAAGTCGAAGAGGTACTGGAATGTAGAAGACAACGCGGGAAGACCCAATACCTGGTCAGCTGGAAGGGATTTGGAACAGAAGACAACTCATGGGAACCGACGGAAAACTTGAAGAATTGCGAGGAACTGGTAGCGGGATTTAATTCAAGATTTCCGAATGCGGCAACTACTCATCAGCGGAAGCGGAGAAGGAACTGAGGAACAAAATTGATAAGAGGTGGAATTTTTTCTTTTTTTCTTGATTGGCAAATGAGTGGAGGATTTAGAATTAAAAGGGGGATAATGTCATGAGCCGTATTGCGGGCCTGCCCGCACCAAAGCCCGCACCACATGTAGATAGTCTATCACGTACATGTCACAGACAGACCACTATAAAGTCTGTCAGGACGAGGATCCACATCTCTTCCCCATCCTGCAATCTACATTATAGGATCCCGAAACCCCAGAAACCCCAGAACCCCAGAGCCTTCCTCTCCACAGATCAGACCATAACATTCAGATAAGGGAAGGCCAAGAAATCTTGGTATTTCAAGAATAATCTGCTGGCTTGAATTTATCCCATTTAAACTGCACACTGCCAGCATAATGCCTAGGATGAAGTAATACCAGTTAACCTGGGATGCACTCAACCAATTCAAAATTGGGTGATATCAACTGATGAAATATAAACCCAAGGGACCCCCCTTGGTCTTATATTTCATTGGTTGAGGTCAACCTACCTTAATGTGGTTGGTTGCATCCTAGTTTAACTGGGATGAACTCAACCTGGGCAATTGTTCTGGCAGTTCTGGGATAAACTAAACCAATTGCAAATGGGTTAGTTTTATCCAATGTAATATAAAACCAAGGGAGGTACCTTGAATTTATGTTCCACAGGTGAGATTAACCCATGCTAAATGCCAAGTTTGACTCAAGGAGGATTGAAAAATACTGTTAATGTTCAGATATTGCAGCAATTTCAAATCCTTCTGGGCCATTTCCAGAGCATGCATGGCCTAGGTACAACCACATGTTCCAGTTGGAAAATCTTAAAGTTTGTACACTGCAATAAAAACTGGCTCAAAAGCCTGCAGTTGACATGTGACATGCAACAACAAAGTTGCCATTTTGATTCCACATGCTCAAATATTTATTGTCTTTACAGAAAATCTTGGGTATATCACAAGGCCAAGTATACACTTAATGGCAAAGGTGGCTGTGTTGTTTTCCAGCCTTGCCGTTTCTGCCCTTGATCTAGCCCAACTTACCTCCCACATAATCAAAAGAGATCAGAGGTTCCCATGGCAGGAGATGATGGGTTTTATATTACACAAAATATCCGATATATTTGATGTACCAAATTATGGTAAGGCTGGCAAGTCCCAACCAGGTCCCACTATCCTCTCAGCTCCATTTTTTCCTATTCCTCCACCTCAAAATTTGGATTTTATTTATTATCCATAGCAGAAATATTTTTCTGGAAATATGAAGCTTTAAATCAAATATCAACTGTCCAAATGGCCCTTCAAAACCACTCCCACAGGTTTATCCACCAATCTTTTGGGGTCACAGTTTCCCAACATTTTTTCAATAGATGGAACAAGCTATTCTGTGAATCCCAGAAAGTGGTCTGAAATCCTGAAGAATTTTGAACTAGCTTTGTTGGTCAGAAATATCCTTATTGGGATATTTTGTAAAAAGTTAGGGACACTTGGGATATTTGGGGGGGTTTTTTTTTGGCAGGGGATACAATTTGAACTAATACAGGGGGGGGGGGGGGGAGCTTGGAAACAGGCACATGGCTACTGCCTTCCAGCCAATAAATTACAAATATTTTTCCACCCTTAAATTTGGGCTGATTAACATAACTTGGTGCAGGCTTGTGGGAATACTACCTGTGAAGTTTCAAGTCATGTGCATCCAAGCCCGTTGTTCATGCTCTACATTATTGGAGGGTAAAAATGAAAATACAGAAAGCCCTTGGAAAGCAAAAGTTCAAAAAAAAACTGTTGGCATTAAGTGAACTTCAATAAACAAATTGGTACAAGCCTCAAGATTGTCAATTTATGTGCAATGGTAAATTCTATGTATGATAAATACAGAAAAATCAACACCAATTCAACCAGCAATGTAGGAAAAAATGATAAAATGAAATTTTGGAAATGTTATATTGTTGAGACTAGAATTGAATTTAAGGTAGGAATACTTATCTTACTGCCCAAAAGGAAACATCTGCAACAATTGGGGTGAAAAGGATAAGTGGTTTTTTTCTATACCTCAAGAGCTGTCAAATTCAATGCACACTTAATTCTGCTGGAGAGACTCATGAATGGCCTCTGGTAATGTTGTGTTGATGGCAGAGTTGAAAGTAAGGGAGGGTTCAGATTTTGGTATGAGCCCAGGCGTGGTAGTTCTTTGGGGCAAGGCTGAATAGGGTTGTCATGGGGATTGATTTTTTCATCCAAGCTGATAATTTTGTCTGGCTCTGGCTTAGAATTTCTAACATAGGCCTTGGATTTTCCACAAGATGAAGTAGACTCAGCTTGGTTGCTGGGCAAATTTGGCTTGGCTTCACGGAGGGGAGACAGGTCTTTGACTGATACTGTATCTTTGTTTGCATCACTATTAAGATCAGTGACTGCCTTTACGGATAGCATTGAATTGGTATTCAGGCTTAGAAATGTCAAGTCAGCTTTCTTGCTGGTAACTTTTGATACCAACAGTCAACTTAGCTTCCTTGGTAGTAACTTGTGGTAAATCACAGTAATCAGTTATTGGGGATTGGGGGGGCAGAGAAGGATTTCATGATAACCTTGATGGGTGTTAAGTGGTACCAGGATTTTTGCTGGTCAGATTTTATAGTTCCAAACCTGATGGTGGGTCATGCTCAAGAAAGCCTTTTTTGATGCTATTTGGGATTTGTTGGAGCTTGAGCAGCGCATCTTGCACAAAATCCAAGAAATGATTCTCAGGTGTGGCCACTTCTACAAAGAAAAAGTCAGTGAAAAATTTCTAGATCCAAGCAAAATATATAAAAAACTTACCCAATTCTGAATTAGCTGGGTGGTGACTTGTGGAATTGGTTGGAGAAGTATTCTCAACCAGAAACCATCCAGGCACATCACACTCAGTATTGGTCCCTGTGGAACCGTGTGGACATGCAGCTGGAGTAAGTGGTTTTAGTAGCTCATGGTTGCATTCAGACAAGGATTTGGAACCATCAATCAGACTACATTGATTCATCCCTTCAGTAGAATCTAATAGGAGGTTGGGGGTAGTACTTTTGGGAATAGGATTGGCTGAAATCAATAGGGGGGCCACTATGCTAAAATTAACTTTAGCATAGTGTAGTGTTAAATGTTTTAGCTACACTACCACAATGTTAATGTTAGCTGGAGATTTGGGAAGCTAACACTAAAAAAGTTTCTTTCACAGAAAAGATAGCAGTTAGAGTAGTGTTAGCAGCATTTAAAAAGAAATTAATACTACAGAAATCTCCTGTTAGCTGATTTTTAGTGGTGTTAGCTGGAAAAAACACTGTTAGTGTAGTGCATTGTTGCGCTACACTAACTGTTAGCATATAAGTGCCTTTTTGTGCTACACTAACTGTTAGGGTAGTGCCTTTTTGCGCTACACTAACTTTTAGTTTAGCACTATACTTGAAGTACTATAGCAATCATGTCTTTTATTGAGGCTTTGATTCTTGTAAATTATTATTTTCATGGATCATGTTGAAGAATTTCTTTTCCCACTGTAATTGCTTCCTTTGAGTTAAATAAGCATTTCTTCTCATTCTCTGATGGGGATTCCAATTACTGTTTCACCAATTTCCATATGAGCAAGATGTATTGTTCAAGTTGAAATTGATTAGACAGCAATCCCAATTTCCAAAGAAATGAAAGAAACACATCCAAACATTGGAAAGAGAAAAGATGGAAAAGAAACGCCTAACTGGGTAAGTATTTTTGAGTTGTTTCCAGGGATAAATAAGGAAATAATCATAAATTTGAGGCCAAATGCGTGGCTTGATAAATGAACACCCTTGGTGCACGCCAGCCCTTTTTGGTGTGTTTTTACACCGGTTTTGGTGGGCACGCCACTGGCCCTTGGCGTGTTTGGAGGGCACACAAAGGTTTGGCCCACCCATGGCCAATCCTTGGTGTGCCTGTGAAACACACCAATTAGGATTAGTGTGCTCAACGGGGGCCCATGCATTCACAATTTGTGTAAATGTTGAGCTTGAGTCAATGCTTCTTCTTTTGGTCAAAGCCATGGAAAGCTTGACGAATTTAAATTTATTTGAGAAAAATTACAATTGGAAATTCAAAAGCAGGTAAAAAACAAGGTTGAAAGAAGGTGAGTAAAAATCCAAAAGATGATTACATGAATATAATCATCCAATGGAAGCAAACACATTATCCTTTTCTCTTGGAAATTTATCCCCAGAATGGCAATAGAGCTCTTTAAAACAAGTAGCAGAACCCACATGATTGGTGGTTTGATGGATAACCCAGGTGGTTGGGTGAGTTAACCAAGGCTTTGGTTTCGTGGAGATTTCTCTTCACTTGAGAGAAACATAACTCAATAGGATTTAAATCTGGGCAGTAAGGGCATCTCCACCGCAGTTGCTATATGGGGTTTCTATGCTAAATATAGCACCCCAAACCCCATATAGCAACGCCACCTCGGGTGCTACAAAAGCAACTTTAATTGCTCAGTTGCTATAGAAGTTCCACATCTGGAACTGCTATAGCAACTAATAGAACCCCATTGGCCAGGTATCACACAGCAAAAAAAAATATATCTGGCCCCTCCCCCCCAGGTCACTTTAACTCACACACAACCAGGAGGCTTTGATAAAACCCAAAACCTTTCAACTCTCCAAGCGATGATATATTGTAGCCTGCAGTGCGTAGCAGCCCATCCTTGGGCTGCTATGACTCCGGCAAGGTGCCCCGGCACAGTAACAATAGCAACCCAGATAGCTGCCCGCGGTGGATTCCCCCTGGTCAAGGAGGTTGTATAGCCTCCTCAACCGGAGGGATTCCCTCTGGTCAAGGAGGCTATACAAACTCCTCGGCAGGGGGGATTCCCCCCGGAAAAGGAGGTTGCATAGCCTCCTTGACTGGTGTGGACTACTCAATGGCAGAATAGAGCTTTGGAAGGGAGATTTATAACTACACTATTACTAATATAGGTTATGACAAAGGTGCTGATATAAGAGCTGCCTTCCTGACTAATGCTAAGGGGATGAGTGTAACACTAAGAATAAAATAAAAGGTGTGGCTAATTTATATCTAGTCTTAGAAGACTAATACTAATGAGCTTGCTTACCACACACACCAGGTGAGAGAAATGGATTAGGGGTTTGTGATGCATGAAAAGTATATGTAATAATTTGGTATAAGTATTTGTGGTGTGGGGAAAGGTTTTATAACTCTTGAGTCAAGATGGACCAAACAAGAGAGGGGGATACTCTTATGAGAAGTGTTTTATAAATCTTGAGTCAAGATGGACCAAACAAGAGAGGGGGATAATATTATGAGAAATGGTTTATAACTCCTGAGTCAAGATGGACCAAACAAGAGAGGGGGATAATCTTCTTATATGTAGTTTTAGCTGAGTAACTGAGATGTACTAGGATTTATGTGTATATTTATATTTATAGGTGTGATGGTGACTCTACTATTTATGTATACTACTTTATGGGATCTGTAATGCTGGTATATGTAGGGGGTAATTTAGTAAGTCAGGGAGTCCATAAGGGAACAAGAGGGAGCAAGTTTCCTTATATATCTGAGAAAGAAGATGAGCCATCAGGCTGGGGAAAGGAAACAACAAGGCTATGACATGAATCTGGTGGGAAAGGAAAATATGACAGATGAGTAGAATAGAAAGTGACACATATGAAATGGTCTTGACAGTGACAGATGAGTAGTGGGAAGGTAGAGTTTATGTATAGTAGATATGATGTAAGATGTTATGTAGTATCTATATATTTATATAATATGCATTATGTATCTTGGTTGTGAAATATATCTACTTATAATATGTACTTATTTTATTCTGTACCTGGCTTTATACTATAACTTGCTGTATTATTCTGAGTTTGCCTGTAACTCTTGAACCATGAGGAATTTGAGGGTAGTTGTAGTGAGTGACTAGGGTTAAAATGGGGTGTAGAATCTGATTATGAAATAACAATAGTGAATATATCTAAGGTTTAGGATTTTCTATGTGTATATATGTGAGTATTTGGTATTTATAAGTGGTTAATAGTTATTGAAAATATTGTCATGAAGTGGAATGGATCACCACACCGGAGGGAATCCCTCCGGCCGGGGAGGTTATACTGGTCAAGGAGGTTGTATAGCCTCCCTGGACGGAGGTTGTATAGCCTCCCTGGCCGGAGGGATTCCCTCTGGTTGAGGAGGCTATACAACATCCTTGACCGGGGGGAATCACCCCGGCTGAGGAGGTTTTATAGCCTCCTTGACCGGAGGGAGTCCCTCTGGTTGATGAAAAAATACTTGATGATGAGAGCTTGGTTTTGAATCAAAGTTTGAGCAAGCAATGAACTATTGATGAGAGCTCAGATTTGCTGTAATTTCCAAGTTGCCTTCAAATCATATCACACTTTGTGCAATGATTGTTGGAGAGTTTTTCAATGCCTAATTAGTCCCCAATCTTTAAGATCCTCAATTTGGTCAAGCCTATTATGTTGAATGAGTATTATTTGGATATATTTTTATTTAGGACAGTGCACACATGAGATTAAGAGATAACTTAATAATACATGATACTGTGAAAAGACACAAAGGAAATTATTCACAAGCCACAGAACAAAACAAGAAATTTGATTTCAGATGACCAACAGGTGTTATGTTGAGACAATCAATACAGGAAGAGAGATGATCAAAACTTCAGTAAAGATGAGAACACTAGGAGATCATGCAAGATGATAACAAGAGACACTTCAATACCAAAATAAGAAAATATAAAAAGCAGGCCTTATGATTTTCAGAATATCAAAATTAATTCATCACAAGCACTCTACAGCCAAAAGTTTGCAGCCAGCTCTCCTGACCTTGGAAGAATCAGGCAATTCAGATGACTCCTCATCTTGCCTGGAACCACCAAAATCTGACACACCCAGCAAACAATTAACAAATCAATCAAAAATCGATTGTCATTGTTGTTGTCACAAGGTCACCTGTTGCTTGGATCAAGAATGGTGTTAAATTAAATTTATATTCTTGTAGCTTCTCTTTTTCTACTTTTTTTGTCTCACTGAAAAATGTATTTTCTTAGTATCTTGAACTTTCTGTTTCTTTATATATATTTTTTTTCTATCTCTTGCTCTTTCTCTCTCAACCATGCGGTCCTCTAGGTAGATTCTTAGTTCAGTCTTTCATGTCTTGTTTCTCTCTGTTTCTTTTCTTTTATATTACTGAAATATACACTCTAGTTTTGTGTCTATTCCTCTCAATGACACTGGACAGGTAGATTTGATCACGTATTTGTATAACAATGGATGTATTGAGTACAAGTGGAAGTTCCTTGTTAAATAGATACAATGATTTAATCAGCCAGATTGGACGGCTTGTAATTTGAATTTTGCCATGTTTGATCAAAGCTTGCAGACCACACCCAAAATGAAGTCAAGATCCTGTAACTCCTCAATTTCAAGGGTCTTGAACATCTATTAGTCATCAATATCTTTCTGAAAAAGGGTATCAAAGATTTCTACGTGCTTATGAGGGGCATTTTTGGCAAAGGCCAAGTAATCATAAAGATCTTCAGGGGTCACGCTGTGAACCAAGGAGGATGGAGATGGTTTTTTCTGTGCAAATGGCAGAGAACTTGGCTGACTGGAAATCCATCTGGTGATATTGGCAATTGTTTTTGAGGGGACATGTCACCAGGAGGGGTTCTGCTTGATTTATTGCAGAATGTAATTGAATTGGGTGGGGCTATTAAGCTAACACCTCCCAGGTGCATTGACTATAAAATAATTATATTGACATAATTATCAATGGAGGAAACACTGGAATGATTCAAAATTGTATCTTACAAGGGCCTTGGCCCATGCATCAACATTTCCAGCAGTGAAACCTATGAATCAATTGGTGTTGGTGGGATCAGGTAGACAGGATGGAATTGGTCATAATCCAAGTTCATTCCATATTTGGAATAAATTTGATTGACAAAGACATTGAGATCTTCAAATCAAAAATCACTCAAATCACCCTAAAAACATGTGCAACATGAATATCTGACTAATGATCATGAAAATGGAAACAGATTGGTGGCTGATCTCAGCAATATCATCCATCAACCTCAAAGAATTGGCCCTCAGTGGATGCTGTTGACAAGCTTCAATGTGATTCATTGGTTTAGCTAGAAGATACTCCTTGCAAGGACACATCACCTTGGTAAGAGGATTCTCCATTTGGATAAAAAATCAACCTTCAGTTTGTTTGGAGAAATTTATCTCATTGATCCAATTTCCAAAGACTTGTCATCAAATAAGTTTTGAGGCCACTGCTTGCGAATTTATTTTTATTTTTCAGTATGTACGCACACCATGTTATTTTTTCCAGAGAGCTGTTTATACCTTTGTGAATTGCTTTTCCAAGGTTATTGTAGTTATGGTTGCATGCTTTGGAAATCTTGTTTTGGAAACTAGCTAGAATTAGTCAAGCTGACTGAGAGTTCAGAAGTTGGCTGTTCTGCTACCAATTTGATAGCTAGGTGTTCCAGAAAGTCTTTTCACCACAGTAGATTGTGAAATATATAGAGCATTCAAAAAAAGAAGAGGAGGATTGAGACCAAGTAATCTGAACCCATTGGAGGTAACCATGGATGATTGAATCTGACAAATCAGGAGTGGAGTGCCAGCACCAGGCAAGCCGGAAATAGTATTAGAATTCATTGGCGGTACATATGCAGGCAAGCCTAAGCTGGGTGAATTCTGATAGAATTCCATGTAATTAAGGATGAAGATTTAACAATGTGGATGGTTTGAAGTAATTTTTATGGTGTTACTGGTGTGGATAGATGGAGGTACAGCTGATGGAGATGGAGTGCAGATGTATATTGATTAGTGCTTGTTTAAATATTGGTGGATGTAGAAGCAAAATGAATACAATACTCACTGTTTGGTCCAATGATCAGGTCAACCCAATAAGATAAACCCTTCATTTCCTAAAAAATCAGTGCTTGTTCAAGTGAAGAATTGAGAAAAGCCAGAGGAGATTGTGCACTGTCCAGATGGGTGCATATTTTGACTAACTTGGAAGAAGGATGAGACACATACTTTTTTGCTGCAAGAATATGGCTCCTGTAGATTAATTGTTCCAGTGGGCTAGTAGAGATTAGGATGGGGCATTGGTTTATTGTTGATTTTTATGACAGATCTGGCTAGTGGAGGATGGAATATAGCAGTGAGGGATGAGGGAAATGAGGTAGGGACAAAGATACTAGGTGGGAAAAACAGAGCTCAATACTGGACTGGACAGGGTCTCACAAAAAAAGGCCGTGCATAGAAATTAATTGGTGTCCCACATAAAATAATAAAATCTCTCATGGTGCTCTGGAAAAAACTCAAGGAAAAAGGTTTTCAAAGAAAAAATATATGTGATGTGGTTGATGAGCAGATAAGAAAGACTACCAAGCTTTTTTGTAAAGGCAATAACTGTTTTGGGGAATAATAACTGTTTTGGGGCATAACAAATGTTTTGGGGCATAGTAACTGTGCAATGTGCACAGTCACTATGAAATGTCCACAGTGACTGTGCATTGGAGCTTGGTTTAGTCAACTTGCTTCCTTAGATTTATTGCATTTCAAATGAAGGCAGCTGAACAAGTAGCTTTTTTCAAGGGTTACAGGAGGGGAATATCATTATTTCCCACTAGGAATGTCATGAGGAAAACTGGAAAAGTGAAATTTTAAAAAACCCTGTTTTAAAACTCTGGAGCTACTGTGGAAAGAATACACTGAAAAATTAATTAACCTTTGGTATTTTAAAGGGAGTTCTACTGAATGGGGATTTCTGTATTAATGAAGAGTAAAAATATTTTCTTGCATTGCCAGCCCTAAGGTAACCTCACATTTTTCCTAGTGCCTACTAGTCCAAAACACAAGAAATTGTGCCACAAAAACCAACTACCGACCAAATGAAAAGATAGGTTGTTTCCATGGGACTGAAACCCACAATTTTGGCATTTATTAATGATGCTTTAACTAGTAAAATGATTAGAAATTCCTAATATTGGATGCAAATAATTTATTGATCTTTTGATGATGAATTGCCTCCAATGCTTATGCAAAGTCTTAAATGGATATGAGAGCAACATGTGTCAAGGTGTGCCTTAATTGAAATTTCAACACCAACCAATGTGCACCACAGCTCAAGCAGTTGCACCAATCTTGCTTACTGCATATGGAGGGTTAGGTTCACTTGCTTCTGTTTCATGATTGCACCAGAACCCTCAGGGTGTACTTGACATTTATTCCAGCTGTTGAATAAGAAAATACGGTCAACAGATGAGAAAAAATGGTCAAAAGTGATTCAAAAGGCCGACAGATCATGTACCAGTGAATGAAAGTGCGTTGGTGTGCAGTCGTGTTCTGGTTGAAGCCGACGTGATCAGCCCAGTGTATGTGGGCTTTTGCTTTGTGCCAAGATTCGGCCCACCCGATGAAGCCCCCTGTGCCCAAGCCCGCGTGCAGCGCGATTGATCTACCACACCAAGATTTGGTCATGACTCATCTTTATCAGGAGAGTCGACTTAACCTCGATCTACATTGGAATGGCAACGATTCTTATCAATCTGCAGGTACCTGTTCGAGGATTACAGAGTGTCAAGTCAAGTATTTGGTCATTTGGCGTAAATCAAGAGCAGAAGAGCCTGATTAATCAAAAGAAATCATTCAGAACCTTCGCAGCCAGTACCAATGCTGGAAAGAATCTCGGCCCAGACTCCTCATCTTCCTCCAAACCATTCCAAGAGCCTGATAATAAGTCCAAATTTGGTACTGAGGTCAGCGTTCTATATGATCTGAATCCTTTATTCGCCGATTCAGTGGCTAATTTCTCCTTCATTTTGTAACAGGATCGACCAAGCCCTCTTCGAGCCTCCCGAGTGCCCTCTTCCCGTCTGGGCAGATTATTCCACTACGGTGGTCAGTTCTGGAAATTTATATCCCGATCCATCCTTCATGTCGTAATACACTGTCTGAGCCTCCAGATTCTTGCACAGGACTGGCCGCAGGAATTGGTTGGGGCACGGCATCGGAAGCTCTGAGACGGACGGCCTCTGGCCACCGAAACAATTCATATCCGCTGGCTATGTCGGAAGCTAACGTCCGACGCCTCGTCGACAAACTAACTAAGATGCGAGGTGCTGCTCTTAAGCTGGGCCAATTCTTGGCTATCCAAGGTTGTCCACAAATCCCTTCTATCAATCATAGCGCTTCTCCCGGGTCTTCGAAGTTATTACTCACTTATTTCGCCTTGTTGCTAAACAAACAGACGCCAAGATTTTGCCTCCCCAAATCGAGGAAATCTTGGTGAAAGTCCAGTGCACCGCAGACTACATGCCATTTGACCAAGCAGGGGTGAGAGTGATCCATCAGTTAAGCTTCAACGGGTACATCTTAAACTCTACTTTTATTGGGGTCAGGCTGTTCTGAGGCAAGCTCTAGGAGATGATTGGCCGAAAAAGTTCGATAGTTTCAATGAAGTCCCAGTCGCCGCTGCTTCGATAGGTCAAGTACATAGCGCCTGCGTTGCCGATGGTGAGAAAGGGCCGACCAAAGCTGCGGTGAAAGTACAATTTCCAGGAGTTTACGAGTCGATTCGCAGTGATCTGTCCTATCTCAATGTGCTTGCTAGCACCACTTCGATCCTACCCAAAGGGCTATTCTTGTCCAAGTCGATCGAGGTTTTAGGCCAGGAGCTCAAAGATGAGTGCGATTATACCCGAGAGGCTCGTTATGGAAAACAGATGGGTGAATATTTGAAGGACGATCCCAGGTTCACGGTCCCTAGGGTATTCGATCACTTGAGCACTAAGATGGTCTTGACGACTGAGTTCATGTCAGGCACTTCATTGAGGCAAGCCGCCAAATGGTCACAAGCCTTACGAAATAAAGTAATCTTACCTCGACTGCTGTGTCTCCCTAAAAGCTCTTACATTGACATTACATGCACCGGTTAACCCACCATGAGCGCGTCTTTCTCTTTCACAATTGGACGCCCGTTTAGATCGGCCACGATATCCTCGAACTCTGTTTTAGGGAAATCTTGCATTTTCGTCTCATGCAAACCGATCCTAATTGGAGCAACTTTCTATGGAATGAACACACGCAACAAGTCAGTTAATCAATTTGGCCTGTATAAATATTTGGATAATTTCAAGGACCGTAAGCGTTGGAAGTGACGCGTGACTGTTACCTGGCTGACTTGACCTGACTATGTTTGATTGGGCGCGGCGCTACTTCCTTGTATGTCGCAAAAACAGATCGAATTGATCGACTTTGGAGCCACACGAGAATACAGTGAGAAGTTTATAAATGGATATCTCAAGCTACTCAAAGCTGGAATCGATGGTCGCCGTGCAGACTGCATAGAGGCTTCTATTGAGCTGGGATATCTGACGGGCAACGAATGCGAGGTGAGCACTTGCTCATGAACTATCAATCCAAGCATTGGCCTTGCTCCGAAGGATGTTGGATTGAGCAATCCAGTAATTTTTCGCCAAGCTCGAGTTGAAGAGCAACTAGTTGACTTGCCCTGCAATCAAAACCTGATGGGTGGTATGGACGCGCGCATAGACGATGCTAGATTCACAGTACAAAACGGTGACAGCCCTTGGAGAACCATTTCGAGAGACAAGCCAACAGCCGTACGATTTTGCTCAACAAACGGTTACCGACCGAGTCCGGTCGGAAATCCCGACGATTGTCCGGCTGCGATTGACGCCACCCCCAATCGAGACCTACAGCTTGAATCGGAAGCTTAGTGGGATGTTCTTGCTCTGTAATCGTCTAGGGTCCAAGATTGACTGTTACACGATTCTCAGCAATCTGCTGCATCAAAAAACGGTCGGCTCATGGGGTCGTCATCTTTCAGAATCTTCCACCACATCTTGAGTTTCTTTTTCTCGTTATCCTTTTTTGCCCCATAGTTTGACATAGGCTTGTGCCTCTGATGATGTGAATAACATGCCCTCCATGAAACGGTTTCCTCATTCAAACCAGATATATTGTGTCTATAAGCTGCTGAAGTATTCATTAGTATTGTGCCTCTAATCCTAATAACCCTTCACTGTTAAAGAAATTCAACCAACTGCTGTCAGTTGATATGTAGCAAACTTGAATCAAATCTCTAGTGAATCGTGGTTCATGCTGACCAAACAGTTATGATGTTCTTATACATGCATAAATCATAAATTCATAAACCCTTTTTCAGTGGAAACATTCAGAGTGCATGACAATATTACCAAGATCCCCCACAAAGTTGATTTTATGATCTATGCATGCACAAATCAACTTTGAGCACAACAAGTGGGTGATACACCCTGGCACTGCCAGAATGTACAATGTATCACCCAATCAATAAGTGTTATCCCTGTTGAACTATTGTCAGCTGTGTGTATGAAACACTGGCTTAATGTCTATAAAAATCCAGGTACTATCACTGTGCTGAAAGTTTATCAGAATAATCTACTATAAAACTAAAAAAATAGGCTCCTGGAGCCAAACAAACCATGCAAGGTTTGTACCGTATCAATACATGCAACCTAACGGGTTGATGTCGGCCCGTTAGGTTGCATGACACGGATCACAGATCTTGGTGTTGATCCGTGTCTTTCTACAAGTACCTCCCCCCAAAATTGGGGGCTATATACTTGTAATAAATATTATTCTCTCTCTATAGTGTCCAAACTATGCACAGAGGATAACCTAAACTCCTTATAATTGTCTATTTTATATACAAACTAGTCAATCAGGAGAAGACTAACAGCTAACCATATATGTTTGGCTATCTTTCTGTCTTTTTGAGAGGTATTTAACAATAAAAATTGGTACTAAGCAGCTGGCAAGCACTTGTGATGATTGGCTACTGTCAGAGGTAGTCTTGCAGCAACTGCTTTATAAGGAACATTCCAAGGTCTAAGATGGGGAGGTTCTAAGATAGCTTGATAACTAGTCCAGTAAATAAGGTGGGTTGGATAATAAAAGGAATAACACTACTCTAAAAGTGGAGGAGAATATTCAGGGTACTTACTAATGTGGTACTGGGTGAATATGCTGAGGATCCAATCCTAGGCCAGGAAATGGCCTCCTTTTATATTCTAGAGGTCTTCAGGGGAAGGTTCTAGAATGTTGTTGTATATTCTGCTCTAATGTATTACAATTCAAATGCACTATGATGCAATGGGAATTTGTATTGAATTGAGAACAATATTTTCTATGTCCCCATGACCTCATGAAATGTATGTATAACCAATCACATCATGGGCCAATTCATTTAATAGAATAATACTGGGAAATTACCACGCACTTAGGTAATTTCTTTCTTATTAGCATACTTTGATTATTCTTATATTTATGCAAATAAGCTTATTGTCTCTCAGCTTTTATGACAATAATTTCTAATCCATAATTTATACACCTTTATTCCCTTTTCTTAAAGTATCCTCATTCTATGATGAAGTACTAGAAGGAGTAGGGATTTAGTGGTGGTTTGAGTGAGCTACCCCACTTAATTTTACATTCTGATTTGATTAAAATAATAATATTTTATGATATGTCATTATTTACATTAGTGATACAGTATTTTTATTGTATTTTAAACTTTATTCAGTTCTTAGAATACTCTGGAGTATCTCTAGGGCTGACAACTATGCACTGCATCAATTTTGTCTTGGTCCATCTCAACCAATGAAATAGAAATCCAAGGCTTTCTGTTGTAATATTTGATCAGCTGAGACAAACATGGCCCACTATGCTAACATCAGCTTTAGTGTAGTGTAGTGATCAAGCACAAGTTGAATGAGTTAAGAACAAGTAAAAGCTATACCTCCCATCACACCAAAACATTATTGTGATACTTTCCATCTGTACCTGTTTAAGTCATCCATGATCCTGACATATAAAAGAATTGTGAATTGAAGGAATTGATATTGCCTAACACAGAATGGATTGAATGTAGAAAACAAAGTCATAATAGAAATGAAAGAGAACAAAGAAGGAATGAAGAAATGAAGAAATGAGCAGAAGAAGAAGAACAAAAGTGGCGGGAGGCAGGAGTATGAAAGAGATGAGGAACAGAACTGAGTTGAGGATTATTGGTAGGATAGAGGGCTGAAGAATAGATTTTAGTTGTGTAAATCATTAGACAGTTTATTGGTGGAAGAATCTCACTAGACAATGTGCCAGTGATGTGAGGTTTGAGGAAAGAAGAAGTATGAGATAAGAAGAGAGAAAGCAAAAGAAGGAATTGAAGAGAAGTAAGCAGAAGTTGAAAGAGAAAGGTAGAAATGGGAAGAGTTGAGCTTGAAGTGATAAGAGTAGTGAGGTAAAGTATCTGAGGTGAAGGATCTAAGTTGATGATGAGCTAGACAGGGGGCTGGGTCAGAGTGAATAGTTTGTAGAAGGATAATCATTGCATTAGTGAATTAAATGAGAGAATGATAAGAACATATGAAGATGAAAGACATGAAGAAAAGAACTGAATGAAACAGAGAAATGATTGAGAGAAGTGATTCGCTTACCTGGGTCAGAGTGAATAGTTTGTAGAAGGATCAAAAGAATCCTTCCATGAACCTCTGACTCAGGTAAGTCCCTGTCTTTGTGATACCTGTATGACAGGTATGCAACACAGAGAAGAGGGGCTAGAGGCCTAGCTCAACAGTTGAAGAATCTGAGTGAAATCAAACAGAAGAGATGGATGATGACTTCTTAGTACTAATTGAAGAGCAACATGTCCTGTGACATGGATGAAAAGTGATACAGTATTTCTAAAAACATAAACTGTGGGGTCTTTTCTTTCATTGGATGTTTCAAGATTGTTGAAAAAATCAAAGATGTTCCCCTTGGAAACCCCCAAAGTATTCTGGTCCAAGATATTGGTCTAATTCTGTTTGTCTTTTCTTTTGTTTTTGCAAAAGAATTCCTTTGTTTAGAATAGAGGCTCATCTTCCACCCTCTCTTAAACCAATAATTATACTGATATTTCTTCTTTTTCATCTTCAACCATTGGGTCCAATGTGTTAGAAAAAAGGGAAAATGCCAAGTAAATAATTTTTGAGAATTAGTGAAGGAGGAGCTAGACCCAATTCTTTCAACCCAGCATTGAAAACAAGTGCCTTTTATGAAAAAATCACTTGATATGCATTTTATTGTAGTTGCAATCCAACTCTGCATATTTTGGAAAGGAAAGAAGTTTGTAGTGTTTTTTTCTGCCATTTTATTTGATCAAAAATCAGTGATTGTGAAGATTATGTATTTACAATACAAAATAATTTGGTTTTTGCATATGACCAGTGATGAATAAAGGAGTACTAATCTTGTAATGTAAATCATGTTTCTTCAATAAATTCACAACATGTTCAGCCAGAAGCTTCCCTTATGGTGCCAGGTAACCAGCTTGAAGATGCAGCACATGATAGTCACCATCCTTATTGATAAAAGAAAAAGAAGCACCAAGAAATCCAAATTGATTTCCTTTTGTGGTCCAGACATCATGTTTCAAGCTACAATTCCTCTCAGAAACCTGTTGAAATGTATGTTAAAGTTAAATTTCATGTAATTGGATGCAATGGGATACCTCACCTTTGACTGGTGGATCATAGCCTCTGGTTTTTCATAAATGCACACCCACAACAGATGCCTTTCAACAAAGGGTGTGTCAGGAAAGGGAGTGCAGGTCACACACCCCTCTTGAGTGTGTGAAAACTTTCAACAGGCAGTTGTGCAGCCTTGAACCCCTTGAGGGAACGGTGTGTGCATATTGCACACCCTCCTGCCAGCCCCTCTCCCCTCAAACAGAGAGATTTCCTCTGGTCAAGTGGGATTTATAGCCTCTTTGACTGGAGGAAATCCCTCTGGTTGAAAGGACAGAGGCCAGTGGTTATGTAAGCAAACCTGAATTCAGGTTCAGTTGCATAAAACCCCTGCTGTCAAGATGTAAAATCAAGCCCCCTGGGAACACTCTCAAGCCCCTGTGGGGATGCACCAAGCAGGACTTGGGTTGGTGCCCAGGGGTGCTTGCAACACCATACATATAAAAAAGGGGTTCCCCTCATTTGGGTGTGTGCTTAAAACAACCCACAGCCTCTTGTCAATCCAAGTATACCACTTGTCTAGAATTTGCAGCCTAATTTTGTGTAAAAATATTGGCCCCAGTTTGAAAATATTAAAAAAATTCATTGTTCCATTCAATTGAATGCAATGGGATAACACACCTTTTACTGGTAGATAATAGATAATTGTCTAGAAGTTACAGCCCTCTTTGTCAAACTAATCTGGCCCAGCATGACAATAGTAAAGCACAGCTTGTGGATAGGGTTGTTCAACACAATTCCAAGGTAACAATTTTTGTGAGAGCCACAAAGTGATTATCTGATTGAGAACCGGGTTATCATTTTTTTTAACCAGAGAAAAAAGGTTGGTGATTGCTCTAGACTGGGCAGTCTTTTCTATCTTTTCAGCCCAGTCGGGATTTGTCCCAAACCCCACCAACTTTGTAATGTGTCAAGCAAGAGTCTTGAGTGTGCCACATAGGATTGTTGATTGGCCAAGTGAACTTTAGGATTGGCCCAGCACACTTGGCCTTTTTTTGGCCAAAGTTGAGAAATTTATAACATCATTGTATCAAGTGATAACAGAAAACTAAGGGACTTTCCTAACAGAAATTTAGGAAAGGAATATATTAGTTCTAATCCCTGTTTAGATTTTGGGGTCTTTAGGTTGGGTTTGAGTTTTTTTGAAGTTTGGAGAGTTCAAGGCTGGAACTGGGTTTATTTGAAACTTGGGATGTATTATTACTTTTCAGGCGGGCAAGATAAAAACAGCAGAGAGACCAAGATTTTTTTACCACAAGGAGCAGAGCTTCCCTTGATCTGGCTCCATTAATGAATCCTTTTTAAACTTTAAAACACAATACAGAATCTTCTAGAAAATCTTACAAGATAATACGTCTTGATGAGAGGAAAGAATAGAAATGAACACTGAAAGGAAAGGAAAGAAAAGAAAAGATTTCCTCAAGCAAGAGAAGAAAAATTCTCAAAATTCTCAAAATTTCCTATTTGAGAAGTAGCTCTGAAATTCCTGAGAAAGTACAATCTTGGATAAAGTTCTATACACATACACCACGGGTGCACATTTTGAGTTTCAGGCCGTCCTCGAAACGACTTGAGAAAACAAGTCGTTTTGAAGTCGGTCGCTTGGTTCTGAAGACGACTTCAGAACCAAACAAGGTTTTGAGCTAAAAAATTAATGTTTGAATCCGTCACGGGAACGGCAAGTGGTTCCTGGGACGACTCTCAAACCATTTTGGTTCCCCAGACGCCTTGGGAGCCGTCCGGCGACCGGACCCACCGATGCGTCCTTTGGTGACCCGGGGCTTGGCCGGGGCACAGAGTTGCGCTCACCTCAAACCCCGGATGCACAGAAGCCCCGTTTTTTTTTTCAAAGGGACAAGGTCCGTGAACCCTCCTACAAATACAACCTCATAAGTGACAAATACTAAAAAAATGCACAATTCAAATTCTTCCCCCAAAGTGGGAAGAATTCAAATCCAGACTCATCTCAATTTGCCCTAACAAATAACCTCACATCAAAAATAAACACACATCAAAAATAATCAATAACCTCACATCAAAAATAATTGATTGTTTTTGATGTGTGTGCGGATTCACATCTTCCAGATTTTTTATTCCAAGTGAATGCAGTATCAGACAGTAATATATGGGCTTCTTGGTGTATTTGGTGCATTCTTTGTGGTCAGTCTTCAATATATGGTCTTTGAATTGGGTGTATTTTTAGTGGATTTGTGATGGATGATAAAACAATATAGAGGCTTATTTTTGTATTTATGTGAAATTGATGCAAACTACCTGGGGTCAAACCTGATTGGAAAAAGAAAGTGAGAAAGTGATCCATGAGCTTCATGTGACTTCTATCCATGAATGCAATTAATGGATCTGTAAGATAGGATTTTTGTTCACAACCACAAAACTGACAATACCATGTTTTTTTTGACTGAACTATATATGACTATGAGATGTAGATGCAACATTGGATGCTTGTGTTCTAGCTTTGGCCTGCTTTTTGGATTTTTCCTTGAACGCTCGAGTGTGGGGGCCATATTGATGCCATATCATGTGTCCGCGAGTTGCCCCCTGGAGCATTGTTGCTTCTGGAATATGAATTGGGTGCATGCCTTGAAGATACCTGTGGTAGGTAGGTGCATGGTGTGAAAATGCATTCAAAAGGTAACTGTTGAGGTTTGTGTGCTTAATCTGCTGGGCCACAGATGTGCCTTCTTGTCTTTTGCCTCTCTGTGCCAATGATGTCACAGATTCACATCCACCATCAAAACAATTGTGTTGGACATTGAGGCAGCATTGGATTTGCTAATGGTTGGTTTAAAATCCCAATTAGAACTATATAAAATGTTTTTGCATACCCATACCATAAAAGAAAACACACCTTTACTGGAATACATTTGAACAAATTCATCTTTTTGATTATTCTCATCTGACAATCTCCCTGGATACCCAGCCTTTGACATTCTTCCACTACCACAAAGAATGAATTGGCCCCAAGCATTTCCCACATGGATTGAATGCACATAACTTGTCCATTGGGAGCCAAGGGGGCCTGTTCCTAAATTCATGTTTATGTTAGCATAGCACAGTCCATGAGAGTTTGTGAATCCAATCCAATTACCAACATGAAGGAATCCATTTTGATTATTTCCTTATCATTCAGCCTCAGCTCTGCAATCTGTCTGAATTGACGGTTGGGATAGGATATTATCAGCTCGTGGGGTATTGCCTTGTAATATTCCTCAGACAATTTGGCCTTATGAACATATGGGTATTGATTCTCAGCCAATGCTTTGGCATTGTATCCCATTGCCTGTTGAACTAAAGGATTCTTGGCAAATATATCAGTGACATGAGAGGATGCCTGAAAATACTCTTGAGTTGAATGGTCATATAGGTATGCTCCAGATAGCAATAATCTATCAGTTTGATAATTACTGAAACTTATTGCTATATCATGACCAGGGCTTTGTCTGTTTGAGTGAATTGAAGCAGTCCTCATGATTCCATTGTAGCTTTCAAATTTTTCAGTGGCAAAGAGACTAGGTGGTCCAAATCGTCTTATAGAGTCTGGGAGATGCAACAGCATGTGAAATTTAGGCTTATTTGCCCATCTAGCAGACATGTTGACAATTTGATACATGAACATCTTGATGACACTTTCAAGTTCACCTAAATAATCATTCATATGGGGTATGTGTGTTTGGAAGGCCAGGCTGCCAATATGGCACATGGGCAACCATACTTCCTTTTGTGATTGCTCCATAAATGGGAAAAATACAAATGGTGCAACCTGAAGAATCGTACGATAATCCTTTCCCAAAAAACTGCTGTGATGATCAATCATGTATTTTGCTTGTATTGGTGGTATATTCAGGCCATCTGAGTTAAATGAGTGGAAATATCCCTGCATTTTGGTTAATTGGCCTGGCTTAATTTTACTGAAGAATTCATTTGTCAGGTACTTGACAACTCCTAGAAGAATGACATGTAGTATCTCCACTGGTGTATCAAGCACCCCATCAAATGAATTAAGTTGAACCATAGGACTTGTCACCCGCATTGGTTGCTCCTGGTAAATCTTCTGCACACGCTCCTGTTCAGCTGGATTATTTTTTATCAAATCTATCAATTCTTCTTGCAATTTATCCTTGACTGAAAATCTTTGCATATGCTTGTCATAGGCACTCTTTGTTTGAGTTTCATATGTTCTCCAAGCACTTCTGGTGCAATTAACTGTATTTTCCCAGAGCCTCCGGACTGGCTGTGAGTGAACGCCAAAGAAGGCTTTAATGTAGTCAATTCCCATTCTGTCAGCAGCTTCATCAACTCCCAGGTGGCATACCCGGCAAGGATTATTGCAGTTGCCACCAGGAATGGGGGTATTGGTCAGCTCAGCTGCCATGGGTGTGTCAGCTAGGGCACAGAATGGGACACTCATAAATAAAACCTCCTTTCTGAGTTCACAGTCGAATGCAATGGCTCCACTGGTGGACAAATCACTTATTTGATTTGAAGGGTAGATCATTCATGTAAATATCAATTTAGTGTGTGTGACACATGTTTCAAAAATTCATAAAAAAGTTACTCACTTCATCTCTTCCACCACTGACTCTAAAAGTTCTGAAATACTGGCTACATTGGAAGTGGTGATGAAATGGCAATTATACTCCATGTTGGTTAGGACTGGTGGGAGCCCAGTTAATGTGAAGTAGCATGATATGTGCTTGTTCCATCTCTTTGAGATATTTCCAGAGGTGTCATCACCATATAGGTTAATTGGAACATGGCGTATTATTTTGCCCCCTGCTTTCCTTCTCCATGGATTTGGGACTGGGATATCAATATTTTGGCCATAGTCTGATATCTCTGAAAACCTCCAGGTATCAGGATCCAAAATGAAACTGATAAAATATTATCAACCAAAGCCAACTCACCAACAATCTTATGTCCCATCTGGTCATAAAAGGAGCGACCATCTCTCATCTTGAGTTCCAAGTAAGTCTTATCAAATGCTGATACAGGAACATTTGTGAGCAGAGGTGATTGGTAATGAAGGTTTGAAGGTATAGATACCAAAATACTCTCATTCCCATAAGTATCATGGTAAGTGATCAACTTGGGTGCAATGCATTTGGCATAAATTTCATTCTGAAACTTGAAGAAAAATATTGGAACCAAGATATCCTGTGACAGACTCCTGAGTGTGATGGGTTCAAAGATGTAGAAGTGTTTGGCCCCAACTTCCACCATCTGAACTCTTGTGTCTCGAGGGAGGCCTTCCCTCCATTTCTGACTTTTGAACAATGCATAGATATTTTCCCCCATAGGTTCGTGTGGATAGAACTCCAAATGTTTGTTCACACATGGGTTTCCCAGTTCCTAAATTTGTAATATCAGAATTCTGAGGACAATGGAAAAGCTGTCATTGCCTGTTGATGGAAATTTACTTACATGGCCAATAATGTCTTTTAAACTGAGTGAAAAACACTTGTTATTCAATACAGAGGTCTTTTCAATAATATTTACCTTCAACATATCCCTAATTTTGGCTCTTCTTCTTCTGATAGTATCCCAGTGGGGAAGGGTCAAGTTGCAAAGGTTTAGTACCAAGCGAATCTGGTGGTACATTGTGCGTGACAGTAGGTTGTGCAAGTGGCCCAACATAAGTGAGGCCACCAAATACTTTTTATATAACATTGAATCATCAGAACACTCTTTTGCATTTGAAAAAGGCTAGCCAACATAAATCACCCACCTCTTTAGATGGAAAGGGGTACCACCAAGACCTTGAGTCAACATGATCATCATTGGATTCCATATCTCTGTCACCTAGTTGTGGTACATGATCTTCAAACAGCCAAGGTTGAGCATTATTTCCAAAGAGAGCTTGATTCCAATCAATCTGAATATTTGATTCACTGTCTGAATCACCCCCTGTACCCCCAAAACACATGCCAGTCTCTTCATACAGGTTGAGGGGTGGAATTGTTGGCCCTATTTCATCATGCTCCATGCTAGTCTCAACAGGTTCATTCATGTTATAATTAGGCCCCAAATTTCCTATCAAATGTGATGGAGGATGTGATTCATGATGTGGCGCTGATGGTGATTCATGTGGTGGCCCCCCTTTGAGCTGAGATTCAAAGCGGCACAGGTCTGCAAAATTCTTTACATGGGTGGCAAGCTTCAAATGCTTTCCAATGGAAACCAATTCCAATGATCTTCCACCACATGCAAGACACTTGAATTTCTCTTTTCCATCAGCATCAACCTCAGTTTCAAAACCTGCTCAGAAGGATAAGTAAGTGATAAGTAAGTCAGAACAGGGGACATCTGATTTAAATAAATGTATGAGGCACTTATGATTCAAGTAAATGTATGAGTCACTTGCCTGGTATCTCTGTTAGCATTCTGAATAAAAAGAGAAGAATATTTTATGCAGATGAAGGGGTGGAAGGACTTGAGCTGTCCAATTTCCCTTCTGTCTGGTGAAAGGTGTTCACCATTCAAGAGCGCGGGTTTTGATCAGAGGCCCCTTTTATCTGCGGCGCAGGCAAAAGGGGCCTCTGATCATAAACCCGGCCTCTCGGAGATGCTGTACAGCATATGGAAACCAGTTTCCTCCCATCACCTCACCCCCTCACCCGCACGACAGGAATCGATCAACCCGAAATCGGAAACATCAACCCCCTTCCCCATTCCACGATTTCCCGCCCATCCCCATCACCCATTCCGCTTCTTCCCTACCACCCCGATGACCAATTACGAATACGCAACGTCAACCGCATATGGACCCACCCCTGTATCAAGCATCGACACATCGATGGCACTTGATACAGGCCAGCCAATACGTGAAACGCTGCCGAGGAATGGACTCCAGGCCGTCATCCGAGGGTCAGTACCCCATCCATCCCCCTCTGCTGATACCTGGGCCTCTCTTCCAAACAACCGCATCGAACTCGCGGGAGGTGACATCGAAGGCGGCCAGACCTATAGGACGCCTGACACCAGGACCACCTACCCTCGACCAAGCCACGTGGGCCCTATTCGGCCCGAGCATCACCCTCCTGGTCACCGACCCACGTTGCCGACCTCGTTCCGGTCCAATAGGGACCCCTATCCCCAAGGCCGGCCTTCAGTCATCGAAAACGATGAAACTGATCTCACCAATCAGTCCGATACTCATACCTCCGTTAGCCACAGCCAGACTCCCTCGACGCGGTCCTCTACCCGATCGTCTGCGGGCAACCTTACCCACCAATCGATCGAATCCGTCCAGGCAAGGCTTCAATCGATGGGCCGCCCTTATGTCCTGGACGAAGAACTTGTGCGATGGGCGCACACAATGTTAGATGTAAGATTCATCGATCCATTTCTATACGGTTGGGATGGTGTATTAATATTTTTTCCCTACAGATGCCCGAGAATGAGCAGTGGCTCATGGCCATGTTGGTCACTCTCAACTCCCATTTGCAGCTGCCTCGATCTCTTCCACCCGAGCCTAGAACCTTGGTCACTCAACCCGACCGATCCTGGGAGTTCCATCCAACCTTCAAGGCTTTCCTCCGAACGAATATCCGACAGATTCTCCTACAGCCCGATCTCCAGTCTTATGGCCGACGCTCTGCACGCCGCAACCAGGTAGCCAGATCACCCTTTTCAGTTATCAAGGTGAGCCATCACCTTCTTATTTCAGGTTAGTCTCAACTAACCATCATCCCTTAATCAGACCCGGATCGAACAGCAGGGCGATCATTTCAAGAGCCTCTACTTGCCTGAAGGTTGGCGCACCAACCCCACATATCAAACTGATCTCGACGTCGTTCTGGGCCACATCGTTAAAGGCGAGAAGAACAACCTTGCCAACATCCTTCGAACCGGCTTGACCCCATCTACACCGCAGATTCCAGTACCCCGCTTGTTGACCGTCATCGGCAGTGCATACAGCACTATGGACCCCCAGTTCAAAGATACCAGCGCCGAACATATCGACGAAAAGCTCCATGTTACACAAAAGGCGCGGATTGCCTACTTACGAACAATGGTCAACCTCAACCGCATCCGACGTATTGCCAACCCCGCCGTCGTGAAGTTCCCGTCGTTCTGGGATGATATCGATGAGGACCTCGAGGCTCGCCGACAACATTCCAAAATCTACAACGTCGTCTTTGCGCACCTGGTCCTTGAACAGGACATGCGCCTCTGGGATGGTAAGCGAACGATCAACGACCTGCCGGAGGAGACCCAGGGACTCCCCACCCAAGCCGAGGTGGTAGCACGGGCTTCTGCCGAGGCCCCCGAGATGGCGACTCCAACAGGATGATGAATCCTTTTTTTTCCATTTTTCCATTTTCCCTTTTTCTCATTATCTTTTCTCACAGGGATTTTTTCCACGCTTCTCATCGAGGAGGTGGTTTTTTTTATCCCTTGTCTGTATTTTTTTTTATTTTTTTAATTTTTTTTATTTTTTTTTTATTTTTTTTAATTTTTTTTAATTTTTTTTCATTTTTTATTTTTTTATTTTTTATTTTTTTGTTTTGTTTTTTACTTTTTTTATTTATTTTGTTTTGTTTTTTACCTTTTTTGTTTTCTTTATTTTTTTGTTTTTTTTACTTTCTTTACAAATTTAAATTCAAATCAAGCTATAATACCTTATCTTGATGATACGGGACCCCGGTGTGGGCCAGAGACCCACGAGCGCCAATTCACAGCGGCCCCAAAAAGAGGTCGACTTGAAAACGGCTCACGAGCTGAGCCGTTTTCAAGTCGGCTGTCAGGCGAGTTTGCGCCCGTTCTCAGGTCGACATGAAAACGGCTCAGCTCATGAGCCGTTTTCAAGTCGCTTCCAAACCGGCTTGGGAGCGATTTCGAGCTGGTTCTAGGGCCGGTTTCCAAGTCGACTTGGAAACGGAAGACTGGGCACCCGACCAGGACGTCGAGTCCTGGCTGTGGGAAAGCCGTTCCCAAGTCGTCTGGCCAATCGACTTGGAAACGTCCTGGTGCACCCGTGGTGTAGGCTCAGCCTAAACTCTTCTCTACTCGCTTGTTGAGATGATGAGAGTCGCTTTCAAAGTTAGGGGATGTTCTTCCTCGATCTGGCATCGGCTAGCCCTAGTGTGCAGCTTTGTCTGTAAGTTTAGATATTTGGGCTGCTACTACGAGTTTTTTTGGTCTCATGATAGATACAGCGATGTCCCCACGTTTGTGCAATGATGTGTTGGTAATGGTATCCAAGCTTCAAAAGTACAAATACCCCTCTTGCTGGGCAAGCCACAGTCCAGGTTGCTTTCTAGTGACTAATAGCTCATCCTTGCGAGTAGTATTTCCCTCTAGTGCGCCTAGTGTTCGGTACATAAAAATCGAAATTGGGGTCTGAACTGCTTCCACGGATCGCGTTTGGTTCTGTTTGGTTTCGGGTTTTTGGCTGAGGTACCCCAGCGGCTGTTTTCTGCCTGGAATTCATCTTCCAGCTAATTGCAGTCATGTGAAGTGATGACCCCACTCATCAACTCTCTAGTTTAACCTCGTTGATAAGTGATAATATGTAAGCTTTGTTTGCTCAGATTTTGTACCCCGCAAGTCCGCATAAACAGTACACATAAATAAATGTCAGATGCGATTCTCAAGCGAAAGGTTTTTTTATTTTTTTGAAAGATAATCAAGCCTCAGACGAATCGCTGCTCTTAATCAATCGGAGAGTGGCTCCATCCAGAGTGCGTTATATATCGAGTAACGGATAACGCAAAACTCGCAAGTGAGTTGGTATCTGATCCAAAGAATCATTACGATATATGAAGTATATCGGATTAACTTACATACAAATGTGAGGCAAAGGTGAAATCAGCTGGATTCAAAGTAGCGGAAGCTAGAAAATGATGACTTAACATCGCTTTGCCTTTTTCTACCAAGTTACCATCGATGCTCTAGGACGTTGTCATTTTGAGATTGAATTTTGCCTTGATGATAAATCTATAATCATGTCTGTCGGCATGAGAACGAATTTGTGAATAGTGTACTTATCTTCTGTTCGCCCGATAAACAGATGAATTCCAGCTACTGGGGGGGGGGGGGAGCGATGAAAGAACTGGATAAAGTCCTCATGGGATATCCCAATCGGTTTGGCTAAAGCTGTGGCCATACGTTCATGTTTTTGGTGACCCAAGATGGATGACTGAATGGCCAGCTGGGGATTCTCTCGGATATTTAAAGACCATCTCTTCTGTCCCGATTCCCGTTCTCCAGGCACCCTGCAAACAGCCTTCCAACAGTTTACCAACCTGCCCTTAAAGCTTTCTTCGCGTCCTTCTTGACCGAACCTCAAAACCAAAATGTTGAAACTAAAATACTTGATCTTGGCTTGCGTGCTCAGTGCGTATCTTTGATTGACGACGGTTGACTATTCTGTAAAATTTGATTGATTTGATCTGACCCGATTTCTTTCATACATTCTTCTGATGTTTTTCTTGTGGTGATGGGCCAACTTAGTTCTCGAGACCTATGGGCTCCATGAACGATCAGCGTGAGTATCAAAATCATTTTTTCTAACATACCACAATTGGATTTGCGGTCTGCATGTTGAGAACAGCCCAGAGGTATTAAAAATCAAAACGGTGTCTACGATTTTTAGAACGGCTTCGTCCAAAACTTCCAGGCGAGCTATCTTGTTGTCGCCCAGAGATTACCAGAAGGACCCTGCCACGGATTATTCCGCTAAGCAACCCAAGTATAGCGCGCCGAAGCCTTTCCCCCACAAGGAAAAGCCAAAGTCCGGGCCGCCCAAGCATGGCAATCCGAAGCCCCCGCCACCCCACCACAAACCGCCGCCACCACCACCACACAAGCCACCACCGCCGCCGCCACCTCACCATAAGCCCCCTCCGCCTCCGCCACCTCACAAGCCTCCACCACCCCCGCCATCCCATGATAAGCTCCCCCCACCACCAGCGCATAAACCCCCCCCACCGCCACCGCATAAGCCCCCACCACCCCCGCCATCCCATGATAAGCCCCCCCCACCACCAGCTCATAATCCTCCTCCACCCGACCACAAGCCTGCCCCACCCCCGCCACCTCACAAGCCTAAGGATCCCAAGGACGGCACCCCCAAGCCCCCACCCACGCCCCCAGCTCATAAGCCCAAGCAGCCCGGATACGGCGACAAGAAAAAACAGCCTCACGAGAACAAACCAGACAAAGATTCAGACGAGTAGTCCAATCGATCTTTCTAAGTTGGGGTGGCTCATGTTTTTGAGTCTCTGTTAATTCTTATCTTGTCTATCAGTCCATCCACTCAAAACGACTTACTTGACCATGATATGTATTATCATCGATCTAGCTTTCTTACTACATGTCTACTACTATCTGTCTAGATCATCCAACTAAAAAAATGTCTTGATTATTCTATTTTTTTTCGTTATAACCAAATAACTTTATCTAGGCTATCAAATATCTTGATCACAAAAAACTTTTTTATCTTCTTCTGATTCGTCGAGAGGGAGATTAAGTCTTAACACTTGGAGAGAAAGAAAGGGATCTTTTATTATATATGTACAGGATCCAGGGCCGAAAGGATTTCTTAGGCGATGACGAATGAGAGTGAGAGTGGCCGACATGCAAGACTCCTATGATGAACAAGATCATGGAACCCGCGCAAGAATCCATCCCAACTTGGGGTTGTACGCCAGCGACGACGACCCTCACCACTATTAATAAGATTGAAGGGTTGATTGGTCACGATGTGAGATCGGATAGTTGAAGGTTGTGGACTCTAAAAACATCCAACCAAACGTTTTATTGACAGGATCTCACTTGGGATTCTGACACCCAATGGTGTTGCGATGTGGTCCGAGGCAGCTCAGTCAATGGCTTGTGACCTGGCACACAAGTACCAGCAATGAGAAGGCCTAGCGATTCTATCGATTTACTTTGAGATGCGAGGTGGTGTGCAGCAGTGATCAGTCATTAAATCGTGAGCTTTGAAGTAGGCTTTTAACCCGAACGAAAAAAGTTTAGCAGCTGAAACTAATCTAAGCTATCCTTCTTGCTCAGGTTGTACTACTAACTTCCTTAACCTTGAAAGAAGTCCGACGGCTTTTTTCAACCTTCCTGGCATGGATATGTACAACAGATCATTCAAAAGACTGCTGGGATACGGAGTGATTACTGGCTGTTACCATGGGCATCACGAACTAGCTTTGCGTTCACTCGTTGAGGTGATTGGCGTGGTAAATTAAAGATATATGTATCTTCATTTCATTATGAGGAAAAAAAGAAACAATCATGTGCGTGCGAGTTGAAAAAAAAAAGTAGGGAAAAGGGGATAAAGGATCGGTCAGGAATTTGTTGCATGAGGATTGGATATGGATCATTTGATAGATTTTGCATGTGTCTATACGTATGTGTATGTAAAGATCTATAACGAAAGAAGTCTTTCGGAAAATATGATGATGAAGTAAGCCACAATTGAGGATTTTCATCAGACATGCAGATAGGGTGGAAGGACGATCCATGAATAGCAAAAAAAAAAAAAAGGAAGAATATCTAATGGTTGATTCATGTCAGTTGAGAGGGCAGATTAGAGCTGATAGGAATAGGGTACAGATGAAAGGGTGCGATACATATTATCAAGTTCCACAACATAGGTAAACATTACACATCGTCAGCAAGGCGGAGATGGCATCAAGCAACCAAGACTTGGATCGAGAGCAGTAAAAGATTGAGCCATTCAACATCATCAACTGCTCTGGCATCGGAGGTTTGACTGGTAGAGGTGTCAGGCGAGGCTTTGAGGGAAGTAAGGGAATAGCCCTCTAAACTCTTCTGGAGGGCTGTTTGTCGAGAGCGCTGGATCCGACGGGCATCTTGGGACATCTCGTGGGCTACCTCCGGTAGCCAGCGCTCGGCAGCGACGAACCCCTTCAACTCTTCTTGATAATCCGTCCAGCTGATACCCCATACTTCGTGAGGAAGTCTGAAACCAGCGTCCTTAGAGGTCCGCGAGGCGATAAGATGCAGAAGGATGAGTGGTGGAAGCTCTTTCACTGCTAACATTAACGTCGGACAACCGGGTTGAGTATCACCAGGCTTGCGAGTAACTGGGGGCAGCTTTGAGGTCGTCGAAACGTCTGTACATGCAATCAGGCTGCTGCGTAAGCGGTCCGGCAGAAGAAGAGCTGATGCGACGAGCTGGAGTGCGGAGAGAGCCTCTAAGGCTTCATTCATGGCCTCTCGAACCAGGTCACCGTCATCTCCAGGATTGACCGAAAAGCCCTGAGCGCACAGTTCACACTGGCCTGTGCAGCTTGAGGAACTGTTGCCGGAACGCGGATCAAGTCCTGCAATATCCTTCACAAAATCGCCAATCGCCACTGAGAACACCTTGAGGTTGTGGACTAGTTCCTGATGCAACATTGTGTCGGACTTCAATGGTGGTGATGGTGATCGCTTGACAGGGTGCAAGATATGCCTAGCACCTCTGAGACCCAATGATGCGGAGTAACCATCGGTGAGGTGGGCAGATGGGGTGATGGGTGATACACGAGATTGTTGCGAGCTCTCAATGGGGAGAGGGAATGCACAGGTGGCGAAGACGAGCATGCCTTTCCATACAGCCTGAGTGGCAACACTGACCATCCAACGATGGCTTTCAGCTCCGCAGGCCAATTTCACCATCAGGACTTTTCGAACGCCTTCCAACAAATTAACCAGCTCACGGAGAGGCTCGTGAGGATGGACTGTTGTCATCCAAGCACCGTATCCACCGAGGGATGGCATAGCACGACCAAGAGAAAGATGTCCTTTGGCGGCTGGGATCGTAGTGGATTCTACTGACTGACACTTCAGGATACATCCGGTGACTTGTTTCTTGATCTCTATAATGTATGGACCCATGAATTGTTGAATGGTAGCGTCCATCTTTGATAAAAATGGCGTAAAACCGTCCCGGAGTACTTTCTTGACTTCAGGGCCCCATTCGTTCAATTTCAAAATCCCACGAACCAGAGAGTATGCCGACCAGGCGCAACGTAGAACCTCAATGTTATAGCGTAATGCGACTGGCAGCGAATGATCCGCGTCTTTGGTCGACTTGGGAACATAAAGGGCAGAGCTGTCACTCGCTGGAAGGATAAGAAGAGAATGGAGTCTTCCAGCAAAAACTGTAAGCGCGGGGATAGCGGCGGTCCGAAAGAGCGAGCGGAAGATATATGAATCGCAACTGCAAACTTCCAGCTCACTGTTGCTTCGATCAGAAAATAGTAACAAGGGCAATACCGCTACACCAGCAAAAAAATTAACTTACTGCTTCAATGCTTCAATCACTTCAACAGCCGCACTTGGCTTCGGTGCACCTCTTCCGTTCCAAACAGGACCATTTTCAATAGACGACGGAAAGACTTGATCGATCAAGTCTCGAAGACGAGTTCCAACTTTGCTGACGTAGCTGGCTTCGAGTTGATGTAATGCGATCGGAGGTGCAGGTGATGCACCGCTGGGGAAAACGGTTGGAGGACTATGGGGCATAGAGCCAAGGGGAGTCGGATTGCGGGAGAGGGCTGAGCTCTGTTTGCCTGAGGCGGTGCGTAGGTTAGAGATCAAATGCTTGTGAATGGTGGGCTGAGGACCAACTGGGGTGGTATGACCGTTAGTGACTGATGCCGCGGGGGTTGAGGACGCCGCAGCTTGAACCTTGGAAGGTATGGTTGGTTTGTTGGAGGTGAACGTAGAAGCTTTGGTGACTGGTTGACCGGATGTCAAATGTTCATTATTACCATTCCACGAGACTTTGAGGTTAATGGGATGAGGCGAATTGAGATTAGTAACAGTTGGAGGGAGGGGGGGGCCAAAGGGCTTTGAGCGGCTTGAGTGCTTGGAAAGGACAAGCTGGTCATCGGATAAATAGTAGTCTTCATTACAGGTCGGGCGTCGAGCTAAGGTGGGCACGGCGATATGTTCTGTAGGAGATTGGAGGGTTTCATTAGGGGCCCGCGGGGCTGCGGGTTGAGAGGAGGAGCGTGAAAGAGAAAGTTGGGCAAAGCTCTTAATGGCCACCATCTTGTAGGATTAGAAAATCTGTAAGAGGGTATCTGGGTCAGTCTCATTTTATCTACGTTTTTATACAGGAGGTCAAGAGCTGACCAGGTTAGATAGACAGCGTTCGGAAGAAGGATAGACAAAAGAACAAGATCCTTCGTCTTTAAAATACGCCGAGATTGGGGGATAGCTAGTGCTTCCTAGAGGCAAGGTGACCGGTAGAGGGGAGGATTGTAGGTGAGAAGCTATAGACGTGGTGAGAGGGTGACTGGGTGAAGGCCTGCCGAGAAGTAAGTTGGGAGGACTCTTGGAAGGGAGATGAAAAAACCGAGAGCAGATCCGAAGGAGCCTTTCATTGATGTTGGTGGTGATTGAAGGGTGGCTAGACTGATCAGCTGAAATCCAAGAGAGGAGCTGAAGGTGTGGTTGGCAGAGGTGTCAGAAGGGCAGCGCAGTTGGAAAACGGCTGGTTGGTAGGATGAGCTTGGTGCAAAGAGGCTAGGAGAGGGAGAGCGAGGTAAGGTTAGCAGCTTGAAGTCATAACAGAATTGGTTACTTAACCAACAGACAAGACAGTCAGATGAGGGAAATGTTAAGATGAAGATGGCGAGGGAGAGGGTGGGATGAGTGTGAAGGGTCAAGAGTATGGTAGACTGGGAAGAAGAGATAGGAGTGATGGTCAGATAGCAGTTATGCTGTGGAGAGGGTGACTACTACTTTTTCGAATTAACTGGATGATTCAAGGCCTTGTCTGTTTGAGAAGCTTTGGAGGATAGAAGAGAGGGAAGGCTGGAATTATGTATACATATATGTATAGAACATGTTGTTTATTTTTTGAGCACGTTTGTAAGACAAATAAAAAAACCACGCTTGATTTACCTGCCTCCGATGGTCTCAGGGTTGACTTCCCAGACGGTGTCTTGGTTGGAGCTAGATAGATCTGTCCTGCTCATTCGGTTGAGGGCGGCTCAGAGGTTCGAGTCGGTTATAAGAAGTCGAGCTTGAGGGGGGGAAGAAGAAAGAGATGAGGATGGGGGAAACAGCGATTGGCTGGTCGGGTTAAAAGGTGATTAGGGCTGACGACGACTCGGAGGGGGAGGAAAGGGGTGGAAGTGGTGGATTCTTGGTAAATGGGGAGATGGGTGAGAGAGATGAAGATGGATTGGTGAGGAGAGGAGTCAAGCTAAACAACTCTAAGTGGTAGTGGTAGTGGTGGTGGTGGGTGTTGTTGTTGCTGGGACTACGCTGGGTGTTAAAAGGGGAGAGAGAGAGACTCTAGCTTGGTTGTTGTTGTTGTTGTTGTTTATTTTATTTTTTATTTTATTTTATTTTTTATTTTTCCTTTTTCCCCTTGGCTCTGGTGATTATATTTATGTATTTATGATGAACTTGTATGGTTTGCTGTCTGTTTTTGGGTTTGACTCGAATCGGTTTCAGTCAGAAAGAGAATGGGTGGAAACTTACGGAATCAGCTGTGACAGTAGTGTGACAGATATCACTTCAACTTCCGATTCCGTGAGTGGACAACAAACTTCATGTTTATTTACATATTTACATAGAGTTTGGCTACATTTCTTGATGCATCTGACAACCTGTAACCTCAAGTAAATACATAAACCTGGTCACTGCTACATCAAACACCCCATCCAAACCATGAGGCAAGAGATGAATCATTGAGATAAGCCTTTGGAGTAGATATTTAACAAGATTACAAGAGGATTTCGACCCAAACTTGGTACTTGTCTGTAATTATGTATTCAATATAGAATAGATAAGGTGTATCAAAACCTGTCATAAATACATTGGATGGCTCAACCAGCATTCTTTTCTCATGTCCAGGAACTAAGCAGGAAAAGTGCAGAGGGCAATTAGGTTCCAGAACCAAAAAAAAAAACAAAAAAAAAGTGAAGCCTTTCAAATCTTTGTTTACAGATCCAATAGCCTAGCTCACATTGTGATTCACCAGGATAAAATAATGGATTATAAAAGTGAGAAAAATATATCTACTTGACCTAATTTTTTATGTCACACATGTGACAGGAAAAACAAATTGGCATGTAGCACTACACTGGAAACAGGACATTGAATGCAAGGGACTAATTGAATAAATATTCTGTTGTGTTGGAATTTGCTTAACTAATGAGTATTACCTTCAGAATTTAGGAGAGATTAGGAGAAGACTGGGAGCAGAGAAAGATTGAGTGAACTATTCTAACAACAACTTCAGAACTGGATCCAGCCAATCTGAACCCTAAGAAAAATATGATCAGAATCTATCTTGAAGCCCATATAAAAATGTAAAAATTAGTGATTTACTAGAAAATTGAGGAGTTCCACTATGTTCCCAGATTGATAATTGGCTGGTGTTGACGAAATTATGGTCAGACTAGGAAGCCGTGACTTGTCGAGGTTGATTTTTGAAGCCAATAAAAACTTCAACCCTAACCAATAGTTCTTGCTGATCTGAGCAACGGATTATGAAATATTGTATTCAACACAATCTGACCCTAATCACTATCTTTAAGCCCAGAACTACCCCCCCCCAGACTATAAGCCAATAAAAACTTATCTCAAATTATGAAGTATATGATCCATGTTTAATGTTCCATTGGTTGATATAATCTTATTTTAAATTGGTTAGATGCATCCTAGCTCAACTGGGATGACTTCAACCCAGCCAATTATTCTGGCAGCACAATTCATTCACTATCAGAGCTTTTTAGTCTGGGTATGGATAACAAATTAAACACTAAATTTGCTTAGATGTAATAGATCCAATTACAAGGGAGAAATTTGTTAGATTTATGCATTGACTTTGCAACAATGGACTGGCATACTGGGGGGAGGGGGGTAAGAAGGATGGTCATTACTGCAGTTTTGTGTAGCCATATTGTGGTTATTTTAAAGGGAGAAGGGTAAAGGTGCATACAGGGATGATTGGAAAGGTAGCAGATGTGGGTCAGTGAGTGGGAAGGGGAGTGACTCTGTCAGCCCTAGAGATACTCCAGAGTATCCTAAAAACTGACTAAACTGTAAAATACAATAACAATACTGTATTACTACTATAAATAATAACATATCATGATATATTGTTATATCAATCAACTCAGAATGCAAAATGAAGTGGGGTAACTCACTCAAACCATCACTAAATTCCTGCTCCTTCTAGTACTTTATCATGTAAGAGAAAATGAGCTTATTTGTATAAATATAAGAATAACAAGAGTATGCTAATAAGAAAGAAATTAACTAAGTGTGTGGTAATTTCCCAGTATTGTTCTATTAAATGAATTGGCCCATGATGTGATTGGTTATACATACATGTCATGAGGTCATGGGGACATAGAAAATATTGTGCTCAATTTAATACAATTCCCACTGCATCATAGTGCATTTGAATTGTCATACATTAGAGCAGAATATACAACAACATTCTAGAACCTTCCCCTGAAGACCTCTAGAATATAAAAGGAGTCCCTTTCCTGGCCTAGGATTGGATCCTCAGCATATTCACCCAGTACCACAGAGTCTGTGTAGCCCATTCCTGTTGGAAAGAGCAGAGGCATTAGTCAGTTGTTACAGCTCAGAGTTAAGAAAGGGTGTGCATTTGGATCCAGACAAGAAATTGGTTAGACTATGGTGTGGATCCAGTGGCATAAAGTCTTTGGGAAATTGTGAAGCAACACATGAAGACTCAACTTTGGAAAAAACAGGCCCATGTGGTCTGACTAGTAGCAGAAAGTATTCATGAAGACTAAGGAATCTAGGAATTGATCCACCAGGGAAGATATGTGGATTGAATAAAGGATTGGGGATCTGAGACTAGGCTTGGAAGAGGGTGTGTAAGTGTGCTTATGGGCAGAATCTGTATAGACATAAATAGCTATTGGAAAGGCTGGCAGAGAGGCTGGCACTGGAGTACATCCCTGAAATAGCTGTGCAATTGGAGAAAGAAAGGAGAAAAGATTCATTGGATAAGACCTGATAAATTGCAAGTCCAAAAAGTCAAGGAATCCTATTTTCCAAATGAAATGAGAAGGGAAAAAAATATTCAGAACAGGCCAAAACTCTGCTGAAATCTACTGGTGGTCTGAACAACCTGCACCTCTAATAGTCCCATCCAAATGGCTTAGAGTCTCAGAATCAATATTTGATAGCATGTGGCCTCCTACTTTTTGAAATTTTGTCTATCAGACCTAGATCACCAATCCAACATGTGGATGGGTCTAACAGGCAGCAATTGCCAGATTGAGTGAATTTAGGGTTACATGAGGATTACTGATTGTTCAGTTTTGGACTCAGAAGAGAAGAGAAAATGCAAATAGACTCTAGGTTCACTTGAGACAGGGCAAATTGGTTGACTTTATAGAAGGAGAAGAACTGATGGTGAAATTTGATTCAGTAAGACTCTACTTTTATACTAAACTAAGCACCAACTCACATACAGTTTTAGTATAACATGCAAGAGTAATAATGAATAAAGAAGCAGTGGAAAGTTGGATTCTACAAGTTATATATTATAATGACTATTCCTACTAATAGTGCTTACATATATACTACTGCTAATGTTTTTGGTGACCATGACAACTACTAATGACATGATTTTTGATGAATAATCAGTTACAACCTTTTGTGCTGAATTATGAATCATTCAAGTTGTTTTTAAATGCAACTTTCAATTATATCTATGGCTACTAAGACCAATAATCACTACGTTCAATAACTAGTGGTAGTCCTAATCAATCCTATCACATCGAATATTCTTCTGGTAGCTCAGGGCCAACCACTTCTTCAAAAAATTGGGCATGCTGATGGCGGCAACAAATCTGAGATGAGGGGAGGGAGAAGCTCCCTCTGTGGCAACAATAGTGTGATTCTTGCTGCAAGCGAGCTCCCTGTTTTTTGGGTACACACAAAAATGCTAGGTGTGCCACATGTGTATAATCTGTCAACAGGTAACTAAGCCATTTTATCCATGATATCACAAAAGTGATGCCAAGTCAAACACCTCTTCTACATTTTTGGCTAAGAACACATACATGCAAAAGCACAGAATCCATTGCAAAAAACATTGAGAAAAAAATCATGCACACTTCCCGAGTCGACAGTTGAATTCCACCAGTAGAGTCAGCTGGTTGAATAAAATTTACTACACTCACCAACAGCCAAATATGCCACAATGGATTGCACTGCATGGGCTTTGACCTGAACAGAAGGATCGCCTACACGTGGGAGACGTCGCTTTCGAGTTCCTTTCTCACCTAAAGAGAAGCTCCTGTAGTGGTCGTGGCACATGCTGGGATGTGGTTTGCATGGCATTGGTCTTTTGAGGTTTGCACTTCACCAATAACCTGATGCAACTTGCATCTGCCAGTAAACAAGTGTGTGCGCCACCGGTTGGTTTTTTCATGGGTTGTGATGGTGTATATACGTAAGCTGTGTTTCGCTAATAATGATGGTACAACAGTTGGCAAAGAGGAAGTAAAATGGCTACAGCGACTAGGTATGTTACAAAGAAGCAAATGATTCTGAGCGCTCAATTCAAACATGTCTGAACCCGTCTAGCACACAATTGCGAAAGCCGGCTGCTAAGAAGTTGCCACTGCAACTTCCCTTACCAATTTGAGCTCCAAAGTTGAGGTTAAGATGCGCGTGCAGATTGAGTCCAACGTCTGCAAAGACATCCGTGTTGATACGTAGTTCCCCGAATAATGTACCAAGGTTGATCTTGAGGGTGCCGCAGATATTTTTTACGGACCATAAAAATGATGAGAATTCCTTGAATCCTGTGTAGTGGGCCAAAGACGAGGGGGGTTAGTACTAGACGAGCTGAGCTGAAGGTGGCACAGAACTTGCCTCCTGCGAGCGTATTCCATTCCGTTCCATAATTGGCCCTTCCGACATGGATGATTTGTTGCCACGAGATAAAGATTTGACTGATTATCCCTCTGAAGCGAACCTGTGAGAAATGGTGCGGTCAGTCTTCCACAGCGCATTGCGAATACAAAAGATCATCTTACGGCAAGGGGGCTTTGCGGATATGGAGTGATGCAGGAATTGCAGGATCCGTACGTGGAGATAGTAGCTTGCAGCGTTGCGTGTAAGGTAGTAATAGCTTGCAATGCCACATTGATAGAAGCGTGACTTTCCAAAGTCGATTGGCATGTGGAAAATGCGCTGGGTAAAGCTGCCCACCCATAAACAACAGCCGAAATTCCATGCACAGGGATTTTCGCCGTGCTGGCTTGTAGGGCTTGTGGCTCAGAGCCGACTCGCGGAGTGGGAGGAGTGAATTGAAATCCCAAATCAATGCCAATATCGGCAAATACGGAGGTTTTCAAATGGATGGTGTTGAGGAGTGCATCAAGGTTAAGGCGGACAGAAGCAGATGTGGTCTTAATGACGGCCCATAAGGTGGAAAACTTTTGGAATTCGACTAAATAATACCAGCACCGGATTAAATTAGTGGCACAATGATGGATAATAATAGCTGTGTAGGTACTCACGTCCGATTGAGCTGTGCCATTGAAGCCGGTATGTCTTTTGTCCAACTTCGAGTACGCTTTGCCAAGAGGCCAAAATCTGAGCAACCAAGTCACGAAATTCAATCTGCGCCATTGCATCGCAATGGGACAAAATGTTCAGCCAATGGTACCAAGACAAATAATTGCAAAACTGCTAAGAAAACTTACCAGGACAGGGCTACCAGCTGCAAGTCCTGTACACGTTGCGCATGTGCCATAGCGAGACAGCGCGGACTGAACGGTTCCATGCAAAGTGACTACCGCCTGGACTGCGACATTGACCGAAACGCCCCGTTCAAAGGCCGATTGGCACACAAGAAACGCCTTGGGTAGCGTAGACCAGCTTTGAACGACAAGCAATAGTCCCTTTTCGCTCGAGCCAGTGGCTACGGCAGCGCGGTTTGCGGTTCCATTCGGCACCACAGTTCCCGCAAGAGTTCCATTGGTAGCCCCTTTGACGTATGGTGCCACTGGTCCAGAGATCGGAGCAGATGGTATAGGTGCCGCTGGCGATTTGCCACCGTTAAGCCCACTGGGTCGAGGGATATTCAACCGACTGGAGAGGTCGAGACCGGCCCTGAGGAATAGTTCGGTCTTCAAAGGGATACCATCCAGTAATCCTCGAAGATCAAGTTTGATTGAGCTGGAAATGCCATAAACGACAGCCAGCAACTGATCAAATTTAGCGAATTCCGCTAGTAACGATGGAGAAAGAGTCAGCGACAGGGACTCGACAAATGTGAAGCAAGGAAGACGAACCTCTGAATGAAGTGCTCCATTGGGTTACGTATTGCTGCTCTCCTATTATCAGCAAGCTCTGCCATACACTGAATATCTCGCGGAGGATCCTCTGGAATTCCACCTGATGTCGCAGCATTAATTGTAAGCTACTGGTGTTTGGTATTTTGGAGTGTGGCATTAACATAAACCTACGTGAAATGTGTCTTGGATGCTCAAACCGGCGCACGATTTGCATGTTCCATAACGCGCTGTGGCGGACTGGACTGTCCCATGTAAGGTTGCTACAGCTTGTAAGGCAATGGATGCTGATGGCTTTTGCTCGAATACCGTCTTGGACTTTGCAAAAGCGATCGGGAGAGTAGACCAAGCCTGCACAATAGCGGCGAGCGCTTGCCGACCAGAGGGGGTCCACGCAACGTTGTTGATCTGGCTTGGTCTCAATCCAGAAAGGCTGCTATTATTGATTACGAGAGTACGAGGAGCCGTGACGTTGATAGTTGTCAAGTTAGGTGAAGACAGCGTCTTGTTCGGAGTACTGCTTTGGGCGCTGGCACGAGATGGCGTTGTGTTCGCTACGCCAGGTGCTATGGTGTTGGCAGGGCGTGACGGGATAGTTTGAGCCCGATTCCCACTCAAAGTTCCACCTTGAATATTCACATGGGGCTGAGCATTTGTGATAACCCCAACGTTGAGCTTCAGGATTTGAACAAGATTCAGGCCGACTTCGCTGAACAATTGATAGTTGAGGTGGATACTCCGGAAGATCACCGAAAGGTTGATTTGAAGGGAGATGCACATGTTGTATACCGTGGTGAGGAACGAGGCAAAGGTTTTGAAGCCCACTAATGTCGGAAAGTTGATCGCGGCGTAAGTAAGCAAGAGACTTGGAATCCGACTGTAATACAAGACGTACCCCCGATGGTGGTTTTCCATTCCTGCACGTATTTCTGTGCTCCATCAATAAGCACGCTTTGCCAGCTGACAAAAATTTGCCGGATGATTTGTTCAAATTCAACCTGTAATGAATACACAAAATGAGCGCAAGTCCTGTATGGTTCAGTGGTACAAAGAGGCAGCGTACGTAATAGGTACTCTGAGTGCCCAGCGAACGACACAATTTACAGGTGCCATGTTGGGCAACAACAATCTTGATAGATGTTTCGAGGGTACTAATGGCTTGTATGGCCATTTTGGCCGGAGGCTTCTGCTCAAAGGTCGAGCGACATTTGGAGAAGGCCCAGGGTACGGCGGACCACCCTTGTACGATGGTTGCAAACTCGACTTCACCAGCGCTGGTACCAGTTCCCAGATCTACAGCGGCAGAAGGAAGTGAACGGGCTAGAGCTCCACCGCTATAGTTGGGGATTGATTATCATCAGCGTTAGATCTGATACTACTAAAAGAGAGCTTTTTCAAGTCCACTTACCCTCGAGCAGCTAAACTAAAGCCTGTGAGAGAAGCTTGTAGCGGTACCATTTCCAAACCGAGGGAATTATTCTTTCAGCTTCCGGTCCGTTAATTAAAAAGAGAAAGATCATAGAATCACTCACCAAAGGTAAGAAAAACAAAAGAAAAAGAAGATGCAAGCATATTGATCAAAGCGCCGGCTCTACGGCAGAAAATTTAAACAGTGGACTTGAAGAGATCCTAAGAATAATAAAAAAACAGAGAAGTATTTGATGCGTGTGGACTGTGGCTGCAAGATCAAAAATTGGTTGGTTGAAGCTGAAAAGGTATATATGCACTAAGAAAAGATGAGGGTATTCAGATGTATGAAGTAGCTCTGAAGGCACGGTAAGAAGAGTCACAAAGGCCTTCATCTTATAGAAGAACCGGGATGGAGACATATAGAACCACTTTTCTCTTTTTTTTTTTTTGGCTAGTGAGTTAGTTATCTGACACTGTCAAAGAAAGTCACTATGGTCATTTTTGGTCAGATTGGGATGCTGTGATTTCCTAAAGAAAGAAAGATCACCAACTGGATGTCATAGCTACGGCCATTCATGGTTTCATTTTATTTTTTTGGGGGGGTCTGAGCATACTACACAGTTCTCACCATTGTATGCTCTTGATGGCGATCACGATCGGTTTACTGCCTATTGGAGTTAATCTAGTTCGTACCTAAATATGTACGGATTGGTGTTTTAGGGTGCTGATAGCCCTCACAGGCCATGAGCTCATCTTGTCACTAGTTTCTCACTCTATTCAGCTGATTAGATCCTATAGAGCCATCTTCTTGAACTATGAGCTTTTTAGCCCAGGGCGGACGATGATGACGATGATTATTAAACAGGGTGAAAATGTGAAGAGCTCTTGCCAACTTTCACTGGGATCCTAGTGTGGGGTTACCTCCATCTTCCTGGAAGTGCGAAAGATTTTATTAGATCTAATTGGTTATTGGCTAGCTGGTCTGAAGTGGATAATGGAAATCTAAGCTGTACCTTGTGTCCACCAATCATAATATATGTTTCAAAGAAGTTCAAGGAAGAATTGTTCGGTGGTGGTGAACTGACAATTCATATCTTTACACAGATAAATACAAATAAATTGTATATGGATACTTTGGTGTGATCATGATAAACTTTCTCTCTCTCTCTCTCCCTCTGTTTTTCTTACTGTTTGACATTCCTAATTTTTTTTCTGATGTGGTCGTAGAATGATTGATAAGATGACTGAATTTTTCGAAATATCTTGATGCTGATGATGTTGCCCCTCCCCGGGTGATGTGTTCTCCCAACCCCCCGTGGTAGCCTGTTCATGAGACCAACACCAACTCAAAATTAAAAAAAAAAAAAAAAAATTAAAAATCAACCAGCCAAACAAGGATTGTGCAAGTCGATGGTCAAATCAAATTATTACTTTCTACCCAAAACAAAACAACAACAACATCGATTCCTTAGAAAGAATTCAAACCATGCAACAACAACAACAACAACAGCAACAACAGCAACAACCACAACATCAACAACAACAACCACAACAGCAGCAACAACAACAACAACCATTTCAAACTAGAAGACTTGACCAGCAACCAATCCAATTCCAACCACATCAATTCCAACTCCAACAACATCCACAGTCACAGTCGCAGTCTCACTCACAGCTACAACATCCACAACTCCAGCAGCAGCAGCAGCAGCAGCAGCATCAACACCAACAACACCAACAACACCAACAACACCAGCAACACCAACAACACCACCAGCAGCAACAACACCAGCAACACCAGCAACACCAGCAACACCAGCAACATCAACACCTTCAACTGCGCAAACAGTTTCAACATCAACAGCAGCTGCTTCTTCAATCTCCAACCTTCCATCCACCAATCCCTCAACTCACTCGGTCCTCTAATCCATCATCCTTACATCGATCCAACTCGGCAATCCTCAGCGGTCCATCCGATCCACGCTCAGCTACGCCCACCTTCTCATCCACTAATGGCTACCGACAGCCTTCCTTGCCCAATCTTGAATCACCCTCTTCAACCTCCTCAATTCAATCTCCACCCAAACTGAACCATCACCCCGTACCAAGCCACCATTCCGATCAACCCACCACCACCTTCGATCACCCTTCATCCGCTCCCATTCACTTTCACCCCTCAATCAACCCATCCCCATCCTCATCCCGTCAAACCTATCTCAAGCCATCCATCAGACATTTCCAAGATCCTATTAGCTCTTCAACTAACCCTCAATCGTCACTCAAACAGACCATCTCCGAATCAGATAAGGCCGCCATCTTCCGCTGGGCTTCTAAGGAGCAGGCCCACGAGAATGCCACCTTCCATGGTCGACGTCAGAAACGTACCATCCTAGCCACCTCTTATGGCGATGCACTCGAGGTGGGCCGATCAGATTGGCTCGGAGATGCTACGCCTAACCGGACCATGGGCCGATTTCGACTCCAACTACCATTCGAAATCGATAGAGCTGCTGCTGCTGGTAAACGCAAGACTCGTCCTCATCTTAAACTGACCAAAAACGACCTCAAACTGATCTCTAATACCGAAGAGGTCCTAGTTCCTATCAGACTCGAAATCGAGATCGAACATTGGAAACTCAGGGATACATTTACTTGGAATCTCAAAGGTCGGGATTTTCACCCTTTCAATCTTCCCCTTTGATCCTCCTATCATGAAACAACCAAACAAAAAATGCTCAACTGGCTTACCTTTTGATTATAAACAGAACCAGTCGTCACCCCAGAACAATTTGCGATTCACTTATGCGAAGATTTGATCCTACCCGTCCAGCACTTCTCCGCCCCGATCGTCAGCGCGATCAAAGAACAGTTAGAAGAGTTCAAGCTACACGAAAACTTTGAAGGTCATCTAGCCAGTCGGTTGATCGTTCCAGAGCAAGGAGAACCGACCGGAGAGGATATAAAAACCCTCGGCACGACTCTTATACCATCCGATCATTCAAAGCCGACCAACAACAATCTTCACCAGCAGCAAAGAGAAGAGGCGTGGTGGGCCGAGTGGAGGCAGCGGATCATGGACATCGAGGAGGAGAGTGATCTGAAACCGGATCACACCGAGCTGGCACGGGACTCGAAGCGGCCCAAGCTCGATGAGCCCTCGATCCCCACGGCTACTCAGTCAGCGATCCGATCCCGGCTGATCGATAACAACGATCAGAAATTTAAACCCGAACCCGTAGAGTCAATCTCACTCTCCGCCGACCTCAGAGACGATGAACTTCGAATCCCCATTAATCTTGACATCATCTCCGGTAATATTCATCTCACCGATCGATTCGAATGGGAAATCAGCGAACTCAGTAATTCCCCTGAAGAATTCGTCGAGGTATATGCTAATGATTTAGGCCTCGGTGGTGAATTCAAGTATGTGCCTCTTTAGACACCATCTTTCTGAACTCCCGTCTTGTGTGAGTGTGTTCTCAACTTATTGGTTTGTTTGTTCGATCATTCCAGGACAGCGATTGCACACTCTATTCGTGAACAGATCGAAACCTATGTGAAATCATTGGCCCTTGTGGAACATACTAATGGCTACCCAGTGCCAAATGACGAGCTAAGATATGCGTTTCTACAACGGGTCACCGATCCGATTCGGACAGGGCAAGTGGACGATTTCACCCCATTCCTTAATCTCCTCAATGCCGAAGAGCTTGATCGTCAGGAGAAAGAGCATGATCGAGAGGCACGCAGGAAGCGCCGACAGACTCGTAGCCGACGAGGTATCACCCTACCCGACAGGGAATCCCAACGCACCGTCCGCAGTATCGTACCCATTCAAGGACTCAAGATGGTGCTTCCCTATCAGAACGAGAATGACGATTTGATCATGCCTATCCAACCTGTCGCTGAACCGTTTGCTATAGAAGAATCGGCTGTCGAAATACCCGAGCCATCTGGTGAGTTGATCTCTTAAGTCTGTCTGGACATGACCTATACTTACGCGTACCCACTGTACCCCCAACCCTCCCCCACAGAACTCCCACCAAAAAAACATATTCCCGTCAGCAAAGAAGTCCAGATTCCTGACAGCCAGCTAGGTACACCCAGCAAAGCCGCCGGTAGTCGAGTTTCTCGCAGGTTGCGCGGTGCGACTGCCGATGTTGCACCTACCGGCACACCTCCCAAACTCATCGAGTCGAATCCGACAGGCGAAAAGGATGACGCGCCCACGCCAAGCAACGCTGGTACACCTGTGCCCTGTGCATCTAACAAAAAGACCAACAATAAACCCGATCTATCAAACAATGCCAATGCTCCCAAGAAGCCTCCTGCTGCTGCATCTCGTAGTCGCGGCGGGGTCAATTGGGATGCTCTGGGTTTACATGATCCCATGGTCGACGGTGTTTGGCACTGTAGTAATTGTGGCTGCCCCGAGTCGATTGCTGTAGGTAGACGGAAAGGTACGGGCGGAAAAGATACCCTTTGTGGTGAATGTGGTCAGTATTGCGACTTCAAATAGTTTCTAACCATTCATGTACCACCGGTATTAATCCTCTCGAACACGTTTTGTGTTGAGGTTAATAGGGAGATACTTGCATCGATACAAGAGAAACCGACCTACTCTCTACAATACTTCGGCCGACTATCACACAAGCCTTAAATTGGAGGCTGACAAAGCCAAACAAGCTGTTGCTGACCAACAACTCGCCCGTAAGGATAAGAGTAAGAATGAGAATCCAACTCTTCCTGTCGGTTTAAACAGCAAGAAGCGGAAAAAAGAAGGTCGGACCGGTTTGTTATCAAAGTCAGAACAGATCAGACGTAGTGAAGATCGCGCGGGCAGTGTTGCCAGTAGCGCTGCTTCTAGAGAGTCTTCCCCTGTTGTGTCGGTTCGCTCAACGAATAATGGGGACTCGGAAAAACCTATTTCTAAGAAACGTTCGCGCATCCAGGCCTCTTCAGAGGTCCCACCACCCACCACCCGAGCACAAAAAAGCATATCCAAGACGATGATCCTCGATTCCCCCGAACCGGGCAACTCTCCAGACTCGAACTCACCAACCAACGCTAGATCCCAATCCACATCGACCTCTCTACCCATCAAACCAGCGCGGGTTAGTAGCCGTCGGGGTAGTACGAAGACCACAGAAAAGACCGGGCTCGTCAAGAAAGGCTCCGCGAAGAGCGAAGACGACCCATCTCCATCGGTGGTTGAAACTCGACAGGAAAATCAGAAGAGGAAAGAGCTCCGATCGAAGGACCAATTTACCAAGAACGGGAGTAAGAGTCCCGAGGAAGTCCAAACGCAGTCTCAGACCCATCCAGGCTCTCGTTCCGGTTCCATTTCAGGCTCCATAGGCGGGGGTAAAGATCCGAGGAACGAGCAGCGGCGCTCGATGACCAATGGGCGTGTTCCGCCACCGATCAATTCGATTGTTCCAAAGTTCGACCCACCGTCTTGGATGCTCGCTGCTCATCTCAATATCAGCAACTCATACCCTTCCGATCGCGTCGAACTAATCCCGAGACCTAAGCGCGACCTCCTGGCTCCTGGTCAACCTCCTGTTATTGTTAGCTGTGATTGGAGGCTCAAGTGCATGGATTGTCCTGGAAAGGTTTGTATATATTTTTTCCTCGCTTCGGCTGTTGCTCTCACAGTGTTAGCACTAACTTGCTTTGTTTCTTTCACTCGGATAGCTCTACACCGTCGGTCCCGGGGAATCATTCACAAACTTTCATGTGCACTTAAAAAATCGAGTGAGTAAGCGAAGTATTATTCATTAGAAATAAGGAAAGAACTAATATCTAGCACAACAACCATCACTTCTTCTCTATATCGTAGCAACATCGACAAAAGGTTGAGGATAGACTGAATGGTGTCAAGCGTCAACCACAACAAATATCGCCCACAGCTAGCTTGCATAGCCAGCCTGGAATCTCACCTACCGGAAGCTCAAATCAGCAGCCTCCTCAAGCTTCATCATCGACGACTTTCGGTACTAAACATCAACCTCAAGTCTCACCCACCGATGGTTCCCAGCAATCCCAGATCTCACCCAGCGCTAGTTTTCAGCAACCAAACTCCCACGCAGGCTCACAAATCTCACCGGTCGAGAATAGCCAACAACCAAATGGTCACGATTCCCGTCGTCCGTCAGCAGCCTCTCCGGTTGTTTTCGACTCACAGTACCAGCCGATCGCCTCGATAAACAGTTATTCGGAAGTCATCCCATTTGAGCATTCAGGACATTCTACCGCGAATGAACCGAGGAGTTCGTTACCACCGATCACGACCACCCTTGCTCCGGCTGAATCGGTCAGCCAAGAGGGTGACAGTGTGACTCCGGTCCGCTCGCGCGGTGAAGATAAAGGATCCGATGAGGATTCCTCGAACGCGTTGGCAAATGCGCCTCCTGCTCCCTCGTCACTGGATGGGGTTGTCATTCAGAAAACCAATGACTCAGTGGAACCAAGTCAGTCCTCGAAGGACGACGGTGACGAGGAGCAGGAGGATACGCCAGAAACTGTGATCCTCCAGCCGAGTCACCGCCTCGATGTCATCCCTTCATCAGTGACTGTTGAGCCAACCGGTGCTGGAGCGGACTTGCCTGAGCTGCCCGCCAAGCCAACAACGAGCTCTCAGGGACCCAGTTCCCACTACTCGGCCTATCCTTCACCCGGCCAAGCTCTCTTCCTCCCCTCGACCTCTTCCGGTCTGGCCGGTATCCCACAACCATCGTTCTCTGCCTCCGGGGCTCCACACAACAATCCAGCATTCCCGACTCGCCCGACCTTATCGGGCCTCAATCCACCTCTCCTTCATCATCACTCCGGCCACCTCCACTACTCTCAGAACAATTATAACCCCATCCACGGCTCGGCCGGTAGCGGTAACTATATCGCTCATTCTCCTGGCTTGTCCGCCTCCGCCTCTTCTTCCAGTGCTCCTGAAAACGCTACCGCTACTGGTCCTGCTACAGCTCCTCATCCCGTTCCTATTCGTCATCCTCCCCCACACAAGCTTGTCCATCCTTTACCTAAAAAACCCACCTTTGATTGATCTCTTTGCCCCTCTCTCTCCCTCTTTCTCTTAATCTTTATCCTTATTTTCTTACAAAAAGGAAATGAGAAAAACTTACACAAGAAACTCTTATCCCTCTCTATATTTTTTTCTTTCTTGTCAAGACAATGTTTAACAACTTGTTATTTTTATTTTTATTTCTTCTTTCTTCTTTTCACACAATTCCAAACTCCAAAAAAAAAAAAATCAACAACAGAAGAAACAATGAATGACTCCTGTTTATTTCAATTTAATATTTTTATTGAGAGAGATCAAGAAAGTTAAACAGAACAAAATCAAGTGGCTGAATTCATCTGTTGATGGATCATGAATTACAAAGAGAAATGGAAAGTGGTTAAGATATATCAGCTACTCAAATCTATCTTCTGGAGGTCTGGAATGTCTGAAGATTTCACAGAGAGACTCTCATAATTCCAGCAACTTGTCTGATTCTCTATGGTGTTGGGATGTTAAACTGCTGTTTTCAAACTTGGGAATCATCACTGTATTATTTCTATTTTTATATATGTATATATATTGTGTTTTTACAAATGCTTGGACTGATTTGCATCAAGATTTGTTAAAATCTGTCAAAAAAAACCAATATTTTAAGTTTTTTGAAACCCATGATCTGGTCATTAATGATCAATGTGGCTGATTCCTGATGCTGTGTGTGGCAGTAACCTGAAGATTAAACTGGGGCTGTGGCCTTAATCCCATAACCTTGCCATCCAAAAATCTCCAAAAAGTCCAAGCATTTGTAAAAACACAATATGTATATTCTGCTTCTTTCATTTTCATCAAACAGAAACAAATCATGATTTTTTGAGACAAGCAAAAGCAATAAGAAGAAGAAAAACCAATAATTATTTTTTTCTTTTTTAAGAAAAATTAGTATAGCTTAAGCTATTAATAAAGCCCCTATAGGATTGAAAGTATTTTTATGAAGAGGAAAGTGGTGAGAAATAAACAATCAAGCAAACCTCCTTGTGTGAATAAATGGAGGTTAAACACAGGCTCATTGTGTGGTGAGAACAATGCAGTGAAGCATATCTGTAACATATGGGTTGAGGGGAGAAGTAAGCAGAATGTGAGTAGTGAACCAAGTTGAAGGATATATTTAAGTACATACTCATATACATAGAAAGGGTGTGCCAACTGCCCACCCGTTCCTTGACAAGGGCAAGCAGCCACAGGCCCATTTTTGGGTGGGTGTCCCACACCTGTGGATAGGTGTTTGAGATTCACGCCCATCCATTAGCATGCTGAAGCCCCTAAAAGGGTGTGCCCCTGGCGTGGACATGTTTTTATCAACACCCCTGATATTCTGGATGTGGCACCTCCCCTAAAATTGAGAGTTAAGAAAATTCTCTAAATAGTATAATATATTGATTTTCCAAAACTTACCCAGTAAATAGAAATAGAATTACTATGGGTTAATCAGAAGTGTAAAAATTGACAAACATTTTATCATGAAGGCCACACAAATCAAATTCTACAGATAATTTCAACCCCTAGTTCACTGCTGGAGGTTTTACTTTTTAACCAAATGGATTAGAAGCTATAGCCCTATGGACCTATCTATCACAAGTCAGTATACACTGAGAAAAAAATGGTTGAATTTTACATGCAAAAACTATGAGGAAGCTGATATAAATTTTACTCCAACCTTCCTCCAAGGGTGTCACGCTCTGTGATGCCAAGGACTAAGATCCTTCTAGCTACACAGGGTGCAAAGATAAAAAAGGGTGGTAATATGGTAGTTTTATGAGATATAAAACATATAAGGATATATTTTTAAGGAGGGGCCTTCAAGCAGGGGTGGTTTAGTTCCCTCCACAGGTTTTCTTGCAAAAGCAGAGGAAATTGGTGACCTGTTACAACTGGGGCCTGCAAGCAGGGGTTGTTTTGATCCCAGTAAAGATGGCTAGAAGGGCCACAACTCCTGAAAGAAAAGGACTTACTGTTATGGTCTTTTCTGGAAGGAAGGGGCTCTTCTAGGGTTTAACTGGACAGGCTGAGGCGGTTGGATTGATGGGCTAAAGACTGGAAGTTTGTGAAGAAAGAAGGCTGAGTGATCAGGTCTATAATAGACAAACTTACAGGGCAGGACACTGGTTACTATGACTGGTGGAATGCTATGTATGTATGTTGTATGTATAAAAGATGATGGGGATTAAAGCAAGGGGAAAGAAGAGCCTCTTAAATATCTTCTTTGAAGCCTTGGGCGAAACAGGAGAGCTAGAGAGGGCTGTCTTGTGTCATGATTCTTAGTAGTAACTACTAAGGATGAGCCATGACAGATTGGCAATGATGTCAATGGTTGAAATGTGAGTATTACCACAGTTACTGTCATGTAATATGGTTCAAGTGTGCGCTTCAGAGTGTCCAACTGAAGTGGTAACCATGTAGAACATCTGTCATGATCATCATTGGTAATATGTCATCCCAATTGGGCCACAAATGTCAAAATATGTATGTAGTGATGTTTACATATGTCTCTTTTGAGTTGTACTATAGTTTTATTATTGTATGATGATTATTCTGTTCGTCATACAGGTTTTATATTCTACTATTCATGTTTATACTTATGATTATAGTAGTTTAAGGTGGATTTACTACTAGGAGGAGTAAAGTTACAGGGGTACTTTGGCTGAGGTACCCTATGTTATTTTACATGTAGAATCAGAATATTAAATAATATTCTATTATTTATATGTTTTTATATCTATTTTTCTCTTTTTATGGCGTAAAGAGTAACAATGTCTCTTTCATAAGTAACAATGTCTCTTTCATAAGTAACAATGTCTCTTTCATTGTTGTTTTGTAATAATGTCTCTTTTATTGTTGTTTTGTAATAATGTCTCTTTCATTATTATATTTTTATATGTTTTTGTTCAGTTTGTCTCTGACATAGTAGCAAGCTGACAGAGGGTGAATTGAAAAACATCTTCAATTCACAGTGACTGTTTCAAAACAGGTCTATTTATAATGGCAGCTTGGCATGATGAATTTCAACTGCACCAGAAGTTGAGTGGGTTTTTCTTGTAGTAATTCATCAGTCAACTTGCATGGGATGGGGGGAAGAGCTTGGCCAATTTCAATGTCTGGTCAAATGGGACAATCCCCAATGGTACATCAATTAGTTTTCAAGTCCCTTCTTGAATACCAGTTTACTTTTTTTTTTTTTTTTAGCTCTGGAACAAAAAAACCAATCTTTTGAGGAGGGAAAATCTTTTGAAATTTGTACACAGACTGGTAATTGAGGATTTGAATTTCCCTTCTCAATGATTGGACTAACCACCCATCATTTGGGGTGAACTTCCTGTGGATATCTAGTCCTGAAGTTTTATCCTCACTGGAGTGCTGCTGGGCTTCCTCAGGAGCAAGCATAGGTGCAATCACTTGAGAATGTGTCATCCTGTGTGAGCATGCCATACTCATATCATGCTCCTAGCTCACTGCCAGAATAATTGCCTAAGATGAAGTCATTTCTCCTGAGCCCTTCCAACTGTGGGCTGCCACAAGCAGGGGTTGGCATGGTCTTGATAGCTGGCCAAATGGGCTTTGGGATTCCAGTGTGCTTGGCCCTTTCTGGTCAAACTTGGAAATGTACCCAGACCAACTTGACACACCATAAGCTCAGTCTCCCACACCAACCTTGTATTGGCTGCCACCAATACATTACAACAAAGGGTTGATCTAATGGTACCAATGTTGTATCAGTTGCCTCCAGGCATCCCAACTGCAGGGGGCTATAACCAATGCAACCCTTCGGCAGTGAGACAGGCTATTTATTGGCCTTGATGAAAATGTTGTGGAATTTTTGAACCTTCCGCCACTCCATGAAAGCCAAATACACCCTAGATGATAGTTGGCATCAAGTTTGGTTACTGCTCCCTCGTAGCTCTAGTTCTGTATTTTCTTTCTTGGACACATAACACATGAAACCTTGCAGGCAGATAGACACGAGCCAAGCGATCATGAAGATGTCACTGCCAGCATAATTGCCTAGGTTGAGTTCATCCCAGTTAAACTAGGATGCAAAAAACCAATTTAAAGTAGGTTGACCTCAACCAATGAAATATAAAACCAAGGGGGGTCCCTTGGATTTATATTTCATCAGTTGATTTCAACCAAGTTTAAATTGGTTGAGTGCATCCCAGTTTAACTGGGATGACTTCATCCTAGGCAATTATGCTGGCAGTGTGTGAACCGCATGCTGACAAGTGCCAAGAGTTGGGAGGGATGTGCTTTTAAAAACGTTCTCACCAAAAAAATGAATTTCTGTCAGCCTTCAAGTGCGTTAAGCAGTGCGTCACCAATAGCTGCCTAGCAAGGCGTATAGGGACACTGGAGACAGGGGCAAAAGGCATTTAGAACCAGCTCCTTGAATGAGATCCTTCTAATTGTGTTGACTGTGGATTGAACTGGCTGCCTGCAGTCGCAGGTTTAAGCCTAAAACGTTCTAATTTTCTCGATCATACACATTTAAACGAACGAGTTGTTTGTTCCGCACCAGACATCATCGCGAGAGCTCGGCGCGAGAAGAGTAAGTGAGCATGGGGTATCTGCCAATGTATGCCAATCTGCCGTCGGCGTCGCACTGTGCATCAACAAGCAATCCCACGAGACCCGTCACTCTATCGTTTTTCTTTTCATCAGGAATAGACAAAACAACCACCCTGCCGATTTATCGAGTGCCGATTGTCTTTTCTCAATTATGTGTTTGATTTTGACCTTAGGGAGTAGGTCAGGTCTCCCCAGTCAGACTGTTCCACCCGTGGATAACTATCTTCATTTCCACATAATCATCTCGTGCCTGGCTTACACTCAAGAATCAATTAGCATGTAAGAGCAATCTGGTAGATTTTCTCTCCGCACGAATTGTTTGAACCTTCCAATTCTTCGGCTGTCGAAAATCAAAACCATAGACTTGAATACAAAAATCGCTGCCCCGCCCACCACGTATTTCTGAATGATCAAAGCCCTATAAACAAAGCAGGAGCTGGTGATGGCCTGGCTGGGCGGCTTAATTAGTAATAATTATCAGCCATCAATAAATTAAGCATCTAAGATGATCATAACTATGAATCCGCCTTTGCAAAAACAGCTGAAACAAGTCATCTGAAACTCGTTGGGAAGGCAGCTCGGGTATATTTTACATGCACAAATGCCTGAGGTGATTAAACCATTGACTTGAAATCCCACACCAAGACTCAGAGTCCAGGAGGTTTTGTAAATAATGACCTCAAAAGCTCAGAGATGTGGGCTATATAACTGGATCGCTGATATCGTAAGAGATAGATCGTACACACTTCAACAAACATCCTCTGACGAAGTCCCGAGCGAAGAAACAACCAGTCATGGCTGCCACGCTGGAGCACGGTCACCCGAGAGCATACAACCCATCTCGTCGATCGAAGATCAGCCTCTCGAACACCCTCCGACGCTGGAAAGAGAAGAGGCAAATAATCTGGAAGATTGCCAGTCTGGTTCTCTCAACCTACAAGAACCTGAAGCCGAGGGAGCGTAAAGATCGTCAAGTTGGGTTTGATATTTTTGTTTGACTCTTTTGCTTCCAGCCCCCCACTCAAGGCAATATGGTTCCCTCAAAGAAACCAATCATTGATGATTTTTTCTCTTTCTTTCCTCTCGATTGCGGAATGTAGAAACACTGAGTAGGTCTCACCGCAAGAATTTTTAAAGAGAATATACCGTTATTTTTTCGAAATCCTGGATCCGACACATATCTCTCTAGCACAACGAGACTTGATAGGCACATCCAACACCCATCGAAGTATCTATTCTATTTTGTTTCAACCTTTCAAGATTAATATTTTTGAGTATATCTTTGCGGACATCTATGACAGGGACAACATACTAGAATATGTGAATACTCAGAATAAGGTCAACCCTACTGAATCCTTTGACCTAGTGAAATAGTACATAAATATACCTCTGAGAATTGAATGTTTTAATTTCTGAGGCCCCGTATTGCTGTGACCCGGGGTCAGGTTTTATGTGGCCCAATTACTCAAATCAATAAATTTTAGAAAAAAACAACATTCAAAATCAAGTCTTGAAATATTTTTTAAACAGGAAAGGTGTGATACTACTTCTGTATGTATTTCAATCTGAATTATTTATCAGGCCACCTTCAACACCAAAAATGGAATATTACACCCTTCATACTGGACAAGAGAATTATGTTGATATTGGGGCACTGAGCTAATTGGCAAAATCAATTCAATCCAATTAAAATATTATTATTGATAAGCAGGAATATTTTTTACAGTTAGTGCACAGGCTCCCCAGGTACACATTATCAACCACATGATTCTTGGTTAAAAAAAACACCGAAATCTCCTCCTCTCCGCAGCATTAAATTGAGCTAGCAAGATCAATCCACAAATGTACATTACACATTTTCTTGGAATAACTAGACAAGTATGAATCATTAAAATGGATCTAAGGGCCTCAGTTTTTTGTTTTTTGCTTTTTTTGTTTTTTGTTTTTTTGGTCATGTGAAAGAAAAGAAAATAATGAAACCCTGGTGAGCAATTAAGGGTTGAACTTGAGAGGAGATGGATGGTTGTTCAGCTTTGGAAAACTCTAAAAAAATCTATTAAAGGTCTTTGCAGATCCAGCTGACTTTCCAGGACTGGATTAATGCATAGAACAAGCTAAGAAAGGTTGTGTTCAATCTGGAACTCAGAGAATCAAATCACAAACTTCAGCATCCATAGATGATTCACACACACATTGCCAGCATAATTACATAGGTTTAAATCATACCAGTTAAACTATCATACACCAAACCAACTTGAAATAGGTTGGTCTCAACCAATAAATTATAAACCCAAGGGGGGTCTCTTGGGTTTCTATTTCATCTTTTGAACTTGAGATCAGCAAATTTTGAACTGATTGAGTGTATCCCAGCATAACTTGGATAAGGACACTCACATTTGGGATGCATTGTTTGGTACCTTGGGCTTGTTAAACAATAAGAACATCCTGGATCACTCCCCTGTATTTGATTCACTACTTGATGGAACTGGTGGGGGAGTAGAGTTTAAAATGAGGGATAATATCTAAAAGATGCCATATTATCTTGCGGATGGAATAAACTACAAATAGGCAAAATTAATTCAATCTAAATCACTACCAACACACAATTGTGCCACTAAGCTTTTTACCAAACATCAAGAATCTGTTTGAAAGGATATCAAGCATACTTTTGACATATTACAGAGCCAGTTCAAGATCTTGACTAAACCAGCAATAAATTGGTATCCAGGCAACATCGAGTCAATCATGAAGACATGTTTAATTCTCCATAACATGATTGTGGTATCAAGAGCTGAAGAAAATACATACCCTCCGCTTCCATCTTCAACAAAACTTTTGCCTCCACATTCAGTGCCTTACAGCCTCTGCAATCAACATATACAGTGTGGAACTACTCTAAGGCCAGAATAGAGCTTGGAAGGGATATGTATGACTACACTAGTACTAATGTAAGTTAAGACAAAGGTGCTGATATAAGAGCTGCCTTCCTGAATAATGCTGATGGGGAAGAAGAGTGTAAAACTAAGAATAAAATAAAAGTTGTGGCTTGTCTATTTTAATCTTAGACTGACTAGTACTTATAAGATGACTACTAATACCTCTGAGGTATGGGGAGTGTTGAGGAGGAGTTGTGAGGGAAAATTGGTTTTTGTAAAAGGTTTTAATGGCAAGGATGTCTAAACTGTCTAGGTAAAAAGTGTCTTTGATGAAATTGAATCTAATATTTGGGGTAAAAGGTCATACAGGTTGTATGGGGTAGGAATTGCATTGTGGTAATACAGCAACTGAGTGGAGTGGAAAGGCTCTTCAAGAGGGGAACAAATGATGAGCACAGTCTTACAAGATATGATGATGAGCAATGACCACAATAGTAATAGTGATGAGCAAAAGACTACAAATGTAATAGTGAAGTGATTGTATGTAGTAATGATGAGCATTGTTGTAGATCATGTAAGATGTTTTATTTACTGAATAATAATTACTTGGATGATGTAATCAAGAAGGAAAAGAAAAGAAAAGAATGTACCTATGAAGACTATGAAGGGTAATAAATTCTGATCCAAAAGGAAATCAAGAGTGGTTTGAGTGAGTGACTAGGGGTAACATAAGGTGTAGAATCTGAATCTGGAATAATGTTGGTGAATATATGAAAGGTTTATAAGATGTAGAAGAAGTGATGTGAGAAGGAACAGGATTACCACAATGGGCAATTGAGATGTAATCCAAGCTGATACATTGTAATCTTACCAATGATCTTATCAGAGATTTATGGGAAAATCATGCTCATGCAGACACTTCCAAATCTTGTGCTCAATCGGACACATCCAAATATTCCTATTCATCTGAATGATTATTTAAATATAAAAAATAATCAATTCAACATTTCCATATTTTCTCCTTTTTTTTATATCTAATTAAGGAAATACAATGAAAAATGACTAAACAGACAGATAAATATAACAAATTGAACAGTGTGGTCTAAGTATAAATCATTACACATCATGAAAGAAGTGAAGGGAGGGGTCTAAGGGGATTTGAGTTTGAGTTGGATGAATGTCACCCTGGTCCTCCTCCTCCTCCTCCTCCACATCTTCTTCTTCTTCTTCAAATTCTATTTCTCACTTTCCACTTTTGTTTTGAGGTGTCAGATTTTTGGAGGCTGGAGCAAGGAGTTGTTCCTCATTAATCACACACTCCAAGAGTTGGTTTATCCTTCTCATAAAAATTGCCTTTGAGATTTTGTCAGGGCAGTTATTGGCGCTCTGGAAGATCAAATCCAATTCCATTTTCTCTTGGTAAATTGAAACCCACTTGTCTTCAATATTTTTTGTGTGTTTTGCTTTGGCAGACCACTTTGCCACCTCCTTGTTGGAGGATTCTAGTAGCTTCAATTTTTTACGCCTATATTTGCCATCCTTGAGTTTGCACTTCCCGGGGTGCTCCCAGTCCTTTGATTTCTTAGAAATGGTTTCTGCTTGTTCTGTTGTGTTCTGAGATGAAAGATTGGCTTTGTCAGATAAAAATTGAGTTCAGAGACCATTTGTTGTTTTTCCACAAAGACTCTTGAATTTAGGGATTTTCTTCAAGTTCCATGTGCAATCACATGTAAAAAAAATCATTCTTGATTGTAGTACAAGTTGCAAGCATCAAGAAGCCAGTCCTCAGCTGAAGAACCGGAGGCTGGTTGCTCTGAGAATCAATTATAGAGGGTGGTACATCCCAAGCACACTTTCTGGAGTGCTTTCCATCTGGTTTCAAAGGTAATAATAGTAACATTTGTGAGAAATAGGAAAAAAATATCAGAAATAATTGAGAAAAAAACCTTGCATTTAAACCAGGTGCATCTTATTTTGAACCTGGGTTGTATTTATTGAAGTTGGCCACAATGTGTGCCCAAAAGTCTTCCATCTTCTGATTGTTTGATGAGACTGGGTCTTGGAAATGAGGACCCAACTTTTTTCTAATTTTTCATCTTCTTCAGGGCTGAAGTTAGGTGCTTGGCCCTTCTGGGGAGTTTTTGAGTCTCTTGGGGTAGTTTAAGCTGGCATGGTTGATGGTGTTGGGTAGTGGTGGTGTTTTTGTTGTAGACAGTGGATGTATGGAGGTTGAGCTACAAGTTAATCCACACTAATCCCGCACGTTTTGCATATGCAATGTGCAGTTATTCCAGTACTAGAAAGTCACAAAGTTGTGACCTGTTAATCCAAAATGGCCTTTTGGTAGCAGTTGTTCCTGAATTAACTTGGCCCAAAGTGTTTGAGTCACAGGAGTAACTATGCTAATACAAGCTAAAACTGCAACCAATGTGTATGCTCTTATATTCTGTACAACTTTTTTTGCATTTTTTTTGTTTCTTCATCCTGTTCTCTCATCAATATTCTCACCCAGGTTTAACCCCTATTCTTCTCCCACTCTCCAAACTCCCTAAGCTGAAAACAAACTGAAATTGTCCAAAGTTCTACACCCCTCACTGTCATGAAATATGATCTAATACTGTTTTACTATCAATATTCTCACTCAGGTTCAACCCATCTGCTTCCCCCTCTCTCAAAACTTCCCAATCTGACAATACACCAAAACTGGAATTTTCCAAAGTTCTCTTACTTCCCACAGATTATGAAGCTTGTAAAATCTCATGAATTTGCATAAATTCACTGAATATAACATTTATATTCATATCCTATCCTCTATCTAAATCATTAACTTCCACCATTTGAAACCATTTTTTTGTATCTCACAGTTTCAGACCAATTAACCTTTCCTAGTAATCATGGACCAACTAGCTGTTGAGCTAAAAGATAATTCTCAACTCACAGGAATGAGTTATCAAGATTTGAAAATCAAAATCTTGGCTATGCCCCAGCTCAAATATCTCCTGAAACTTGTAAATGGATCTGAAAAACCTTATGAAGCCAAAACATGGAACATGGTCAATGCTGATAGAACAGAAGATGCTTCAGCTATTCTTGTCCTGAACTGCAACTCCAAGTTGTCTGCTTGTTGTACTCACAAATCAAGCAGTGATCCCAAGAAATTCTGGGAGCTTCTCAACAGTTATTATCTACCAGAGCCCTTTCAAAATTAAGCTACCTATCTTAACCAAATTTTCTCCACCATCATATTGTCAAGACACCTTGAAAATCCCCTTGAATCCATATCTCAAAACTTCCGTATAATGGGCTCAATTATTGGAAACAAAAAAGTAACCCCTTCTTAAATTCTAGCTGCTGTCATAGCCATGTGGGCTCTATTCAACATCCCAAATTAAACAAAAAAACAAGGGAACTAGTACTCACAAAATGTCAAATAAAAAAGACAAACCTGTTGTTGAAAATTATTCTTGAAGAAATCTGTATGTTAATTCAACATAACAATCAAACTACCAAAAAATGCTCAAGCTGTTGCTACATTTTGCTAAAGTTCCAAGAAAGTATACAATAGAAAAAAATTATCTCTGGGATATCATAATACTAAAACTCAACATAAGGAAGAGTACTTTTCTTATTTAGATTGGGCTCAAACCCTAGAACACCCAACCAACGCCTTACAAGCATCACTCTCTACTAACTATTTGGCATTTGTACTTGACTCTGGAGAAACTAATTCAATGTTCAAAATACCTTTGGTCTTTCATTCACTATTAAATTCACACGAAAGATTCTATCTTTCTGAAAAATCCCAAACTCTTGCTCATGGATGCACACCTTGGTTTTCTGCATGTAATTGGAAATCTGAGACCTTTCAGAAGTGGTCTTACTGCTTTGCACAGGGTGTTACAATAACTGTTGAAGGTCAAGGAAAGGCAGCACTTGATTGCAAAAATGTTGGTCAGGGCCACCAAGAAATTCAAGGACCTTTCACAAGCCATATCAGAGATTCTGGAGATTGATTTTCTGGGAGGAATTTGGAACAAACCAACAACCTTCTAAACAGTGAAAGACACCTGCAAGGTGGATTTCTGAATTACTTCAATTCTGGAACTTGAATTTTTGGTGGTAAAGAGGGAAATTACTCCCCTGAAAAACTCAAAGCACAAGCAAATGTTTTGTCTTACCTGCCCAGCTGTTTTTTATGAATATGAAATTATTGAGAGACAGGGGCATTGGCAGCCCAAATACATATTTGATGATTTTAAGTGCCCTTCTGGCTAGGAATAAAGCTACTAAATGGTATAAGCTGTAGGCGGCTGTGAGGGATGCAAGTATGAAAGAAATGGGGTAATGGAGATGAGTAAAGTGTATTATCCAATTTTCAAATATGTTTTTCCTTTCTTAATCTCATTCCGCTAAAACATTGGCAGGATGAAACAGTTTATACTGGAAGTTTTGTTGGGCTCATCTCATCATTTACCCTGTAATAATGATTATTTCACTGTTTCCTGGTTGTCAATGAAGTGCCAACCATTCCATTTTTACTAAATCATTGACATGTTGCAATTTAAAATGCTATGTCATAGCTACATCATGCATTTATGGGATGGGTGGTTTACCTTATTAATATCTTTTGAAAGGTTCATTCTTGCAAGAAAGACTGATTTATGTCCTAAGGAAAACCAAGACAAGCAGTAATGTGACAAGCTGGGAAAAGTGACAAGCTGGGAAAAGTGACAAGCTGGGAAAAGTAACAAGTTGGGAAAAGTTACAAGCTGGGAAATGTTACAAGCTGCAAGGCTTGATATGAATGATTGTTTTAGAAATTAATATAAATTATGTACTTTTTGGCCCTAGTGTAATTACTAGACTATTATAATGTATTCCTCAAAGGTCTGAGCCAAGATATCTCAAGAATGTCTACAGACACGCTAATGACAACTAGGGACCAGATAAGAATGTATTATTTATGTTTTAAAGATTGATAATCCAAAAATTTGCTTTAATCAGAGATTGGTATTATAAAAGGTTTTATGTTTTGAGAGAGCTTATAAAAATAATAAAAGACAATAATAAAAGACAATAATAAAAGACAATAATAAAAGACAATAATAAAAGACAATAATAAAAGACAAAAATATTCCAATGAAGAAAGAGATCAAAATCATTGTGCTTTTCCTACCTGTGTTTTATACACAAGTTCTACTGTATCACTTATTGTACATCCTAGCCTTATCTTATTCCCTTGGATTGATTAGTTCTTGAGTAATAATGCAAATGTCTTACTGTTGTTACCTAATCTTTGTAATTCCGCCTTACTATGTTTTGGCTATCTTACTCTGATTCTCACACCTAGAGATACTCCAGAAGATCCTAAATACTGACTTGGCTGTAGAATATAATGAGAAAGCAAGGATGTACCCAGTTTTTCTAGATCTATAACCAGCTTTAGCGGGTAAATTTTTCTACCTTCATTAGAATCATTTATTGCATAAACTTAACATCATGTATGATTTCATTTATAAGTATTCTGGAAATAATCATTTTTATTTTATTCAATTTTTTGCACCTGGTTTTCCACTTGTATACCTTGTTTTATATTTATTGTTTATTTATTTTACGTTTATAAGTAATATACAGTGTTTCTTGTCCCAAATTTGGCCCCAGTGGCCCATTTTGATGGTATATGTTAAAGGGACAAAATAGACTGAGATAGAGAATGGATGAGTTGTAGCCACAGGAAGAGATGGAGACAAGGAGGTGGAGCTGTATCTGTGGTTACAGAGAACAAAAAGAGGATAGAGAAAAAGAGAGAGACAGAAAAAATACAAGTATGTAGACTAAATATGACTAGAAACATAGACCCGGTAATTTTCATCACTTAACCCCCTTTTTTCCAACCTCTTTTTATTCTTCTTTTTCTTATATTGATAAGTTTCCACAGGTGGAAACATGTGATACAAAAAGATTAGCATGTCTGTGCATAAATTGGAAGTAAAAAGAATTGTGCATAAACTCTGAAACTTGAAATTTTCAGCAATAGTGTGGCATCAAAACATAAAATATAAGGGGTGTGTGGTGGGCTTAATAATACTTAACTGTATAGATTTTTTGTTGCAAGCCCAAACAGTCTAAAATAAATTCAAGTATTTTTTTCATCTTACATGTTATTTGTTCCTTGAAATTTTTGGCAATGTAATATGGGATTGGAACATGAGATATCAGGGGTATGTGGCAGGCTTGGTAGGAAAATCTGGCTGAGTGAATAATTGATTAAGTACATGTCTAGTTCATGGAATTTCCAATCGTGCAATATTCTTACTTGATGATATAGGCTTGTGTGGCAATCTATACAAAATAGTGTTAATCTAGTTTAACAAGAATTGGAGGTATACGCTCACTGCAAGAAAAACTCTAGAAACTGTCAGCTGTTGATATGAAGTGGGTCAAAGGTTTCCTGAGCCTAATAAGCATTGGTCTGATATTATTGGACTGTCATCAGTAAAATTTTATGTTGGATCAGTCAACTGGATAGCCAACTTGCAACTGACCATCATCAGCCAGCGATACTCCTTGAGCCTATATCGCCTGACTGACCGACCCCATGAACAACAGACGAGTCACGCATTAGGGGAAGGGACCTCTTCTTCATCCGCGGAAAGCGGCTGGCCGAATGCAGGAGATCCGATCTCAACAATACCAGTTGTCCATACAGACTGGTATCGCGATTTTCGGGTCAGTCTTAGGCGAAGAAGAATGCAAAGCTCTAAATGAGATGATTGCCACGCCGTCTTGGGAGATTCCCCTTTCTGGGCTTGCATCCAATTAGGAGCAGGTTGAAAAAGGAGCTGAGGAGGTTGTAGGTCGCTTTTCAACGATGATAACTTGTTTTGGGAAAAGGTGATGTCCCACCAAACCGCCCGGTCGGGATCTGTGTTTTTCAATATTTGGTTCGACGAGAACATCAAACTGCTTGAGCAGTCACAAATACCGCAGATCCGCAAAATAATTGAAAAAAAAAACTCTCAGAAGTGTCTGTAGCCTTGTTTTTCCTCGGGGTTGATGCCTCCAAGTTCTTCCAGATGCCTGTGAATCGTACATCTGGGCTCCTTCCATAGTCGAAAGTTCATTTTTCACTCGTCATCCCACTGAGAAACCTGACTGTGTGGGGAGAGAATGAATGCCTTGATATGGGAAATTCGGCAAACTCTACCAGATAAACTAAGATAAACGTCTTCTCAAGCGCCATCAACGTAAGCTTATCGGCTAGACTGGACAAGACCCCCAACGGGTTCAAGGATATCCACTACCGGGTGCAGATGACTAAAGAACTACATACATATATAAATAACTGAACAATCGTCACTTCGCTAACCTCTCTCTTGAAGACCAAGCATCACATCCTTAGTTCCAGCCGAAACGCAGCAGGTGATATCAGTCTTGAGCTGTTACTGACTGATAATTGATCATAGCGAGATGGATACGCTTCTTGGCTCACTCACCCAGTCGCAACTGTTCAACTTCGCCTGCGTTCCCCTCTTACTCCTCCAATGCTCCCTACTCCATCCGGCATACGAGGCAGATCCATCAGCTCGAGTGATCCGTACAGTCCTCTTGCCGATCATCATAATCCTGGCAATGTCTACACAATCCCGAAAATTGTTCTTACCCCTTGAGGAATATCTTCATATAAATTGTACGTCCACAAACCGCAGAAGGGTTGTCAGAAAAGAAAAAGAGGTCTTGTCAGAGTTTCTGATTTATCAAGGATAATCTCCATCATCTTTCTTAGATGGCCTTGTTGCCGTGCCCACATTCCATATCTGCTGTCTGGCCGTCCAATTCGCCTTCCATCGTGGGCCAGCCTTGAAACTGTCCGTCTCCCAGGCCGAGAAACGTGAGGCAGTCGCCAAGGAGGTCCAGGCTGACCCAAAAACTGATGAATCCTTGGGGCATCAACACCCCCGTAATACAGGGCCGCGCAAGCTCAATAAATCTGGGAACAAGACTCAGGCCATGTCGATCAAGCATGATCCTCACTCGGATAATTCACCAACTGTCGCTGAATTGATCAAATTTTCAATAGGTGTAGTGACCAGGTAAAAGCACAGTCATGTATAAGCTTCCAAAAAAACCAATATCCTTCTTGATCATCTATCCAAACGTACATGGAAAAGGCTAACTGATAGTTTTCATTATTTTCCCATTTTTCTACTTAGTCCCAGAGGTCTAGCATACACGTGGGCCCCGCCAGCTCGATGCTTATCACGGGCTTCAAGAAAGCCAACCGGACAATTTATCCGAGAGCAGCTCGTCGATATCGTGAAGAAGCATTTCATATTTCTGGTCACGTGTGCATACCTTCTCCCTGCGATAAACCATCCAGCAGGCCCGCCGGGATGGATCTCGGAGGTATTCCAGCTCGAAAGATCTCGCACCTTGGAGGTCATCGTCAACCAACTCACCGCGGCCGCCTTTACCTTCTCGGCCATCTGCGCTTTCAGCATCCTCGGATCGGTTCTTACCGTTGTCGAGCTACTTTTCATCACAATCACTCGTGTGATTCTTCCTGAAGACCTCCGTCCCGATCCCTTCGACACCTCCCTTTACCCTCCGCTCTTTAACAGGCTTGGATCTCGAGATACTCTTTCCGAGTTTTGGGGCCAAGGTGTGTTGCCTCGCCACACCATCTGAAATTCGAAATTGTGCAAAAAACATCTGGTGATAGTAACCCATTGGTGTCCAAATCTCCTTCCAAAACATGAAAAAAATGGCCATTTTTAGGATGGCAGTGTGTTTTCAGAAGAGATTTCGTGTTCTGTGGTGGCCTACCTATGGCCAAGCTGGGCTCCTTTTTCTTCGGCCCTGACTCAGAACCACTCCTCATGCTGATCGGATCAATGCTCTTGAGTGGTATATTTGTCAGTCATTTGTTCTTTTCTCCTATGAGGACTTTCGTCAGATATCTCAATCAATCAATTTAAGCCACACGACTGATATAACCTCATATGTTTCGATATCCACAACTAGCATGAGTGGGGTAATTATCCTAAATTTCTTTTACAACAAGGAGAAAAAATTTGGTCTAATTTACCAACTTGAATACACATCGTATTTGCTTATTTTCACAGGGATCTTCACCATCACTAAACCGGACTTTGGATTTAGCACAACAAAATTCTTCGTGATCCAAGGTTTTGGGATTGTACTCGAGCGGATACTGAACTTACGCCAGGTTTTAGGGGGCCGGGCGATGCGCCCGTTACGCTACTTTCTAACCTACTTTTGGCTGTCGTATTGGAGCCGTGATATGTTCGAAATCTTGTAAGTCTGTCATTGAGTATGCTCTTTGCATCGATGGTCTACTGATATTGTAATCTCGTCTCATAATCTTCTTCTGGACTGCCCCGACTTACTGTCTCATCCTCTCTGGATCCCTCTTATCCCTAACGCTGACGTGACTTCAGATACGACCGCGGTTTGGGACGCTCTGGAATCGTAGACCCCGACTTCAAGAAGTGGTACTGGTTTCAGTATTGTTTACCTTTTGGGCCATTCTTGCCTAGAGGATTGATAAACTGGATGAAAGTTCACAACAGCTGACTGGATGTTCCGATCTAACCTGTCAGTGCTCCTCTCATACAACCTTTGGGGCCCTTTTTTTGCCCAGATGATGGACAAACTGCATGAAATTTCAAAACAGCTGACTGAGTGTTACTTCGAAAATTTCAGTGTTCCTCTCAGCCAAAAATATTAACCAAAGTAAATTGGTGGAGCCGTTCACCTCTTTCCCCATCTTTGATTTGTTTCCTTAATTTGTACCTATTAAAAACCAAATTGGTCTCTTCCCTTTTCTGCTTTCCTGTTTGATTATTAAGAGCGCTATATACATATATTTGGCCCTTTCCTGGAAATAGTCACATTTTCATCTGATCTGATGCTTCATGAAAAAAACTCAAAGCACTTTTTTCAACATGTGAATTTTATCTGTATCTTGATTAGTAATTTTAACTTTTTTTGAGATTGTTTGGTGATAATAGGTGAGCTGTGAAATTAGCTCAGAAATATTGATCTGAGTTAAGACTACATCTCTTTCAACGCTCCAAATTGGGTGGTGTGCCAGGCTTACAGCCATCATAGCTGGCCAAAAGGCGGCTCAGTTATTCATAAAATCCTCATTTTTTTTAAACTATGAGAATAAGTTCTGATTTTCTGAATCCTTTTCAAAAATAAAACCTAGTTACTCAAACCAGATTAATTCCTGTCCCTCTCCTTCTCTAAGTTTACATAATTTCATTATCAATCTCCAAGAGTGTGTGCCCTCGTGCCCAACCATAAAACTCTTCATAATTCTTTCAACTTGAGGAATTTTTTGTTGTGACTGGTTCTCAGAGACACAAGCCCATCCAGAGAAATTTCTTTGCCTCCATACTTTCAAAAATGGAAACCAGAGAACAGGACTTTGTGGCCTTAATCAGCCCTTTGGATTAAGATCTCCCTTAGCTAGAACAACCTTCCCACTAATTGAAAGAAAAGTGGCCAATGGCCTACGACTGGGAAAAAGGAGGGCTAAGGAATTCAAGAGCACAAGATGCTCAGGGACTTAGAACACCTGTGAGAGGGACTCAAGAGAGCATGTCTCACAAGCAAGAGCCTGGAACTAAGTGCAGTTTGTATTTCAGATGGGGACAGAAGAAATACATGACGAGAAAGGGGCCTAAGTTGAGGGCCTAGCTGTGCTAAGGAACACAAAAGAATGAAAAAGAAAGAAAACATTTAAGCCCTCTTGTGGGTATGGGGAAGAATTCTAACACTAATGTGACATCTTTCTTCTGTAAGTCATCTCTTCACAAAAGAAACTCACATTTCTTCTCTCCTTCTTTCCAGTCATCCTATTAGTGTTTGAAACTCTTTTTTTTGCCTTTTTATTACTTCTGGATATTATTTGCTGATAACATATAAGCAATAGAAAACATAACAATTGGTTTTTCTATGGCTTTTTGTTGAGTTTTTCCTTGTTTTCTGTTCCTCCCAAAAATCATGTCTTTCTTTATGTTTCATAAATCAACTTGAACCAGACTAGACTGCATCACTTATACTGGTTTTTTTTTAATACAACTCTTAGTTCTGATGATTGCTTTGTCTATTTTCTGATTCATTTTCTGATTATTAAAAATTGATTAGTAAAAATTAACACACTTATAATTTGTGACTCATAAAGTATTTTTCCTTGACAACTCATCTGGCCTGACTAAAAGAGATTCAGATGCCTTGTCTAGTTTTTTATTTACAAGTACTCACTTTTTTGTCTCTCAGTTCTTATTCATTATCATTTTCTGATTCATTATTGCAACTACAACTTTATCCTTGTATTTAGTCTTTATAAGTTAGACTTATCCAAGAAATCAATCCTCACTGGTTCTTAACCTTCTTTTTCCGCTCCATCCTTGAGCCAGTCCAGTAAAATTCTTCAAAATTTTGCTGCCCTCTCTTTTTCTGAGATTCCTTCAACCTAGAGGTCTTAAAAATTTAACACTTTTCCAAAAAAATTGCCTACTTATCACAACTCATTCTTCTCTGAACCTATATTAGTGTAGCATAGCTCCTCAGAAATTCTCAGAACTTCTCAGGTTTTAGTTTATCAGGCAGATAGCTCAGAAGAACCCACATTCTCATCCTTCTTAGTGTGCCTTTCTTCTACCCCAAAGCTGTGGCTGAGCTGTGCCATGATGAAAACTGAGAAGCGCTCAAGTAAAAATAAGCTGTGCTAGAGTGTACACTGAGGTGTACCCAAGTGAACACCAAGCTTCTGCAGTGTGAAAATAAAGCTTTTATGGAGTGAAAACTGCAATTTACCAGGTTGAAAATGGATTTTTGAAGGAGTGAACACTCAACTTTTTCATAATGAATATTGTGCTGCACCAGGGATCACTGAGATGTGCTGGCCAGTAATAGTAAAAACTGATTTGTGTCAGTTGAAACCTCCAGCAGGTAAAACAAGAAATGGGTATTGAATTTAACATGATGGCTAATGTGTATGTTACCACTGCAAGAAAATCTGGCTCAACTTCCTGAAGCTGGCATGCAGAAACTCTAAACAAGCTGGTAGTGTTACTTCAAGATTTCTCAAAGGTTTAATAAACCAAGCTTCAATTCACAGTGACTGTGCATGTTGAAAAGTGACTGTTCCAAAACAGCTGCATGTGTAAACAGGTGGAGATACAATGGTAGGATAGTTAGAGCATTCTGTATGTCAACTGCAGCATTTTGATCCAGTTTTTTTCAGTTATAGGTTCTAGAAAGGGAATTAATCTTGGGAAAACTTTAAGATTTGAACTTAACCCATCATCTGATTTAGCATCCAAAACAATGCCTTATGCCTTGGGGAGAAATTCTAGAGCCAATGTATATTTTTATTGCAGATATCTCAAAGTGATAATTCAATCCAAAGTTTCTCTAATCTAAAATCATAAGATGAAAATGATAAAGAGAAGGATGAAATCAAGAAGGGGAAATACATACCTATCCAAAAGATAGAAGTGATTTTAGAGGGTATCCACTGACTGGAGCTGAGTGAATCATTTAAAAGAATTTCATTTTACTGTGAAATGTGTTTGTGTGGGCTCTAATGGGGGAAATTCTTACAAAAAGTTAAACTGGGGACTAAATATTGAGTTTAATAGAGAAAAAACAAGGTTGAAAAGCCAAAGTTGATGAGGTATAAGAATTTTCATTTTGAGAACTGCTACTATCAAAAATTTAGAATTGGGCTGGTGTGTTGTGTTGGTCTTGACAGCCTTAGATTTTTAATAGCCATCTTCATCTTCTGAAGGAATGTAATGAGTGTCATCTTCATGTGCAAGAAATTCTCCTGATTCATTGATTTATGCAGGGGGGGGGGGGGGGGGGGGAGACCACAAAACAGGGGGTACCAGGACATGTTCAGTATCACTATTTGACAGGTGAGATAGACAAGTGTAAAGTGCATTTTTAACTGTTAGATTGGTGCCTGTATAAAATTAAATATTTATTTTCCCTGTTGGAAGGGCTCAAAGTTCAAGTTGTGGTTCATAAATCCAAAAATCCAACAACTCCTGCAAAAAAATGAATTATTTTATGATTTATTCAAATTTAACATTGAAAATCATAGATGTAAATATGTACACAGTGGACTCCAAGACTGCTCAGTTTTAATGGACCACAAAGGGAGTGCAACTAAAAGTAGCAATTCTGCTTGTGAGTAAAAGACCAGTGGTCTGAAGATGAACATGTGGAGGCATACCTGCAAGTCAAGTGATAATGGTCAAAGTGAGTTGGTTTAACTGATAAATCAATTATGAGATGAATGAATGAGAACAATAAAACTAAACTAAAAGCAGGAAGGCTGGTTTTGAGTAAAAGACCAGTGGTCTGAAGCTGAACAGGTGGAGGCACACCTAATGAGAAGATACATAATATGAAGCATGAGACTGAGAATAGAACACAAGTAGAAATGAGATATAAAGTGCATACCTGCAAGTTTACTGATAATGTTTGAAGTGAGTTGGTTGAATTATAAGATGCAAAAAGAAAATGGGTACTGGTTGGTACAGTCACCAGGAAAAAAAAATGATCACTTGTCAACAAGTGACATCAGAAATTACAAAGGGCCTTTGTACTTTGATATGTCACTTGTAGACAAGTGAGCATTGTTCTTTCCTGGTGAGTCCCGTTGCAGTCAGTCTCTTGGCACTTATGGATTTTGTCTCCAATCTTGGTTCATTGCAGATTATGACACATAGATAAAACTTTAAGAAAACTAACCTGGTTGGTACAGTCCCATCACGGTCAGTCTCTTGGCACTGACGGATCTTGTCACCAATCTTGGTGAGGAAAAGTGATTGGAGCCAAGGCGCGAGACCGGCCAGGTCAAGTACTAGTCACAAACCTAACTAGGGCTAGCAAGGTATGCTCTAATTAACTAGGTTTGGGCCTAAGTACATACAAAATCTACTTGTTGTAACCCATAACTGGGCTACGTTAGGGTCTCGCTTAGGCCCCTTTTAGATCTGTTAGATTCATGTATATAAACTAGTCTCTCATTTATATGCATGAAATGCATTCATTCTCTTCTGTCTTCTGAGTCTACGTTCCATCACTACTGACACTCCGGTAACACTCTAACATGAATTGATACATGAATAATGAGATGAATACAAAACAACAAAGTGAAAATGATGTTGAACTATGTTATTCTACATTAGGTTTTATCAAGTGATAACAACTGCGTTCAGACCTATTTCGGTTGGATCCGCAGCTATGCGCTTTAATGAGAGAATGTTCAATCTATGAGTGCCTCAATAAGTTAATGGTTTACCTCATCTGCGCACATTTAGCAGTGCATAAATTAACTGCTCGGAAAATCTTGTCCGAGCAGTTTTTGGACTTATTTTGTCCGACATGTTCGGCAATCAATGGGTCTGGATTGCCAAACTTCTTGGAAAAAATATGTCCGACAACTGCTTGGACAAGATTGTCCAAGGAGCTAGCTTATGTCCAAGAAGCTAGCTTACGCAGTATGGACCTCAACCCTATGTTTAGGAATCAATCGAGGACTTACCCTCAATCTCTCTGGGGAAGTCAATTTTTTAAAGACACAGTCTTGATTTATGCCATCCTAGATCAATTTATCCTGCTATCTGCACCCTGCAATACCCATGGTGCAAAATAACACCCAAAGAAGCCAATCAAACCAAACCAAAACAAAACCGAACCTCCATCCAATCCCAAATCCGTTTCCATGCTTAGTTTCACCCGGCAGAATTGTGGCGGAAGGTTGACTTGTAAATCTGGGTCATGCGGGCGGCGAAACGGGCGGTTTGGGAGATTCTAGAGTCTGAAAATTCCAAATCTTGATCTAGAAGGGCCTTACAGACTGAAAGCAAGTCCATCAATCAGCTCCATTTCATCTCGGTTTCTTTGGTTTCTTTGGCCTTTTTATTTATTTGACTGGGCTGAATTCAAGTTATGCATTGCAGAAGGCTCTGAACCGTCGCGACCGTCTGCCGACGCGCGCTGCATGTTGATATGCATACGGTCAAGTCGAGTGTATGCAATTTGAGTAAAAACTTTCTAGCAAACTCCACCGGGCTTTCACTCTTTCCTCGAGAAAAGATGTAGCGGGTCAATCAAATGTGTACATAAATTTAATCGACTAGCCAAAATAGGAAACAAACCGAACTGGAATACAAAGAAACTATTCAGCATGTCCAACAGATTAGTCTCAACACCTTTCACGATCAAGAACTCATGCGGATGCTTAAAACCTCAACCTCAACCGATTCGGTTCAATAAACCCAATCGACTGTATTCCACCTACCAATTCTTCTCAACACCATCCCATAAGACCTCGAAAAACAAATCAAAAACCAGCCCAAGAATAGTCTTCAAGGTAAGCCGACCCCCCTCCTGCTTGCATGCCAAGGTGATTATCGATCTAATCATGTTCTTTCTTTCTTTTCACGGAACGCCCACGCAGAGCTCATTTCATTCTACCTCTTCTGCCTTCGCTTCCAAAGATCCATATTCAGTGCTTGGGGTCAAAAAAGATGCATCGACATCAGAAATAAAAAAAGCTTACTACTCGGTCAGTATCCCTCTATCAAACATTTCCTTCCATGAATCATCAATCCTGCCTCTGATAAATACTACCCTGGTGCCATAATTTCAATTACAGCTTGCCAAAAAGTATCATCCGGACATCAACAAGGAGTCTGGTGCTAAGGAGCGTTACCAGAGTGTTCAAGAGGCCTATGACGTAAGAACATTTCGCTTTGGGCCCTACAGCTTCATTATCACGCTGAAATATTGACATGTACGTTTGTGTTATGGTTCTTAAAGACTCTGAGTGACGACAAGAAGAGAGCCGCCTATGACCAGTTTGGACCGATGTCGCAACAACCAGGTTTTGACCCCAACGCGTTCGGAGCTGGGGGCGGGTTTTCAGCTGGCGGAAACCCATTTGGAGATATGTTTGGTGGCGGAGATCCAGGGGACGTATTTAGCAGCCTATTTGGAGCCTTTGGTGGTCGAGCTGGGGCACGGGGAGGAAGCCAGCAAGTTTTTGTTGGAGACGATCTCGAGGCCTCTATCACGATCCCATTCGATGAAATGGCGAAAGGCGCCAGTCGGACAATCGACACCACACCCATCGTCAACTGCCCGCCCTGTAATGGCGAAGGGATCAAACAGGGCGCAAAGCCACAGACTTGCCGAGCATGCAATGGGACCGGAACGATGACCTTCGTTGTCCAGAGCGGTTTCACAATGGCTAGTACTTGTCAGAGTTGTGGTGGATCAGGTAAAAAAGTTGACGATAAAGATCTGTGCGGCTCTTGCGGGGGAATCGGAAAAGTACGAGATCGGAAACAAGTCGATGTCAAGATTCCAGCAGGTGTAGAGGACGGTATGAGGATCAAGTTGGCTGGACAAGGGAACGCGCCAGTGGGTGGAGGTAAAGGTGGGCGGCCGGGCGATCTCTACGTGAAAGTCAATGTGTCTCCTTCGAAAACTTTCAGAAGACAAGGAAATAATTTGTACGCCGAGGTCAAGATCCCATTCCATACTGCGCTTCTTGGGGGAACAGTCCGAGTACCCACTTTAGAGAAAGAAGTCGACGTTCAGGTGCCTCGGGGCACCCAACCTGGCGAAGAACTGGTACTCAAAGGCCGTGGAATCAAACATCTATATAAAGAATGGCTTGGTGACTTGATTGTCAAATTCAATGTGACGATCCCAAGGTTGGCCATTCGAATGCTCTTTCCATAGTAAACCATACTGCAGCCCGTGCCTCGAGCTCACACGTACCTCTTTTGTGTGACATTTAGATCTTTAACCAATGACCAGCGGATAGCACTGGAAGCATATGTGGCAACACTTGAAAGCAAACCAAATCCCACCACGTCGGCCAGCTCTACTTCTGACTCTGGCCCGAGTAAGTAACAAAGTTTTAGTTTCTCGCCTGATTTTTCTTCATCCGATTGTCTCTCATCGTTTCCCTGAATATCCTGCGTGAACCAATCCGCCGATTGATTCGGACACCTGTGGCTGCACATGAATCAAGAAACATCATGACGTTTTCTTAGTATTTCATCTCCCACCCATCCTCAATTCATTACAAAAAATGGCACTGTTGTCTTGCATCGCATTTTCCTCACTATGTGCGTTTTTCTTCCTTTCGGGGTCATTTAGATCATGATGACCACAGTGATCCTTCTAGTGGATCAAATGATGGTCTGCTGTCTTCGATCAAGAAATTCTTCGGAAGATAACCCTTCTCGCAACGTCGGCCAATAGAAAGACCAAATCAACAATCAATGTCTTTCTGAACCTTCAACTACTGACTCTCTTCCGAGTTGGAGTTATAATTTATTTGTTTATAAGTAAATAAACCGAGCAGCGTTTCTCCTTCCTTTCTTTTTCGAACTCCAACAATACCTTTTTTTCGGACTTCAATAATACCTTGACTACCTTCATCTTGGTTAAACCTAAATGTGCTTAAAGTCTAAAGTATTACTTGAGCCCAGATAGCCTAGCCGTCTAATTTTCCACCACCCACTTTCGCATTTAAAAGTTGCAAGAACTTTCATACCCTCCTTGCTTCAATTTTCCAGACCTGGACCATTTTCTTACATGAAACCCTTTTACTTTTTTGATCGGATGCAACATGCTTTTGGAGAAACAGAGGGTGCTAGAAGAAAGGACGAGGCACATCAGGTGCAACCAACGAAGTCGGAATCGGATAATCATTCGAACGCTAACAAATCCACTGAAAAGGAAGCTGCAAACGAAGATTCAGGAGCAAAAAGCAACGAGAATGCCCATCCCACCTCGGCCCCATTGGATACTAACTCTTCTTCCAACATTGAGGCAGATGATCAGCAGAATCACCCTCACAACCGTAAACCCATGAAAAAGGCATCTTTTCTATGAGTCTTATCATACATTACATATTTCCAATTGCAAATGATTCAAAAAACTGTGCTCTAAAGAATTGCTCTAAAGGATGAGTCTGGCCATACATTACTTCTTTCAAATTACAAATGATTCATAAAACTATGTCCTAAAGAATTATATTTCAATTCCAAGTCACTTTTTTAACCTCAAATCAGTTCTCTTTGGCAGCATTTATGAATAGTTTTAGACCACTTTTGAGATCATTCCAAGAAACATGAAACCAATAACCAATCATCATTTTAACTACAATGTATGTGAAAGGCACCACAAGCCTGCTCAGGAGGAGGTTTCGAGCAAGAGCCTAAACAGGTTTGAAGCTCAAAAATGAAAGAAAGCTCTTGAAGAATTTGACCCTCACAAACCAACACTGCAAGAAAAAATGCTACAACTGCCACCAGTTGGCATCCAAGAACTATGGCCTAATCTCAACCTTACTCTGGGCTGACTTGGAGTAACATTAACCCCACAGTTACTGTTCATGATTTGCAGGTAATGCGTGTGATTCTATAACATTCACTCATTCAAATGTTATACTTATCTTGTCTATTCTTTTCATTAAGTTTTCCTATAGCTTTTTCTAACCTTTATTTTATTGTTAGCTTGTTACTACTATTAGATTTATTTGTCTGCTTCAATAAAGTGTTTGATCTCAATTTCCTACAGAGTGTTTGCAAAATTCCCAATGGTGAAGGATAGGTGAGAAGTGAATCCTTGGCAATGGCAGAAAAAATGGGGTGCTAGTCCAGGTTCTTTGAGACATTTGTGTTGTTTCTGGACCTCACAAAATAGGGCCTTTGAGACATATTGGAAGTGCTGGCCCAGAAAATTGGAAATTTCAGGAACCTGTGTTTGAAGGTCCACATTGTTCAGGCGTGGCTTGGTAGAAACTCTGTATTCCGTAATGGTTCTCTTCTTCCCTGGCTTGGCCTGTGATGAAGAGGGATAGACATGCTGTGGTGAGTCTGAGAGATGTATGTGACATCTATGTCACAACACTCATAACCAAGTTGATCCTTAGCAAATTTTGCAGAAATGCCAGTAATACCAATTTGTAACTTTCTCATGTATCCTTTTCTCCATCATAACATATCTATCTCTTCAGAATAATCTGTTACATTTGATTTTTTAGCTGCTTGCAATCAAGATTGTGCAATGAGATGCTGGATGAGAGATTGATATTTAGCCTTGCAATCAGGATCCACTGTTAGAACGGATGGAATTTCACAACAGAAATGACCTTGTTGCAAGGTGCATTGGTCCAACAGATGAATGATTTGATGAAAAATGTATTTTAGCATTGAGATCAGAAGTAGACAGGTGTGGGGGCATGTGAGCGTGACCAGAAGCAGCAAGGTTTGCCTTTTCACATTTGTTCATTTTTTATGTGGCTTTGAACTTCTTTTTTTTGTAAGTTGGAAATTACTGTGTGAGGTCTTGTGGATATTTTGTGGACAGGCTTTGATCTGTTTCAATTACTGAATCTTGATGTTGATAAGGAGCAAAGCTGGGGTATATTTATTCAACCTATGACCTAAAGTTTATTGCTTAAAGATAAAGACCAGAAACTGAAAACATATGAAAATGTAAGAAAAAAGATAATAACATGAAAGTGAAGTTACAATAGAAATGAGAATCAAACAAACCCTGAAGTTTAGGATAAGAGATGTGAAGTTCCAATAATTTGGGAGTAGATGGACACAAGTAGTTTGTAGAACTAAGACAAATAAAAATTAGTATTTGTTTAATGTTGTTTTGAAGTGGAAAGCTAACAAACCCTATCGATGAGGTTAATGAGGTGTTAAATAAGAGAAAGCTTTGATAGATCTGAGATGGCAGTACTGAGTGCGAGGAGATAGAGGTAATGTATCAGTTATGATGAATAGGTGTAATAAGGATAGAAGGGAAATGCTCAACGGTGCATTTCTCACCAAGTTGGCAGCTAGAAAGACTGTCCGAGTTAAAGCTGATCCGAGGATGAGAATGTACCAGAGTTGATGTGAAGCAAAGCAAAGTGAATGATAGAAGAAAGCGAAGGAAGGAAGTGGATGAGAAAGGAAGTGGATGAGAAGGAAGTGGATGAGAGAAGTGGAGGAAGGAAGTGGATGAGAGAAGCGAAGGAAGGAAGTGGATTAAAGATGAGTGGAAGTGTAGTGGAATAAAGATGAGTGGTGGAATGAAGTTGTGGTTGGATGAAAATAAAGAGGAGATGTCGAGCGGAAGAAGATGAATTAGGTTTGATTCAATCTTCTGACTGAGAGCACATGTTCGAGGCCAAGAGCGCGTCAAAGAGCACCAAAGTTCCAACAATATTTTACAAATGGAGCAAGACTCTGGGTTGATGGTCCAAATCTTGGGAGGGACTTGAGGATTGGCCTTCAAGTGTTCAAAAATGGTCTTTCTAGTCATTCTCTTGATATTCAAATGAGTTATTCCAGATACAAAGGGTTCATCATTGGTGGAGTCATTTTCTGAGAATGAGTCTTCAAAAGAAATATCCATAATCAAAGGCATAGGTGATAGCAAGTCCTGAAAAGGAGATTCACAACCCCCATCCTCCCCAATGATATGGTTATATTTCTCTAGATCCTAACAAAGAGAACATCACCAATGGGTTTCAAAATTTATACAAGATTGTTAAAAAATGAATGGAATAAGATTTTGGAGTCTGGGAGTTGCTTTAGGGGCTTCCGGTTAGAGAACAAGGAGTAAAGATCTTGGCACCTGATGTTTGATCCAGGTGTCATCATGAGTCTTGGGTTTTTATTGGAAATTTAATTGGGTAGGTCTGGAAATTGAGGGGAGAATTGAAGAAAAATGGTGAATGATCAGTTGAAAAGTTTTATGAAAAAAATACCCTGGGCCTATCAGTTGGTAAAAATGCCAGCCAATCAATTTGATTCAAATTGATTGGCCAAATGGAGAATGGGAGGGGGGGGTATATCACAAACCAGAGGGACCACAATTGAGTATCTGCCCAGAAACCAATGAAGAAATCAGCTAAGAACCTGTAGAATTGTGGAAAAAAATGCAGTTAATACAACCCTTTTATTTCAATCCCAGTAGTGGTTACCATCCACTGGTGGCTTTTGACTGAGTTTCATTGTTTTTAAATCAAAAAAGCCAACAAATCCAGGGAAGCCTTCCTCTTTCATAAACTTTGAGTATTCTAGTGATTCTTCCTCAGTTGGCCATGACGCCAAGTGTGAGTGAATTTGGTAAACAATCTTGATGACCCAAGAGATGTACAATTTGATTTTCTCATAGCCAAGTTGGAATGTATTCTTGAGTCTGAAGACCATGACCTCATTTCCATTTGATCCCAGTAGAATGGGCTTCTTAAAGAATTTGTTTGTGTTGAGAGGGTGGTTGGTGCATGATTGATTGATTGATGAAATGGAATTGAGAATTGAGGGGGGGGGGGGGGGGGGGGTGAGGTGTGATGTCCACTTTGTTTTAAAAGGGGGGATTGATTTGGAGGAAATGGATGAGCAATTGATTTCGCGGAGAGGGATGGGCTGATTCCAGACCTAACAATGTTGATGAGGTTTTTGTCTGGGCAAGGTGTGATTATTTGCTGTTTGTCTGGGTGAGGTGTGATGATTGTTTTGTTTTCAGGTGAGGTGTTGTGAGGGGTGATAAATACATGATGAATTAGGAAGTGATGGTTTTGGATGAAATACCAGGGTTTTTTGTTTTTTTGTGTTTACAAAACCCATTTTCTTTTGGGCTACCCTATTTTGGAAACCTTGTGATTAGACAGTGTGGATTTGGTCATTTTTAATCAACAGGTTTTAGTGATGGTCAGTCATATTTGATACCCCCTAATGAATATTTCAAACAGAGAGAAAAGTAGTATTCACAAGCCTAGGAGACAGTTGAAAACAAGATTACCAATAATGGGAAGCTTATGTTGAGTCAGAGATAAGAAAGGGAAAAAATAGAAATGAGGATAGAATCAAGTACCTCCACTTGAAATACAACCAGGCTCCTCCTTAATCTTCACTGAGCTTTTATCAATTAGTTGAATAGTTTGATATGTGGCAGATAGGGTGCTTGAAAATTGATTAAGGGAAGTGATGGTGATTTTTTCCAATGTTGATTGGTCTTTGGTTGGATTGAAAAGTCTGAAGACTTTAGGGAATCAACTATTGTTTTGCTAAAATTTCTGCAACTTCAGATACTTTAGCAAGGGGCACAGGAATCTGAATAGTTACCTAACCAAGAAATTGTGCCCTTGCCCATTGGTATTGTACTTCTTCTACTGAAAAAAACAAGCCACTCCACCCTTGGGGGCTCAGTAGGCGGTTTTGTAAGACACCAAACCTCCAAAAGGTGATTTTTTTTTTCTATTTGACATATTCCCACAGATAAATTTCTCACACTTTATCAAAAAAAAGGGGAAACAAAATATGTCTCATTTCAACATGTTTCCCCAGATAAATAATTGTTGGTGATGGTTTTTTCTTTTCTTTTCCATTAAAATATCTGGAGTGAGGATAGTTGGATCAAGATACTTGATTCAGTACTTGATTGAAGAAACATGAAGGTAGAATGAAAGAATGACTTACTTTTTGTTGAATTTATGCCTTGTTGTTGGATCAAAGTTTACTTTGAATTTCACCCTGCTAATTTTGATAGAGGTCCTTAAATTTAGAAACTCAGAAATATAATATTTCTGATTCTCTAGTTGAATAGGGTTATAAGGACAAAAGGGTGGTGTGCAGGGGGACAGGGTGGGAAGGAGGGTCTAGATTAAAATCTTCAAGTTGAGTTTCCAGGCACGGTGCTTCAAATACGCGAGAGGGTTTGGCTGGGTTGGCGGACCCCCTTCTCAGTTCGAGAGCCTATTATGGACCACCACCAGACAGACAGAGGACACGAGAGATCGAAGAGAAATCAAACGCTACCAACCATTCGACGGACAACGCATTAACCAAACTAACCTAATGGTCAGTCTTAGTCTTCATGGAGACCTCCGTATCCAGGATAAATTCTGACATGGTCGTATCTCCTCTTCTGATTCGTGATGCAGCTTCCGCTTGCACTACTCCATGGCGCCCAAGGAAAACCTATGTTGGTCGAGCTAAAGAACGGCGAAACCTTCAATGGTCATCTAATTCAATGTGGTCAGTCCATTCTATCCACCTTTATTTACATCCATGCCGCTCCAAAACTTTCGGGAATTTATTTGGTCATATCACTGACTACTTCACGTTCCTTTACCACGAATAAATAAATGACTATGTGACGCTGGGTTACATGTTTCCGTTTCTGTTGGGTCAATCCACGTGTCGGTTTTAGATAACTTTATGAATTTGACGATGAGGGAGGTCTATCAAACAAGTGCGGTCAGTCTGGTCCTGTTTTTGCTTCTACTGTTTATTTGGCAAGATCTACTGGGCTGAAAACGCCAAGTACATCAACCGTTCCTCTCCGCGTGATTTTGAATTTGTTCTTGATCAGTTCTGATTATTTTATGAATGTGGGTTGACTCTCAGAACGGTGAACAGTTTTGGAAGCTGCCAGAATGTTATATTCGAGGAAATACGGTGAGCTCTTGTTCGAGGGTTTTTTCATTTTCCTCTCCAGCTCTTCTTTTCTCTCCAAAAGTTGTAAACGATTCCTCTTCGCTCTGTTACAAAAAGAATTTAAGTGAGATGGAACTTAATCTTTCTTTTTTATGTTCGAAAATAAAACCTGACAGATAAAGTATATTCGAGTAACAGACAATGTAATCGATCAAGTGAAACAACAAGAAGATGCATATAGACAGCAGAATCGAACGTCAAGAGGCGGCAATCAGACAAACGAGCGTGGTGGCAGGGGTGGTTCCGGTGGTCGAGGCTTCTCAAATTCTAATAGAGGCGGCTCTGGAACAAATCGAGGCGGTGGTAGAGGAAACGCGGATCGTGGGAGGAGAGGTTCAGATAGAGGTCGTGGTCGCTGACGAATTCTTGAGGATCATCACTGTTTTTATTTTTAAGCCACTCGGGGTTCTTTGTTTTACAATGGAAGAATAAGATATCTTGAAAGGCAAGCCACATACATCAAGTAGATGAAAAGGCATGCTAATCTGATCGTATCCATTAGACCATCTTCACCGGGGGAGCTAAATTGTGTGACTAAAATCAAATTTAGTTCCAGTGGAAAATAACTTTACTGTAGGGAGCTATAAATCCGCTACAGTCACCGAGTTGAAGAATTCAGCAGCTTGGACAACCCTGTATCTGACGTTGGGAAATTTAGCACAAGCTTTTTTTTTATACAAAAACTCAACCTCATGAGAATTGTCAGAAACAAATAAAGGTACCAATTGTGAACTTTGTTTAAAAAAAAAGCTGCAATTAAAATATTTATTTACATGTCTTCCAAAATGAAGACGAGAAAATGTGCTATGTTTTGTCACGCTGTACAGTGTTGACCAGATATTATTCAGGATGCTTATGTTTGGACTGGAAGTCCTTCACTGGGAAACTTAATGGGATGGAGGGCCAAAGCCCAGAAGTCTATCACAAAGAATTGGATTTCACTATGTAATGTGGGTTGTCTGGATATCTTGTTGAAGGCACGCGTTACAGGAATATTAATGACGAATCGTCCCAGAGGAGAAGACCTACAAGGAGCACACAACCGTCACTTCATTTCGACTCCTGTCCGTTCTCAAGAAAGAGATTTATTTACCCTCGGTGGGGAAGCGAAACGTACGGCAAAAGCAAACTAATTACCAGATAAATCAGGATAGTCTGATCCGCTAGCATTGGTGCGATACAAGTCTCCCTCTCCTTGCGAGGTGAAACATCAAACACCTGCCGCATTACGCTGGCGTCCTCCCCTCCAAATGTGGATATGACCACATAACTTGAATTTTGAACTATGTAAGCTAATGTGCGGAGCCCTGTGGGGCAGATCACCGACGCCGATGAATACTTGTAATAAGCTCACGCGTACATACCTTGCCACGCGCTAAGAATCAACCAATCTTGATGGAATTCAACCCGAGGAGAAGGTTTAGCGGATCGGTCTAGCTTGGAGTGAGCTGCTCCCCATCGAAAGGATGCCCAGATCCCTCTCACATGCGGACGGATTGAAGAGAAGGAGGTGGGATATGAAGAGCCAGAGACGCAAAAGTTGGTAGAGTTAAAGAGGCAAGACAGTGTCGCCAACGTTCCTCTTCCACCCAAGTCCATCCACATTTTCCTAGTCTCAAGAACTCGTCAGCTGGTCTGTTGTAGAAAGCCATCTTCATAACTCGTGAGTCTACTAATTATCAGACACCCTTCGATGGGCTTCAATATTTCTTAGAGAAAGCTAATATTTAATCTAGACGAATCACGCCATTTCGCTTCCAGTGTAACTTCCAAGACTCGTACCTTGAACAACATGCAGTTCATTCGATTAATCAGCTTGATGGCCGGCTTGATTTTCATTCCTGCCTTGGCATCTGCAAGCTGTCATTTCAAGCATTACGCCCCGCGGAACACAACTGCTCTTGCTGCCTGTATCCCAAGGATGAAGCCCTCCCGAGTAGATAATTCAAACTGTGGTGGTGTCAAGTGGTACTTGTCTCAGTTCAGTCCCCTTTTCTCAACGGTCTTCTTTGCTCCTTTCCCACTTGCTCAAGCGCTCTACTGACTCTTTTTGCTCACCGGGGGAAAAAAAAAACGATTTCTCTACCTGCAGAAGTGCTTGGAAGAGTACCGAGGACTGTTTCAACCTATGTGCCTCTTGTCTCTCCAGTGGTATCTCAGCTGGCGCTTCGGAGATTTCTTGTCGAAAACGAAATTTATTTGCACATTGCCATGTTGGATTCTACTAAAACAAGGCTTGACGATGCCCTCTAGTGGTGCTGCAGATTTTATCCTTGTTATCGTTTTTTTTTTCTTCTTCCCCATGATGTAGTTTTGGCTCCCTCTCACAGATATGATCTCAGTGGTTTTTCTCTTTTTTATTTTTTCCTCCCACTTGCTGTAGGTAGTCTTGTCGTTCCTTGCCAGATGTGGATAGGCATTCCTAAAACGCATTCCATTTCCATAAGCACTCCATAACTTGAAGATACATTGGAACACATCCTGATTTATAGCTAGTCCATATTTCACCAGTCCCAAAATCAAGATACTACACATTACTCTACACCAGTAATTAAGATAACACTGATGATGAGAGGTGTTATTCTGTGAAATCCGATCTTTAAAACTGAGACTGGTGATTGTCGAGTGACAGTTGGCTCAGCTGTCCAGCTGTACCTCAGTATCCTTTTTTGCATCTCTTCAATACCATTATCCGACTGGAATGTTTAAAACCCCAATCAAGTTCAGAATACCTAGAAGGTCCAACACTCGATCACTACCCATTCATCCTTACAGCTCGACCTCAATTCTCAATAACCTTCTCCAGCCGCCGTTATTCGTCTGGGTCTCAATCCAATAAACCGGTACATTCTTCACAGTCTGATGTGGTCGAGGAGCTTGAGGGGCGAGGGCTCATTGCTCAGGTGACCAGGTAAGCATTGGTTATGTAAAGGTTTTTTTTTCTCCCCCTAGTCGATCAATCTAAATCGTTCTCGATTGCGGCCTGACCTGCCAGTCGTGCCATCCGACAGCATTTATTAGATCAGCCGCGCACAATTTATCTCGGTATCGATCCCACTGCCCAGTCCTTGCACGTTGGAAATTTAGTGGTGCTCATTGCCCTTCTTCACTTCACACTCCAGGGACATCGGACTATCGTCTTGGTACGCATCTGCCTCCTTTTCAATAATACGTCCTCTCACCCAACCGATCATCAATGCTGACACGCTTTGATCTTGGACATCGTTCAGCTCGGAGGAGCTACTGGATCGGTCGGGGATCCATCTGGACGGAATTCTGAAAGAGTAGCTTTATCGGAAAACGTTTTGAAGACCAATTTGCAATCGATCGAAAACCAGCTGAAAAAACTGCTTTCGAATTGCTTTAAACATGCCTCCAACACGTTGTCGATTGAATGTTCACCAGATAGTCACTCAATCAACCCGTCACTACCCACGATCAAAAACAATCTGGAATGGACAAAAGATCTTCGGCTATTGGAGTTTTTAGGCTCTGTCGGCAGGGTCACACGCGTATCTAATATGCTTGCAAGGGATAGGTTAGTTCTGAATCCAGTCTTTTGTCGAGAAATGAGAAGAAATAAATAAACAAACGTGTCGGGGGTTTTTTTTTTGATGTATGGTTTGACTTAGTGTCAAGCAACGATTAGAATCAGGATCTGGGATCTCATTCACGGAGTTTGCTTATCAGCTTTTACAAGCATACGACTTTGCACAACTACGTTCAAGATATCAATGTACGATTCAACTTGGAGGGAGTGATCAATATGGGAACATCATGAGTGGGATCGAGTTAATGGCCAAACTACAGAGCTCGTCAAGAAGTGATCCTGTCGTTGAAAGAAAGTCCGACTCAACTCAAGAATCGAATTCAGACGGCAACTCAAACCTCAACGTCGCTTTTGGGCTCACCATCCCTCTACTTACCACAAGAGAGGGCGAGAAGTTCGGAAAAAGTGCTGGTAATGCGGTTTGGCTTGACCCAAATCTAACATCCCCCGTCGAATTTTACCAGGTTGAGTACAATTGTTTCTTGCCCCCTTTTTTCAAATAATAATCATTCAAGGACGTCATTCACGTTTTTTTTCTCGCTTCTGCGTCCACGACAGACATTTATATCCGTACCCGATTCAGAGGTTTTTAAATATTTAAAAATGTTAACATTTGTTCCATTAGAAGAACTTCAACAACGTTTCGAAAGTTCAAGGAATTTAGACAAGTCGGAATCTAAAAGAGAGCTTCAAAAATTGTTGGCGAAAGAAGTTACGCTACTTGTACATGGCGGTAAGCTACACAACACCCGTTTCACAAACAAGTAAACGCGCACTCAAGGTAGAAACTCTCCTCGATATGGGCATTAGAGAAAGGATTGCGACAGGCAATGCAAGGGACCGAGTTTCTCTTCCCAACCGAGCAACACCTTGAGCCTGACAGTCGTCATTGGACGCGAGAAAAACTGGACGAAACTTTCGAGAATTCTCCGAATTGGATCGAGTTGAAATCTACCCAAGTGATTGGACGATCGATCGGAGATCTTTCGGTTACCAGCGGACTTTGCCAATCTAAAGGTCAGTCTTTTCTTCCGTCTCAGGCTCCCAAAACCACATTGGCAAATCGATTCTCTTCTTTTGACTCGGTCTCACTGACCACTTCTTCTGACAACAAAACAATATCAACAGCCGAGGCTAGACGGACGATTAAATCAGGAGGAGTTCGATTCAATCATCGCCAAATCGTCGATTTTAATCAACTAGTATCGGAACACGACTTGTTCGACTCGGCTTACTTGTTACTGATGCGTGGCAAAAGTACCAGTTACAAAGTGGTGAAAGTTATTCGTTAATTTGACATACATACCTCAATCTGCAACTTCTATTCTTTGTTCTGTACTCTTGCTTTTTACGTTTAGGTTTAACTGACCTCCTTGAATTAAAAAACAAGTTATATTGCACCTCTATCTACTTGATCAAACTTGTACATTAACTCGCAACCCCTGACCTCACTCACTCGCACAACACCAGGACCTAATCGAAAAGTTACACAGAGGTTTTACATACCTACCCCACTTCTTGATACTAGTTACGAAATCAGAAGGGTACCAGACCTAAGGTAACTGTCCACATACTCTTGATTTTCTGTTGGTTGCCCAGCAGGTGAAATGCTGTTTTTGTTGGACAGCCCTGGTCCCATACGGGAGGCTAACACCTCGTCTATCAAGGCCCCGTTCGGATGTCCCGTTGCACACTATAAATGGGCTCCCTGAATACACTCTGCCAAATGTCTCGCGCATTGTAAAGTTAAGGCTTCATAGCGTAATGATAATCGGACGTCCAAACAAGACCTAATCTATTATCGGAGGTCTGACTTACCAAGTAAGTATTTACCAACAAATTACAGTATAGTGTTGTAGTCCATTCCTCTGGCCTAAGTGATTTCTAGCAAAGTCACATGTAGATTTACATCCGTAGGTATCTCAAGAAACAACAGCAGGTCTTAAAAGTGAAGACAACTCTGGAGTTGATTTTGATTGATTTTCTTTACACAAAGAAAATGTAGATTGGTCTAGATAGATATTTTCATGTATGTATGTAACAACACAATCAATCCTCTCAAAAAATGTAGCAAAAAAAAAAGTTATGAATTGAAGGCAGGGAGGGGGGAAGTTTAGTTGAAATGTCACAGCAAACAACAACTACAAAACAAAACAAACAAATAACTTTCCATGTAAACACATCCATACATGCATGAACCATGAGAGATCAAAAAGTTTTTTCGTTTTTTTTCAATTAGATTTTATTTACAAGGAGAAATATATCTAGTAGAAGTGTGACTTAATGCTATACAAAAAAAGAAAAAGAAAACGAAGATGAGGGGAGTCGAACAATAAATAAAGAAAAGAAGAAAGACAAGATGAGAAAGCTAAAAAAAAAAAAAAAAACGAATAAGGAAGAGAATGTATCAAGACCAATGTATTTATATAGAAAGTCGAGATGAACGGGAAAAAGTTTACCTCAACAGCTGCTGACGTATTATCAGATTTTAAAGATTGCTATAAGCGAACACACAAAAAAAAAAAGAAAAACATCAATTCCATCAGCAAACGAGAGAGAAAAAGAGATGAATCTTACAGCCAGTAGAATACATAATCTCATTAGCATCATGCATCCTCATCAAGATCTTAATAGCTTCGGTCTGCTCGAATATCCGGCTTTCCATTCCTGCATTGACTAGCTTTAGTAATTCATCAATCTCGATCATACTATCGTCCGATCGCATGAACGTCTCTCCTAATCTTTGTTTAAATAATTTGATCCTGTAATAAAACGCAAAAGAAGATTCAGTTTAGTTTAGTTTTTCTGTTTTTTTTTTTTAATAATGATTGTTTTGTTTTGTTTTCTTTCTTTATATATATATATATATATATATATATATATATAAACAACAAAAGATGAGCAAAAAAATAGTCAAGATACCTTTCAGGACTCAGCTCAGCAGAACTTGTAGAATTAGAATCAGTGATTTGTGATTCTTGAGCTGTAGGTCGAACAGGAATAGGATCTATTTCCATTTGTTCGGATGATTGTTGGTTGAGAGTAAGAGAAGCAGAGGCAGTCGCTTCAGGGACAGTTCCTCGGGAGCGAGTAGGATATTTCGATGGACCAGTCGGCTGAGCTTTTTCTGCGAGCTCAGCAGCAACCTCTTCCTCGCTCTCGTCTTCATCATCATCCATTTCTTCTTCATCTGAACCGACAACCCCTTTCTTCGGTTTATCCACCTTCCTCCTCTTGTTTCCATTCTGACTCTTTCTTGACTTCATCACCTCTTTGAAGAGCGCAAATCGGAGAATCGCTTCTGCTCCGTGCGCATCGGCTACGCTGACCGTGGGTGATAATCGCGCTTTGGCATGCGCAGTCGCCAGACGGATCAGAGTTTCCAGAGTACGAGCGGTAAGCGGAGTTGTCTGAAGACAAAGAAGGTATGTCATTAATGTTCATCAAAAACCTCAAGGCTAGATCAGTAGGAGATGCTTCCATACTCTCTTCTGGTTGGACTGTAAGTCATCATTTCGCAGGGAAGAATATACTTCGACGATTAGGTTGGCGGCATCTTGAGTAAGAGCTGGTTTACAATTGTTCTTAGCATATTGTATGTATTTCTTGATGAACTCGATCGACAGGACTTCCTTGCGACGACGGTCACCTTGGCTCTCATCATTTCCAGTCACACCGGCATGCAAGAGCGGATTGAATTTTTCGAACACCGTGGTTTCCTTTGCAGCGCCAGGATCCATAGAATCGATTCCGACACCGACTGAAAGGTTCTGTTGGAGGACATCAACAGCTGGAGTGCCTTCTTCGACTCCAGGTTGCAAGTAACGATGCATGCGTAAAACGTGTTCAGATATCTTTCGATCTCGATGTTCATCAGAATCATCTGTCACGATAAACAACAAATCGAAACGCGAGAGAAGCGAATCTGGGAGTGCAATATTCCGATGAGGGTCCTTGTGTACGTCATACTGTCCATAGATTGGATTGGCTGCGGCAATCACCGAGCATCGGGCATTGAGTGAGGTGTGAATTCCAGCCTTGGCTATCGTGACGGTCTGCTGTTCCATCACTTCATGAATGGCCACTCGATCGACGTCAGACATCTTATCGAATTCATCAATACACACTACGCCCCTATCGGCCAGGACCATGGCACCGGCTTCTAAACGTCTTTCGCCTGTTTCCTTATCGGTCGTGACGGCTGCTGTCAGACCGACCCCCGAAGAACCTCGACCGGTAGTCGCGATGGCCAGAGGGGCAGTATTAAGGACGAATCGGAGCATCTGGGATTTGGCTGTAGAAGGATCACCGACCATGAGCATGTTGATGTCACCCCTGATGTGAGTGCCATTGGTAAGATTTTTCTCTAAACCACCCAAGAGAAGAAGCAAGACAGCTTTTTTGATGTGCTCATGCCCAAAGATCGAGGGTGCTAGGGATTCAGCCAGTAATTTGATTACCCCTCGCCGTTTGGCCACCTTTTTGATGTTGCGTAAGTCGAGCTCTGTGAGTTGAACTTGGGCGATACCGCCCCCAGCTTTTGAAGATAATAGGACGACGTTGTTGGCCACAATGAGCGTTCTGAATTTATGTATTATTCAAGTCAAAAATCTCGCTGCCGGTTGACGCGCTAAACGCCCGGCGAAACCAAAACCAATGATACGCACTTAAACGTTGCACTACCACCCCCTGCTCCTTTAGCACCTAAGCTTCGATACATTCCGACCAGTTGAACTCGATCACCAGGTTTGCAGTTATCCACCAGGTCGTCGTCCATGACTACTTCGACACTTCTGGGTAGTTGCCCTGCTGGTGCCCGTTCGGGCATCTCTTGGATCGCTACTGATTGGTGATCCATATATGTCGACAGACCGAATTCAGTTTCGAGCGGATTGCCATCAGCATCCTCTTTGGGATAGAGTGCCTGTTGCCAAGTGTCAGTAGTAGTAGTAATAGTGTCAGCAGTAGTAGCAGTAGGTGTAGTAGTAGTAGTAGTGTCAGTAGTAGAAAGAAAAGAAGAAAACGTAAAGTTCAACAAACCGTGCTTGTTGGTCCTGTGCCACCGCTAAGTTGATCACGATATTCACGCTCATAAAACTGATTGGTTTCTTGACAAAAGTGTACACTCTTGATAACTTTTGGACGGACCAAGCTACCTAAGTTGGGAGTCATATCGTTTTAGCAAACAAACCACAAGATAGATGGGAATGATTGAGGCAAGACATACATCTTGTGACGATTCCTTCCAAGGAGACGATCTTTCCAATCATGTGACTTCTCAATGTCCTTGGGTTCACATGATGGTCCCCAAACGAGCCTCTCAAACCTAGAACCGATCGAGATGATGATAACCAATCAAGTTTAGCTTCTTCAATCCACTCATCGGCCATGATCATCGTACCCACCCACGTAGTATCGTCTCTGTGTTTGGGGATCGACTGATGTTAAGGAAGCGACCATCTCGCTCAGTGCTAGCTCAAACGCAGCCATATTTTCGATGGGAGATTTTAACAATCTGAAACAGAAAATAAAAGAAAAAAACGCCTCTCGGTGAATGTTCTTGGATTCAATGTGAAATTTTTTTTGATTTTTTTTTGCTGACTTACCGATCACAGTATTCTCGATTGTAATCACGTAGATCGTCTAGGTTTACGATTAGTCGTCGTTCACCCTTTTCGACCATCTTTCGAACAAGGATTCTATAATTCGGTTTTCTAGTCTACACCAGAAGAAAAAAAAGAAAATTGCCCCAGCCTAAAGTCAAATACCTGATGTCAAGAGTTTTTTATGAAAAGAAGAGGCATACTTCATCATCCAAGAATTCAGTGAATATTCGAGCAATATCTTTCAAGTTACTCGTCGGATCGGTCGGAGGGAGGTCGAATGTCGAAGTAGGTAGTTGGTTATCCTCCATGGCTTCTGTTTACTTTCTCTCTGGTTGGTTGGTTCTCGTTCGAATTGGTTGGTCGGTTTTGTGAAAGCGCGTTCAAGCTGATGGAGATGGACGCGAGTTTAAGCCTGAATGCCCCGTGGTGTCGGTCGGTAACTCGGGGGGTGGATCTTGTAAGATATTTTCAACCAGCAATCTCAAAAAAAAAGAAATTAATTTCCTCCCCCCCTTTGAACCACCTACCTTCAGTCGATACCTTCAGTCGATACCTTCAGTCGATACCTTCAGTAGGATAACGACGACATCGCTTGAAACGATTTCTAGCCGGTGGAGGACTGCGATCTTAAGATCAGCTGGTTGTCTCTCTAGTGTACAGCATCTGAAGCGACGAGGAACGAGATCCACTTCAATACATACTCAGATACGCAGCATGATGACGGGGAACAACGATACAATTTCCTAAGCGGCTAGAGTACAACAACAGCCTCGCCGAGGAGCACCACCCTCTCACCCCTTCCCGAGAACCGAGACTTGGAAGTGATTCCCTGTTCAAATCATATACATAAATACATACATCAGCTCGGAGTCACCAATCAAAAAAATATATGCTCACCAGATCAAGCTCTCCAACTCAACTTACTGATGGCAGAGCAGATCATCCTAAGCTTCTTCTGGTGTTCGCTTGCCTCAGTTGCCCTAGTAGCTTGGACCAGCCAATCGACTTTCTTTCAATCGATCCTCTCCATCATCCTCGAATTTATCTCGATCTTCAAGATCTTTGGGATCGCCCTACTGGCCCTCATCAGTCTTGGGATCGCTATCGTCCTATGGGAACAAGTGATCAGTCAAACGGTCCTTTACAAGAAACTCTCTCTTACTACTACCAAATCGATCCCTCACCAGAACCACCACACTGATTCGAATGACTATCAAGAATCTAACCTGGATCAATCCTCATCCGCTCAAGACCAACAACCACGATCGATCCTACCAATCCTCATCCTGATCGTAGGTCTAGCCATCTTGGCACTCATCGATACCTCTTTCCTCCTACCTTCATCCTCTCCTCAACCCCTCAAACAGCCTTCCCATCTCAACAAACTCGAATACAACCAGAACACATCCGTCTTCCAATTCTTCTCGGCTATCCTCACCCTGGCTATCGTGGTCGCGTTCATCGTCTTTAACAAGGACGAGTACCGTGCCTGGAAGGCCCGTCGTCGTCTCTCTAAACATCTTAAACGTCGAGCTAGACTAGAACATTCTCTCATCAACTCTAGTCCTCCCAAATAACTACAACAACAATCTCTTTCACCCCTCCACACACGACAGACAACCCCTCAAACCAAATCCTCACATCACCTTTCATTCACTCCAATTCTTCCCATCTTCATACGACAAAAAAGAACCCCATCGTATAAACTATCCCCCCCCGTTTTTAACCTTGTACATATCTCAAGTTACCAACAATCTCATTTCGTATGTTGTTGTTCTATCTTTCCTTTTTTCACCCTTCAAGCTTCTATTGTGAATATAGCTCAACATTTTCCATTCCACTCCAATCATAGGCCGAAAAAATAAAAATGACCATGAATGTACTACCATCTATCCACTCACATTTCTTTTTTTTTTTTGGTTTGATGTACAACAGTATGTAATATTACCATTCTTGTTTTGTTTTTTGGATCATTTCCAGCTCTCATCTTCATTCTAAAAACGCATGAATTATTTTCCATTCATCTTCCCATGACACATTTCTTCCCACCTTCCTCTCTCTATTTTTCTTTTTTTTCTTTTTTTTTTTTTTGGGCCAGAATGAGCAAAAAATATGTTTTTTTTTTGTTATGGTCTAGTCCAGTGCTATGCAACAAGGGGAATGTTGTGACATACGTGTCACACAGCCAGACTCGCCGCAGTACGACACTCTCCCGGTCCTGGTATAAGTACCGGAACCGGGTTGGGAGGACAGGTAATGAATCTATCACGATTATCCACTACATCACCTTTATAGGTTATGAGCCTTACTTTAGCGTTTAAAACCCTATATTTCTCATAAAAACAGACATTACTCTGCAAATCTTCAATTCGACCTGAAGATTTACCACCTCTTATATCGGTAGCTCAGATTAGAGTGTAGTTGTCCGGAATTTTGGGTGGAACTGTGTTGCTTCGTCGCAACACTGCAGAGTAGTTTGTTTTTTGAGTTAGACTTCCGATCTTTTCCCTTCCACTTTCTGAACTTTGATTAGACTTCCGAACCTACTACGCTAAGCATACTCGCCATTTGCTGATTACATCACTGGTGGCCCCAGTGTTTGGTGCAGAAAAGTAAAAGTCGTTTGATCATCGGTCTACTCCCTCTCAACTTTCTTTTCTCTTCTCACTAATCCAAACTACTCGCTCTGTTGCGGTGAGTTACATAGTTCTGCTCAGGTTCTGTCTCAATTTTCAATCTACATCTTGTATACTCTTATTTTTTATTTTCTTCTTTTCGACCCTTTTATGTCTCGAAGGACATCTTTTGGCTCGGCCAATGCCGATTCGGAGGGAGAGATAGATGGTACCGTTATCCCAGAGGGTGGACGCAGGATGGTGAATCCCTACGAATCAATGGCTGTGGGAGGAACTCGGTCTCGTTTGGGTGATGAAACCATCAGGGCGTCTGCATTGACTTCATCAGCAATGGCCGGAGGAGCGATCCCAACGGGCAGAGGGCCAGGCCCACATCAAGTGCAGGCCAACCCGACTCAAGCCGCCGACCTGACAAGCGATCAACGGGATTTCTTGGCAGCCAAGTTGCAACTCGAGCAGGCGAAGCTGTTCAGTCAGACAGCGACGTCAATCAACAGCCGATGGACAACTACAAATTGGCTATCAGCAGACGGCAACAACCTGGCACAATGGCTCAGGGAACTCCAAGAAGCAGGGGCGACGCACATGTCGAACAGCAATTTCTTTTTCAAGGCCATCCCAAATTGGACATTTGATAAAATCGCGCGAATGGTAGTGCTGGCCGGAGTGCACCTGTCTTTGATTCCGGATGTACAACGTTTTGGAACGACACTTGAAATTTTAGCTTTCATCAGGAGAAAATTTTCAGTCATATCTCGTGCGGCGCAGATGAACATCTTCAACAAGTTCCTAAACTTCTCCGTTGACAACTCGGATAGTGCAGGGCTATCTTCGTGCATGCGCAACCTCTATACCGACTGGAATAATGTGAATGTGAGGATCAACTCGGACGCGTTTTTCAGTTTTGTTTTCCAAGCGGCGGTGATGCGTTCTTCAGCCCCATTCAAGAAAGATTTTGAACAGCGGATCGAAAAATTCAATGCAAAACAATGCCTCAAAAGCGTTACCTAAATTCAATCTGCTGGTCAACAATTTCGACATCTACAAACGGCAATACTCAGACAGAGTCGCATCCCAATCAATGATCACTGATCCACCGGAAGCCCCATCAGTATTGATGGCATTGACGGAAAGCGGCGGCTTTGATTTTGATGCTTTTCTTGCTGACGTACCCAAAGAAAACTGGCCCAAGGCGCTTGATTTCTATGCCATGACCGCACATCGGTGCTGGCAATGCGGAGCAGCGGACCACTATTTAAGAGATTGCCCACAACGAGCAAAGGCGAATCAGATCAATCGACGTGTTTGAGGGCCGGGTGTGTCCCCATTCCAGCAACCGGGAGTGCGGACCCAAGCGACGTTTGTGGGATCGCTTTACACTCAACCAGCGACAACTTCCAACAACACCACCGTCCCGAGATCAACAGCCCCCCCAAGCCACACTCAAGTGCATGCGAAAAGGTTAGCTGACCTATACCGCCCACGGTACTCGAACCAAGGTCCTCGCCAAAACCAGTCAGGAGGATCAACTCAACAACCATAAGTCTCAAATGGGGGGGCCACGGCTCAATTTCTGGAAATCGGCGATCTGCTGGATGACTTGGATGAGCTTGATTTCAAAAACATGTCTCTCGGGGAGGATATTGTGAGTAATCCAGCCATTTTTGACACGGGGGCATCTCACCATTTCTCTGGCCTCCGCTCTTGTCTGCATAACTTTCGTCTCTTATCTAAACCCTTACCATTATCGGTAGCTACCACCTCCAACAAATCCCATATCACTGGAGTCGGAAATCTCCACTTTAGAGTAGGAGCCGGAAATATTGTTGTGCTAAAAGGGGTTCTTTTCTGTGAGCAAGCCAGATCCACTCTGATATCAATGGCGGCTCTCAGAAAAGCTAACGCTTGCGTGTCCTATAACAACAACAGTGATACTTTTGATGTTCTTGGAGCGAATGGGAAGCTGTTCTTTAGCTGTATGATGGATAAGAAAAGAAATTGATGGTATCTTCCACACCCCCTAATACCCATAGAAAATGATGCCAAAAGTTTTTCCAAGACATGTTCAAGTCGACCTGCGATAACTCCCCAGTTCCCTTTATGTTCAACTCTTTCCCCCAAACCAAGAAAATCTTTCTTAAAAACTTCAATCCCTTTTGTTTCTCAAAATCCAGCCAAGATTTCTACCCCAGATAGCGCAATGACAAACATATCTGCTCATGTGGACATTAACCATGGGGATTTATTCCTTGAACCAGTACTGCAAAAGGATACTCCTGTGTGGAGAGCTGAGACGTTGACAAAGAACGAGCGAGTTTTACTGTTTTGGCACCGTATTTTTGGTCATGCAGGTTTAAGGCACATTCGGTGGCTGATAAAAGAAAACCTTGGGATCGGGCTACCAAAGTCATTACCACCAGGGAAAATCCACTGCCCAGTCTGCAAAATTTCGAAGAGCACGAAGATCAACCCGATTGGACCAAGCAACAGGCCAGTTTCAAAGATGGAAATATGGGCCGCTGATCTTATCGGTCCCTTCCAAGTGATGGCAGTCGATGGAGGTAACTATCTCCTTACGATGAGAGACGTGGCGACCGGCTACTCCTTTGTAAAAGTGTTAAAGGCCAAGTCTGAAGCAAACAGTGCTATAATAGAACTGATCACGCGTTTAGAGAGAGTTACAGGTGTATCTGTTAAAATACTCCGCAGCGACAACGGCGGTGAATTTGCAAACAAGGCGCTTGGGGATTTTTTGAAATCTAAAGGTATACAAGGTGAGCGTTCATTGCCCTATCACCATTACCAAAACGGCATGGTGGAGCGATTCAACAGGACAATTCAAGACATGGCGAGAACTGTCCTGATAGACAGCACATTACCAAAGACTTTCTGGAACTACGCTTTCATGTGGGCAGGGCATGTATTGAACCAAATACCGAACCGTGCTAGCGGGAAAGCTACGCCTTACAAGGCTCTTTTTGGCTGTAAACCAGTTTTTGACAGGTTCCGGGCTTTTGGCAGTATTGCCTATATCCATGTTCCCCCGGAAAAGCAACAGAAATTAGATGCGAGAGCGGTTCAAGGTCACGTCGTTGGCCATCTTGAAACGAGTAAGGGTTGGCTTTTCTGGATTCCTGCTGAGAATCGTTTTGTGGTTTCAGCCATGGCACAATTTGTTGATGAAAATCTGACACATTTTGAAGGCGCTGAATTGACCGGAAAGAGTAGTGGAAAAACACCTGCTAATGATTTACAGCAACACGCAGCAGCTGGTCATTTAAACAGGCCTAACAAATTATCACTGAATTTTGTTATGAACCTTTTGGAGCTAGGAAATTTTGACAGGGAGATCGAGTTCCACAATCAAGAATTGATTGTGGACAAGATCATTGAGTTATGCAAATTCTATGCGATTTCGGTTCCCACAACTTTTAAGAAAGCCATGTCTTCACCGGAGAAGGAAGCATGGTCGAAAGCAATCACAACTGAACTAAACAATCTAGAGCAGATGAGAGTTTGGCAGGTAAGACTCCAACCAAAAGATAAAAAAGCTCTCAACGGAAGATGGGTATTTACAACAAAAAATGGAACTGACGGGTCAGGCGTAAGATTCAAAGCGCGTTTTGTGGCTAAAGGTTTTACACAGGTAGCCGGCACGGACTTCAACGAGACTTTTGCACCCACGGCTACTTTTGTTGCTCTACGCTTGCTGTTGACAGTTGCAGCAAAGAACAATTGGCCGGTACATACTTTTGATTTCGTGGCCGCCTATCTGAACTCGCCCATCTCGGAGGAAGTTTGGGTAAAACCGCCGGAAGGGATGTCTGTCCCACCTGGTCATGCACTCATGCTCAAAAAGGCGTTATACGGCACCAGGCAAGCTGCTAGGTGCTGGTGGCTCCATCTAAAAGGCATCCTTGATAAGTTCGGCTATTCCCCGTCTCAATATGATAACAGCTTATACATTCTCAAACATGCAACGGAACATGGTGTTATTTGGCTGCATGTGGATGACGGTGTAGTTACCGCATCTTTGGTTGCCTTACTAACAAAATTGGAAACTGATCTCAAAGAAATCCTTAAAATAAAATGGGAGAAAAAGTTAGATGCAATTGTTGGTCTGGATGTGGAACGGACAAGAAAAGGTTTCACTTTACAGCAACGAGAACTGACGAAGTCCCTACTTGAGGCTGAATGGGACAGCATGACCATAGCTAGGACTCCACTCCCGTCGAATTTCAACGCCATTACAGATCCAGATGGAGACACTAGTAAGTCAGGCAAATACCTTTCTGTCATAGGGACTTTAAGCTATTTGGCCGTAGGAACGCGGCCCAATATTTGCCATGCAGTTAATTTGTTAGCGCGTTTTTCGGCCAAACCAGGATGTGATCATTGGAAAGGACTATCACACCTGGTGAATTACATTGCCGGTACTACTGACAAAAAGCTGTGTCTTTTCCCTAAAACAGACAGTACACCGCTGAAGACTTTCTGCGATGCCTCTTGGGGTGGAGAATTTTCCAGATCATCATACGGCGTCCTAGTTTCTTACCTCAACTGTCCTATTCTTTGGATTTCTCGCCGACAGCAATTGGTAGCGTCTTCCACCTGTCATGCTGAATACATGGCTTTGGGGGTGGCGACAAGACAGACGTTGTGGGTAAGACACCTATTAAAGGACGTCATTGGGGAATATTTGATTGGACATTTACATTGCGACAATCAATCAGCTATCAAAGTATCTACCGATGACGCGTCTAACAAAAGAACAAGACACACTGATTGGGATTTCTACATCACCAACGAAGCGCTTTTTCAGAAGAAGACAACTGTAGAATGGGTAAGTACGAAAGATCAGTTGGCGGACATTTTCACTAAATGTCTAACACCAGAAGTATTTGAGCGTTTGAGAGTAAAGATTCTTGGAGAAGTATAATTTTATATTTCTTTTATTTTAATTTTGGACTAGATATTTTGTTGTGAATTTGTTTTCTCTCTGTTCCTTTTTTTCTTTTTTCATTACGTTGTGCTCTCCTCATGTCTTTGAATTTTTTTTCTGTCTATTAGGGGGGTTCAAAATTGCCCCAGGAGGGCGCGCAGGTCCCAGGACCCAGGAAAAATATAGCTCCTGGAAGCCCTCCTGCGGACCTGGGCTCCTGCTTAGCCAAACTCTCCAGGAGGGTCTCTCCAGGCCTGCGAATCAGGTCGAACTTCGGTTTCTCCCCCCAGATTTTCACCCCCGTAATAACCCGAATCCTCCAACCCTCGGCCCCATTTCCCGCCAGCCCGGATCTCGTAACTCGACCAACCATCCTCATCCACCAGCAACAAATATCCGCGAATGCCACCGAAGCAATCAAGCAAGGTGGTCACAACTCCTCGTCTTCCGCCTGGTTCCACCCCAACTACCACTCCAGGAACGGGCCCCTCCACAATCATCACCCCGGGAAAAAAGAAGAAGAACCCAATCCAGTGGGACACCGATGGCTCAAACGGCTCCTCTAGCATCCGAATCATCCTTGATTGGCTGGCCATCGAAGGGAACTACAAGCGCTGGCGTGGCGACGTCAAATCCGGTCTGACTAAGTCAGCTTTAGCCAATGAGATCCTCGCTGAGATGGCCAACGCGGGAATCACTCACCGCGACAGCAAGGAGATTCAGACCAAAATCCAGGAGCTCCAACACTCGTATGGGAAGGCCAGCGACTACCTCAGAAATACAGGCTCAGGTGTGACTGACCAAGATGTAGCTGATGGAGCCAAAGACATCAATGGTAAGTCATGGTTGTCTTGTTTTCAATTTATTTCCACCTGAGCTGACACCAAAGATGTTTGGCTTCAGCTGTATTATTGAAGATCTGCCGGTACTGGGACGAGTTGGACCCAATCATGTCCGAATGGACATGCTCGAACCCCCCGGTCACCAACGAGTCCACCGACGAGGTGATCCCTAATCTTTTGGGAGGACCAACTGCAGCCGAGACCAATATTGAAGATGGTGGGACACTCCCCCCTGGTGCAGCTCCCCACCCGTCCCAGAAAAAGACGGTAGTCTCTGAGGATGATGAAGTTGGATTCGCAATGGTACCGGCTACCATGGAATCTAGTTTGACCACCGCAACCCCAATGACTCGCCGTGTAGGTTCTCTGAAAAGGAAGGCCCCTTCAAAGAGTGAGCACTTGTTTCCTATTTACCAGATTCTTTATGTGCTCACTCTTTGGAGGGAAATTGACTCATTTCCCCTCCTCTTTGATGTAGGTCACGAACCCCTTTCTTTAGACCAGATTTTGGCTGACAGCTGTGAATATCGTCACAAGCTGCTTGAATCCCGCGAACGACGAGATGCGAGTAGACTGGCCGCTGACCATAAGCGGGTGAAATTGGCGGCTAAGAAAGATAAGATGCTACTTGCAATCGAGGACCGGAAGATGCGAGTTGTCGAGATGGAGGTTCAGATGAAGGTCAGGCAAGCAGAAATGGAGGAGATTCGTACACGGATCACCATAATGACCGAGTTACAGAAGCTGGGCCAGACGCCAAAGGAGATCAACAAATATTTAGCCCAGCAGTTTGGTCAAGGTAGCCTGCTTCAGAGCACTTCAGGCGACCCAAAGGGCACTCAATCCGACGAACCTGACTCCAACGACTCTGAATCGGGCTCCTCTGACTCCTTGGAGGATGATGGATGATGTGATTAAATCATGTTTTCTTTCTCCTGTTACACTATTGGTTTCCTCCCTTCTTTCAAGCAATCTGTCAATTATTTCATCCATTATCCTTCCTGATATCCCCAAAAGCCTGTTTCCTTCATTTGAAAGGGATTATTATTAAATTAACAATTGAATGCTCAACGGTGGTTGGCGCACACTTACATCACTTGTGAATGAGAAGTTAGGATTGCTTGTACCAGTCATTTGAACTGTACCAAATTGGGCTGAAACAGTACACTGAGATGATTTTGTCTCTGGCATGTTCTACCCACCCTTGAGTGTGCTGTAGAACATGCAACCATCTCTCAAACTACGCTGAACGATTCATTTGGCTGCCGATCACTTAATTATTTGGTCAAACATGGGTAAATCCCTTTTGGACTTACTCAAGGTCAAGTACCAATTCCCTATTCCTCCAACCAACAAGCACCGGAAGAAAACCAAGAAGCCCAATTTAAATCCCAAGACTGACAAAGCGAGTGAAAAATTGACACCCTCAAACTGCATTGCCACCTCATCACACAAGTCACCTGAGAAAAATCATCCGCCTGGAGAAGATACAACCCCACTGGAGCCGGTCGTTTCATCGGTTGATTTGCAAACCCGAATGGAAACTGATCTCTCAAGGAAAGGCATCTCTCTGCCATCGCCCGCAGACCCCAATTCGTTAATTCACCCAGCCTTCCGAGAATATCCTCCTTCAAAGGTCCTGAGGATTAGCGTGGATCTTGAACCGTTTGGCTCAGAGGAGGATGTGGCCATTGTGCCAGCGGGTGAGTCTCTCTCTTACATCATCATCCTGATTGATGAAGTATTCACCACTGTTGTATCCAGATGAACTGTGTGTATTTTGTGATGATGTGCTACCCAAGAATCCATCAGAGAAGCTGGTGAAAGAGGGACGATATCTCATGAGCAGACCCCATGTTCGGCCAAGGCTTGCACAAGGGAATATTAATGCCCTGTATCTTCCGGTTAGTTTCATTTCAAATCAATTCCATCCTTATGTGTGCGCACTCAGGTATCTGACTGTTGCGGGCTTTTATCCTAGTTCCCCGAGACTGCCCAATATTGTAAAAGACATCATGATGAGTGCACCATCATACCCATGGGAATAAAAAACGGATGGCCTAGTCAAATTGACTTCACCGCACTTGAGAGGTCAGTCAATCTGCTAGTATGTTAGAAAATAATGTATCCATTGATGTGTCTGATTGAATTATTCTTTGGGCAGCCGAGTAAGAGAACAGACCCATCACCTTTGGGCCGTACTACAGAAGGATCAAAATTCCCTCTTCCTTGAGCAGGCTATTAAGATATGGATTGAACTTGGACCACAGAAGGCACAGAGTGCTTGCTATGAGATAGGAACCTACGACATTGAGCAGCCTGGATAGTATGTTCCTCTCTCTTGACACAGACAGAATTTCACCGGACTAATACATCATTATTCTTAGCTATGGCCCTCGAGGTTTTGAGATCATGTACAATACACTCCACCGCATATACCTACACACATACCTTGAACGCACCATATGTTTGGCTCATCCACTTTCACCTGAGTACACATTACGGAAGGTATTGATACCTGAAGCAGCCCTGAGTATTATTTCACAAGACTTGTTCATATCCATTAACCATCCACTAGCTATTGAGACTTTGGAGAAAAGCAGAACATATGGGAATGCCATGTTCCCTGATGATGATTAATTATAATAAATAGGTACTAGTATTGACCACCATTATCTCTGAAGGCCAATGCTTGTGCCATAATTTCTTCCTGCTTCCTTCTTCCCATTATGTTTCCTGCCTGTGCTGGTTCTCTGTTATCATCCCCTTCATCCTCTGTGCTTGCAATCTCACCAAATTCTTCCACATCATTGTCCTCACCTTGATTAAGGAAGTTGTGTAGGACTACACATGCCTGAAGTGACCCAAATATTTAAGTTCAAAGGTGAAAGCAGAGAGACAGGGAAGAATATCAGACCCACCATGATCCATGCATTCACCCGGATCAAGTCTTTCTTGCCCGCCACCCGCACGCGCAAGCCCTTCAAACTTTGGAACCTGTTTTTGAGTAGTCCAATGCAGTTCTCAATAGCTACACGAACACCAGATACGTGGCGGTTAAATCCATGTTGTTCATCTGTGAGGGGCCGGTTCCTAGCACTTTTGAATGCTGGGACAATGTTGGATGTTGGAGTAAAAGCAGAGTCTGCCAATAGAAACTCCCCAGTAGAGAAGAAATTTTCAGGAGATGTTGTGAGGCCACTATTCAATGTCAGACGTTGGTCATGAGAGCATCCCGGCCATCCAGTGTAGACATATGTGATATTCTTTGCTTGGTCACAGATCAGAAGTGTTGCAATCCCGTATGAGCCTTTCCTGCTGTAGTAATCTTGTCCATCTTTCTCTGGGCAGTTGCTTAGCGTGATTAGAGTGCCATCTATCAGTCCTACACATCCATCAAACCCCACTTGCTTGAAACCTAAGGAAATTTTCTTGCGCAACGATGCATTTGGCCAAACAATCAGTTGTCCTTGGAGCCCTAGGATGGCCATGAGGCACCGGTTTGTGTACAACTCGACTGTCCCTTCGGCAATTCGAAAGAAGGGCGCAAGCAATCCAACTGATACACCGTTACCATTGCATCCCAGCCGATGGAGGCAGACCATCATTTGCTCAACAACTGGGCGTTGAGGATGATTTGAGTTGTTGTGAAAAACTGGGTTGTTGCTGACTTCCTCGCAGAGTTTCATAAAAGATGGTCTGCTCATGCGGAAGTATCTCTTGAAACGGATGTCGTCTATTTGATTAAGCAAGAAATGATGATTATCAGGTCCCCGGGGCACTTGATCTCGTGGTCCCAAATATCGTTTCTGCGTAATTGACAGGAGGATTTGACATTTGTCTTCTATTAGACTCATTGAGGCGTCCTCTAGGTCCATGGCTTCGTCGTTGGCTTCCATCTCTGTCTCTGACGGTGATTCTTCCCCTTCGCCCTCAGATTCTTCTACTTCGGCGTCATCTAATACATGATTAATTGCAATGGCCACCAGGTCCTCCTTAATGGACGACTCGAGCGTTGTGATCAGTCTTTTTCTCTTCGAGGTGCGTACCATTTTGAGTTGGGTGAAATTAAACAAAAGGAATTTGGAGTGGCGCGAAAGGGGGTACGGCACAGGAATGAGTGGGGCCCACGCATCCCGGGACCCTGATTTGCAGGTAAATATTCCCAAGACACCATGAAACAGACTCCGGAGCCTGTTTCATGGTGCATTGGTAAGTTCGGGGCATTCAAAATTCAGCCCCCAGGTGTGTATTTTTGGCGGGTGATTTCTTCCTGGGATCCAGGGCCTGGAAGAGCTCCTGGGGACTCGGGTTTCAGTTTTGAACCCCCCTATTGTATGTAGAGCGGCGTCTACGGCGAGAGGGGGGGTGTTGTGACATACGTGTCACACAGCCAGACTCGCCGCAGTACGACACTCTCCCGGTCCCGGTATAAGTACCGGAACCGGGTTGGGAGGACAGGTAATGAATCTATCACGATTATCCACTACATCACCTTTATAGGGAAGAGACCAAACCCGCACATTTTCATTCTTTTTCATTCTTTTTTTTTTTTGAAAATATAAAACATGAAATCGAATATATGTTATATGTCAAGCCACCAAGTCCAACCACAAGAAAGGAAAAAAAAGAAGAGAACCAATTTTACAGGAGAGAAAGAGAGAGAAAAGAGCTACTCATGTTAATGGGCAAGATACTGATAATGTATTTTCAAAAAGAAGAGACAAAAAAAAATGGACTGATATAAAAGAGGCAGGGAGATTGGGTGCAGATAATTGAAAATTCATTCAATACTTGTTTGGGGGTGACACAAGACAGGAAGTCTGTTGATTTTATTGTTTTTTTTGGGGGGGTTTAGGATTGATGAATAAGGATATGGTTTATAAAGAAAGAGAAATAGAGAGAGGGGGGGGAGAAATGGAACAGTGACAAGATATAAATATTTCAGATAAGTATAAAGTAGAGCGATAGGTAGTGAAAGGGGGTTTTTTTTATTTAATATAATGTACGTATGGTTAAGGCGATAGATATAATAAGGTAGATCAAGTATATTTGGCTTATATATATAATGTAAATGATATATGGACAGAACCACAAGGATAGAAAAACTTAACAGAAAACGTACATAGAGTAAACGACGATGCTGATGCGTGCGGATGAGGAGGAGTGAAGGTAGAGCGGGTTAGATAAATAAAGCAACAATAATTTACAAGTACCAAACCAACAAACTACGAGGATGGCAGATACTCATGTCCAAGCAAAGAATGAGAGAGAACAAGTTAGAACGATAGACGAGATGTGCGTGTATGTATATGTACCAAGTCAAACCTAGAAGGAAGGCAAATAGAGAGAGAGGAATTGGAAGGGGAGATAAGGATCAATTCCAATCGGACTCCCAAGGTCTAACAAGAGTTGCGCCAGTCGGAAGTGGCAATCCTTCGCCGTCGACAGTGAGGACGAGGCGATGCTGACTGGGCGGATGAGCGGAAGAGACGGAGGAAGCGGAAGAGACGACTGCAGCGACGGAGGAAGTGGATGAGGATGTGGGACGGATGGGGAGAGAGGTGGATGAGGAGGAAGAAGATCCGACGAGTTTGTGAGTCTTCCGTTGCAGCCAACGTTTTCCGCGCTTAAAGAGGCGGTCTTCGGCTTGCAAAGCTGTCGCCTCTTCTTCGCCCAAGAGTCGGGCATTCGAAGCAATAGCCTTGGCGAGACGTGCGAAGATTTCTTGGTTGGAAACCGTGCTCTGTTGGTATGATTGTTGTCTGGATGAGGAGGAGGAGGAGGGGGACGAGGAGGAGGAGTGTCGGAGTGAGGAAGTGAGGGTGTGATGGCTCGATGAACACGAGGACATCCGAGCGACGGTATGAATTTCGTGGAGGGAGCAAGCGAGTGAGCCGAGTGATACGGGGAGGATGACGAACGGCTTGGGGAGATGGATGGTCTGGACGGTCGAGAGATGTAGTCGGGTGACATCGGCCGAGGTCCGACGCGTCAATACTGTCGAGCTGCGCCGTGGATGGCGGCTCCCACCCTCCGTCCGACTCCATTGGCTCTCCCCGTTGCCCGCTATCAGCTCGAGTACCAAACGTACGCTCGGTCGTCGGCCATCCGGCTCGGCAAATACTACACTCATTCCCATCTGCCAACTCCCTTGACCCTCATCTTCCGCCTCACTGACATCTAACGGACCTGGCTCGATCTGTGAGTTCCCATGCCTGATGATCCCAAGCCGGTCACGGGGAGAACCAGGTAAGTGATGTTCTCAAGCAAAGGAAGGGGACGCCTGTTTCTTACCACATTAAGTATGTTAACAATCGATTCCAGCTCCAAGCCTCAATAGCAACCAAGGCATGAGTTGGAGATTTCAGGTGATGGATGGGATCGGGATAATTAGAGAGGATGAGAGCGTCAACAAAGTGACCGGCGGAGTTGAGGGGTTGATCGATCGACGCGATCTGGCCGTATCTAACCCCCTCGGCAACCGACTCGGGGGGGCTAGGATTAGCGTCGAAGGATTCGGACAATAGCCGACTGATAGGGCCGGGCCGGGGATCGTCTTCGGTCTCAATGGGCGATGATGAGACGGTGGGGGTGAGAGCTAGTTTTTCTTGGCCGTTAGAGTTGTGGGGGATATTGCAAGCTGAAACTGGTTGTTGACTTGATGAGTCTTGCGCTTGTTCTTCTTGTTCTTGTTCTTGTTCTTGGTGTTGGAGGATAGGTTCTTCTGGGGGGAGAGAGAGATGTGAGTGAGAAGAATGTTGACTGGGAGCAGAAGAGACTGGTAGATCGGGTGAAGTGTGACTATTAGAGTCCGAGGAGTCGTTTGGCTGGAGATCGTGAGCGGCAAACTGGTCAGAGAACGGGTCGGGCTCCTGGATGAGGGACTCGGAGAGTTCGTTGTTAGGCTGATGATCGTCATAGTGTTCGGGGGATGATGGTGGCCTGACGATGATCGAGGAAGGAGGGATGGGAGATTGAGAAGGATGATGATGGGTGGATGAGGGCGGGCTAAGGTGTTGATTGGATGGATGATCTAGCCTGGGGATGGGGGGGAGTGGTCTGGTGAAGATGGATTGAGGTCGTGAGGCAGTTGGGGATGTTGTGATTGATTGAGGTTGGGTTAGTGATGAGGATGAGGAGGATGAAAGGGGTGGAGGTTGATGATAGGTTGGCTCTGTAGAATTAGCCTGTGGTTGATGTTGATCGAATAAGTTTTCATAGGAGGGTGGTGGTGGGTCTGAGTGAATCTGAAATTGAATTTTTATATATATAAGTTTTCTTTGTGTGTGGGGGTTAGGGTTAGGGTTAGGGTTACTACTCACCTCTTGTTGATGTTGATGTTGCTGTTGATGGTGATGTTGCTGTTGATGGTGATATTGATGTTGTTGTTGTTGTTGTTGTTGTTGTTGTTGTTGATGATGATGGTTGTTTGATGAACTTGTAGATGGAGATTGAGGTTGAGATGATGTTTGATGATCTGATGAGTTGGTATTTAGACTGAGTGCCATGGCTAGTTGAATGGCCATTCGTTCCTCCTGTTCATTCTGAGGGTTAAACGATTGAAGTTGTTGAGAGTGTTGGATGACTAGTTCTAATTGAGCTGCCTCGGTTTGTTCTAATAGGTTAAATCGAGTTCGTTCTAATTTTTCTGCTACTTCTGATTCGATCCTAACTCTCTCTAGTTCTTCTGCTTCTCTTCTCTCTAGTTCGGCCTGATGACGACGATAATCTTCCTTGGAGGCTACTAAGATCTTATTAAGGATCTCATTCTCGGATTGATTGTTTGAAGTGTTGGTTGTTGCGGTTGGATGTGGTGTGATGGTTCTCCTGTTTGAAGTTGAACTGGTTCGATTGATGAGTGGCATGTTAGTTGGTTTTTGGTTTGTGGGTTTTTTTGGTTTTTGGTTTTTTTTTTTGGGTTGAGTTTTTATTTTATTTTATTTTTACATTGTATTTAAATCGGAGTGTTTGTTTGTTGGTTGTTGGTTGTGATGAGGGTGAGAGATCGCCAAGAGCCTTGAATTAATTAAGCTTTAGTCTACAGTTTAACATCTTATAACCCCAACCAAATCAATCATCCTGGGAAAATTATGTAGATACACACAACTTGACAAAATTTAACAGAATCCAGAGTCAAAAAAGTATATACAGGAAATTAGACAAGAATCTAGCTTCAATCAGAAGAGCTTAAACGTTCTAGTCAGTCAAACCTGACAATCTCATAGGGAAAAATATAAATAGGTAAATCAATCTAAAAAAGCACATCTTGGTTTCCTTTGGGCTAAGATAGGAACAAAAACAAACCTATAAAAGTAATGATATTCAATCATAGGTTTCATATCTTGTTGAAGGTAGATTGAATAACTACAGCCCTCAGTGTTCCAAATGTCGCAGTTTTTTTTTTTTTTTTTTTTGGAACTTTCTTGTTCTGTGTACAAATTTAGATGATTTGTACCATAAATTCAAATTCCTGAAACAGCTTGTGTGTTTCACAGAATGTATGTATTTACATGCAAAGAGAATCAGGTCAAAAGAGAGCAGACCACATCACACTTGGAGGACCAAACTTGACATCTCAACTTGGAAAAGTGGTGCAAACCACACAAAATGGTTGTGAGCAAACCCATCCGAGCTCAGAGAGCCAGAAGTGCTTTCACAACAGCCAAGAAGAAGATACTCTTCCAAAACCAAAAACTAAAGCTGATCAAGACCCCAACATGACAGGAACCAATTCCAATTGGTGTCAAACCCAAGGAATCTGAAAAAATCAATTGAGATATACAATCAAGATCAAGTTGCCTTAGTTGATGAATCCACTCAATTTATGGCATGGTGTAATGAACCCAAGGAATCTGATGTCAAAGGTGAAGAAAGTAAAGAAGTTTTCAAGTTCCTATGGCCAATATCTTTCTTCAACAGCTGTGAAAGGCAGAAAAAAAAAGGAAGCTTAATTCAGGAACATCTGGTTATCAGTTGCCTGTTCCTAATCCAAACAATCCTTTGAAGAAGCTCATCCCTTGTAAAATTAGGGGGAAAAAATTACATGATGGATTTGTTTCTGAAGCAAGGAAAAGACACAGCTGAAGAACAGATTGAAGATGACACCAATCTCTCAAAGCTGTTGGCCAGTAATGTTCTGGATGGGTGGTTCAATTCAGCTGCTACTCAAGACAATAAAGCCTGCCAAAATCATATTAATTCAAGTGTGTGTGTGCAAAAATATCTTGACAACAGATCATCTAAGCCAGCTAATGATTAGCAGAAATCTTTTTAAAGAAGAATTCAAAAGACACAATGATGTTATTTGTTTTCTCAAGCTAGTATACCAATGTTGTGAAACAGATGATCAAAAGAAGAAGTAAACTGAATTGGAGCTTGAAGAACTTCAAGGGTTCAACAACCTGTGGCATGAAAACTGCATGAATGGAGTTCCTCAGCCAGCAATTGCAGCCTCACTCATAACTGTGGCTTCTTAAAACCACCAAATCTAATCTGGAGTGAAGAACTTGAGCACAAGTGTTGGCCAAGCAAGGTGCATACACGCCAAAGCAAGATGTGTCCTATCTTTCAAGGAACTATGTACCTCAAACCAAGGCAAAGTAGCAAAGCAGAAAACAATTTTAGATGAGCTGATTGTATTAAAAACACTCTCAAGCTGGGAAGCGGCACAAAAGCCAGGTCATTACTGTTATGTTGATTCCTTGTTTATCTGCTGATTTACTTTGATAACATAAAACCACAGGTGACCCCACAATCATTTGATGAGTATGCAACAAACAATGTCTTGCAACAGAATGGAAAAAATGGCATCAGTATTGAGACTGCAACCAAATGGATACATAAGCTGGGATTCCATGTGCAAAAGCATCAAAATTCATTTTACTATGATGGACACAATGTGGGATTTTATATTAGACAGGTGCAGAAAGTTATCAGCAGAAATTGCAGTGGGGCAGTAGACTGAGAAAAGCACTCAAAGAACATGCATTCTGATGAGAGAGGAGTACTCATACTGCATACTCATGCTTGTCTACATTTATATGCACCGGTGGTAGCACAGCCAGAAAAGGATATTCAAAAACACACAGGGAAAGCATGGCAGGTGTTGCAGGGGTAGACCTTGTGAATTATCAAACTAAAGGTTTATAATTCATAAGTAAGAGGACAATAATAAAGAGAACAAAATAATAAAAGGAATGGAAAATGAAATACCTAAAGGCAAGAGTACACAATTGATAAGGCAGTAATGTTGAGATAGATAAATGAAGAAAATGGAAGAGAACTGAAAAAGAAGAATTTTAATAAGAAGATTATGATAGATATTTGATGAGATCAGAGAACCTAAAATATGATTTAGGGAATAAAATAGGGCTCGGCGAGTTGAAGATAGAATGGGATAGAAAGATAGAAAGATGGGAAGAGATAAAAATTAGTGAGAAATAGAGAATACAATAGGAGAGTCAGTCAAGGATAGTGACAAGAATGTCAGAGATACAAGTGTGTGTTATCAACTAAGTGAGTTGATATAAGAGAAGATAAGAAAGTGTTCAACTAGATGAGTTGGAAGAAGATGGGGAGATTTCTAAATAAGGAATCAAGATGAGAAGATTTTCTAAAGAAGAGAATTGACAAGGGAAGAAGGAATATTTTATATGAGGAAAAGTGAGGACTGAGCAAGTAAGGGAAATGAAAGTGATGTCATGTTGGACTGAATCATAATAATGTTGATTATGTAATAGGTGGCTTGTGTTGAGTTCTACTACTAGAGGGATGTCACTTGACTATCAACAGACCTTCCCATAGTGCATCCAAGGATTGCATGGAAGAGCACTGAGGCGGAGGTGCAGTGGGACTACCAGGTGGAGCCACGGGGCTCAGGGCAATTGGAGGACCACAGCAGGGGTCACCAGGGAAGGAAGTCTGCAGGGGTAAATGGAGGAAGCAGGGGTTGTAAGGGATGGGTGTCTACAGGGCAGAGCAGAGAATTATTGGTTAGGGTTGTGGGGTTTGGTATAAAATGGTTTGAGAGAGTCTTGTATATATTCTATCACATCATCATACTATCAGATTTTAGGTCATCTTACCTAATATTTGCCTTTTTTTCCATCTCCCACATTCCCTCACAGATAAATTCCCATACAACAACATTCCAAACCATCATGCATTTTGGTCCATAAGAAGTATTTTTGATCAAGACATATGAAGGTTGAACCTCTATCATGCCTTTGTCCAATCTCAGAATTACCTATTGCCTAGGGTTAAAGTTTCCTTAACATGATTTTTTTCCAAACTATCCAATTAACCAACACTCACTAGTCTGTTTCACAAGTTATTGGGAATTTATTCAGGCTTTCATTAATAATAATCACCCAAATTCTTAATCAACCTGCCACAGCCCAAATGCTTGCATACAAATCTGAAATGAATTTGGCATGAACTTCTACATTCACCTTTTAAGCAATATTGCTATAGATTGATGTAATTTTGAATACACTACAGGCCCCTTTGGTCTGAAATTTCCAACCAACAATCTTGTGTACACAAAAACCTATGGGCAACCAAATATTCTTACTAAAAATCTGTCATGGAAAAGTACTCATCAATAGAAACATATAAAATTATATTTGTTTTAAAGCCTCTTGAATTTTAGGAATAATAACAATTTGGACAACTATATATATATATTGTGTAAGATCATCTAGCATTCTGTTGCAAACTATCAGCAAAAGAAGAATTAATATCTTCCTCCTCAAGAGTGTTTTCAAATTCCTCCTCAGCATCATTAGATTCATTATAGTCTGATAGGTGTCCATTGTTTACAGTAGCTTGAAGAAATTTGTACATGGCCTCTTGATTGATTGACTGCCAAGAATCTCCAAAGGTGTTATCAAAATCACCATCAATCATTGACAAAAATCCACCTTGTTGGAAGAAAGCTAAATGGGTGATTTGATTGTTCCAGTTGTCTTTAAGTTGTTTGTCGTCCTGATAAGGACCTGTCTGATCCAAAATATTACATACATCTTTTTCCCAAACCAACTGAAGCAAATAAATATTCACAAAAGCACTATGTAAGATTCCCTTGATTACACCTAGTTGGTCTTCATCAACAAGCAAATTGAGAATTAAATTGGAAAGTATTGGTTTAATCCGGGGGGTCACCCAATCAATGTCGTGCCGGAGGCCAACCATGAGAGGAAGGATTCGGTTGTGTTCATGGATTTCCCATCGGACCAATCTCCAAACTTCCCTTCCTATTCGACAAACTTCTTCCTGGGCTCTGGTGAGTCGAGCCATATCTCTCATACCAGTTTGAGTCCTTGAATCACTAGCCCATGGCTCGTTGTGGTTGGTGAGAATCCCATCAGGGAAAGCACGGAGGAATGAGTTGCGTGCTTGATTGTACTTGCCAAGTACAGTTTGTAGATTTCCTGCCCGTTTTCGAAGTGATTTAATAAGCCGCTCTTTCCCTCAAGTACCTTTAAAAAAGAGGCATAATGAGATCAAGCAATACTTGCTACTGTTGAATCAACTAACCAAGCTTTGAGGCACATCCCATACGGACCCAATCAAGCGGTCGTTTCTCCTCAAGAAGGGCCAAGTGCTTACAACGAAGTTCCGTCTTGGCATACAGCATCTTCAAGAAGGTCTTTTGGTGACCTTCAGCAATTCCTTCCAAGATTTTTGAACTTTCAAGTAGTCCTCTTTGATGCTCTATCTGATCCATCATCATGCAAATTGACCGAAGCCTTGAGATTGCATCATCTGGTGACCGAGGAATATCAGACCTGTACAATGAAACTGGTCGGTCAACAGATGAACAATAATAATGACGGGTGAATGAATGAATATGAATAAAAAATTACCAAGAGGTCCTGAGATCATCTTCCAAGCTCCATTGCTTGGTCTGCCTCCTCATGTTGTTGGTTTCTATAGTGGTCACTCACTTTGGTCCATTGGTCCTCAAGAAAGGTCCGGGTGTAGTTTCCGGTTGTGTATGGGTTGGGTGACTCATAAAGTATTTTGAGGCAAGATTGACAGTCCACAATGCAGTTTTTGGCTTGCTCAAGATGTCGTAAAGACCATGATACTACATAGCTTATTTCATCAACAGCCCTTTTTCCATCCAAATCTAAATGCAGACCAACTCACTTGCATTTGACTTCAATTTGCCGCCATAATATCTGCATTGGAGGGAGATTGATTTCAGTCGGTGAATTCTGGTCGAGCTGCGAGTTGGAACCAACTAGATTTTACAACTGCGACCAGAGCCGTTCCATGCCCTCACCATCTGATAGACCCCAGCCAATGTTAAACTGTGGATTATGCTGAAGCTGGCATGACCACTGGTGAACATAAGCATGGAAAACTGAAGTCCCAAACTTTACTTGCCCAATGCTGTTGCCTAAAAGGTTGCGCTGGTAATTTTCAGATCCATTCTCAGTCAATTTAATAGTAGCAATCAAAAACCAAGTCATGAAACTACTTGCCTTTGTGAATGCTCGGCGGTTTTAGGTTACGGAAAATACGAGCGAACTGAGTTAGTGTTTGATTACAGATAGCATGGAGTCTATTTATAGACGTGGTAATACAAGGAAGAGGTAGAGGAGTTTACAAGAGAGATATGACCGGCCAGAGTGGTTAGCCGGTTCCGGTAGAGTTCCATCAGATGGGACTCGCAGGATAGTGTTAAGACTGTTATACAAGTATTGAAGGATAAGAGAGAAAGGGATAGGTGTAATGTGCCGAGAGCGGCAAGTAAGATGGCCGCGAGCGGCGAGAATACAACCTGTTCTATATAGAGTGGAAGCCGGAAGCGGCTTCGAGGAACTAAGTAAAATGGTGACCTAGCCGAGAACGGCTAGTAGAAGTAGGAAGAGGGAGACGGATTAGGAAGCCGATGCATGGTTATCACATCATCCCCTCTGAGACCCAAGCCTCTTGGATTGGACAGCGTTATACCGACGAATCCTAGCGTGTTCGTTGTTATTTGCTAATATTCCGGTACTCTTTTTCACGTTTCTGTTAAACTGGAGAGTATTAGTTTTACCTAAATATTTCTTTAATCTGTCTCCGTTTGTGGTGTGGCGATGTATGTGTCCGTTAGAACTCTTTAGCCTAAAGCTTCCGTTTGGATTTGCGGAATGAATAATGAATGGCCCATCCCATTTCGGGTGCAGTTTACTTGGTCGTCCTTCAAACTCTCTCAGGACCAAGTCTCCAGGGCGTAGGTCTCGTTCAAAGTACTTCGACTCATGTCCAGCCGACCGTAGGCTTGCCTTTTTATTCAAATTATCGATTTGTCCTTGCCGGTCATCATTGAACAAATCGTGTCTCCGGTTAGCCGTTTCTACTCGGTCTTTCTGATTTACAACCGTGACGCTCGGTTCTACACCGTAGCACATATAGAAAGGTGACCTTTCTAAGCCAGATGTCTTAGAAGTTCGATATCCAAAGAGTGCCATACCTAAGTACAGATCCCATTCTGATTGTTTGTCGGGGATACAATACTTCCTGAGACTGTTAACGATCGTTCCGTGAAAACGTTCAACTAGGCCGTTAGATTGTGGGTGGTAGGGAGAAATACGGTTATGTTTAATATTATGCTCAACTAGGAAGCCACTGAAGACATGTCCAATGAACTCACTACCGTTGTCCGTGGTTATCGAATGAGGGAATCCATGACTTTCTATTATATGTTTAACCAATTTTACAGCTGCTAACCCCGATCGTGCCTTTAGCGGTACAGCGTATGCCCAGCCGGTTCCATAGTCGATAGCTGTTACTAGATACTGATTTCCTCTTGATGTTAGTGGAAGAGGGCCAACGAAATCCATTCCCCAGGTTACAAAGGGTCCTTTATGTTCTATAACTTGCATGGGCATCCTGTTTCTGGATGAATTGTTTGAACAAAATTGACATGATGTGCAGTGTTTAATGACATCATCCATAATCGTAGCCATGTGAGGGAAATAACATTCTGACCTTAACTGGAAGAGGCTATCCCGTGCATTCCTGTGCCCTAGACGTATGTGAGTCTCTTGAGCTAGCTTCCAAGCTCGTTCCAAGTCCGGGATGATGACCAAGGGAGGCCGTTCCTTTGATATCTTGTATAGGTCTCCGTTCTTTATTTCGAATCCTTTCACCAAGAGTTCGGATTGGTGTTCTTCTTTCAACTTTGCTAAATTTTCGAACGATTCGATAATTACTGGTTCAAGGCTGAATAGGGACTCAGCTATCTCTGGGGGGTCATCGTCTTTATCGCAGTTTGGTTTTCGAGACAACGCGTCCGCGGCCATTTGTTCTGGGCCAGGTCGGTAGATAATGTGTACATCGAAAAATTCTATCTCGTCAACAAATCTAGCCAGTCGTCGATTGACATGCCTTTGTGATTTGAAATATTTCAGTGATTCGTGGTCTGTACGAACTAAGATAGGTGATCCCTCTACGTACCCGCGGAAGTGTTTTAGTGCGTGTACGATGGCTAACAATTCTCGTTCTTGAGCCGAGTAATTTTGTTCTGTTTTAGATAATTTCCGGGACTCGTACGCTATTGGTTTCAGTGTGCTAGTCTTGACCTTCTTGCTGTATTCCTCTAGATTGAATCCTTTAGTGATTTTTTCACCATGGGGGTCTTGTTGGAGGACTGCACCGATGTTTTGTCCTGACGCATCTGTGTCGAGTACGAAGGGTTGGAAGGGCATCGGATGATGTAGGAGAACTGTGCGAGTTAAGCAGAATTTCAATGTTTTGAACGATTCAGCTTGTCTCTCCCCCCACTTAATATCGGCCCCCTTCTTTGGAGACCCTTGAGTCAACTCGTATAACGGGGTGGCAACCTTAGAGAAATCTTTGATGAACCGTTTGTAATATGTCGAAAGGTTCAAAAATCCTCGTACGTCGGTTATGTTCCTAGGAGTTGGCCAAGAAGTAATCTTCTCGATTTTCTTTTCATCCACATTGATGCCGGATCCGCTTACTATGTGTCCTAGGAAGAGTAGATTCAACTTTCCCCATTCGCACTTTTTTTCAGAAACTACAAGATCATACTTCTTCAGTAACTCAAAAATTCTCTTGATGTGTTCTAGATGTTCTTCTTCTGATTTTGAATACACAATCACATCATCGAGGTATACAAGAGCATATTTACCCAGGCATTCTTGTAGGATGGAATTCATCATGTGTTGGAACGTTGCCGGAGCGTTGCATAACCCAAATGGCATCACTAAGAATTCATATGCGCCGTTCCTAGTTGCGAAGGCTGTCTTTGGGATGGATCGATCCGTCAGTCTCACTTGCCAAAACCCCGATTTTAAGTCAATGCTGCTGAATATTTTCGAGCCTGCAAGGAATTGGTAGGCGTCGTCTATTCGCGGCAGTGGGAATGAGTCTTTTACTGTTAAAGAGTTTACTTTCCTGTAATCTACACATACTCGAGAGGAACCATCAGGTTTTTTTACCAGGATCAGCGGTGCCGACCACGGAGACTTACTAGGTCTGATGATTTTATCCTTTAATGCCTCTTTGACAAACTGATCGATTAATTTATGTTCTGGTGGAGAGTAAGGGCGGCCGTGGATCTTCGCTGGAGCGGCGCTGCCTGTGTCAATATCGTGTTCAAATTCTTTGTCTTTTGGAAGTCCGACAATTTCTCTGAAGCACTCGGGTGCCGTTTTGTATGCCACTTGTGCAAACTTATTGTCTAGGGATTTTGATTTTTGTTCAATAGCCAACGAATTTAAGCCGGGTGATCGTTCAGCTTTATTGTTATATGGTCGTATATTGACTACCTTCTTGTTTGTGTCGATAAAAGTATAGCTTAGATCGTCATAGTCTGGAACCGCTCGCGTCTGACAAAGCCACGGTAGTCCTAAGACTAAATCCATCTCAGGGAGATTGATCAAGAAGGCCTCCACCTGTGTGTTATTTCCATCTATACACAAATTGAACTTAGCTTTCATTTTTACCTGTTCAATGTGTCCATTTGCTAGTCGGACGTTTCTTGCTTCCACATAGTCAATATCGATCTCGTTTCGATGATACAACTCTTGTGCTACCACCACGTCCAGATATATGGCACCTGCCCCGGAATCAATAATAGTATCGCAAATTACCCCGCCAATACCGAACTCGTATCGAGGTAGTGTCTTTTCATCTTCGCCTAGGTGATTAAGTTCTAACTCTGGAGGCATGTCGCCTAACCAGATGATACTGGAACCGTTGGATTCAGATTCATCCTCGAAGTTATATGATTCAGTGTCATTGTCAATTTGTAGCCAGTCGATGTAGCCTAGGCTACCTCTACATAACCGTTTTCGATTTAAGTCGACCGAGTTATTGATTTTCCTCTTGAGATCTTTATAGGTTGGTTCTAGGTAGGCGAGTTCTATCTCACGTGTAATACCGTGTTGTTTTGCACCAGGTGAGAATTCTAGAGCCGAGGGATTCAACTTCCACAAGGAAAGCTGACTTGTCCTATTGTTATCTTCTACTGAGCTTTGACCGATATCTTCCAGATCTTTAGTAAGTCGGGTGTGACGACCATTATTGTTTGACTGTTTACGCGAGATGGGTGCTACCTCCTCGATCGAAAAGAGGTTGTTGTCCTTTGGGATTGCATCCGGGATGTCCAAATCTATCAGATTCAAGGTTCCGGAACGGTGATTTCTTTGGGAGTTGTTGAATTTGATCTTGCGTGGCGAGGGGCAATCTTTTGATAAGTGTCCCACTTTATTACAATTATAACAACGCGCTTTACTTACATCGAGTGCGTCTAGGTCCATTGGAACGCCTTGACTCGAATTTGATGGTCTCCTGAAACTGTTAGTACTGAAGGAATTTCCTCGGTGATGGTTAGTGCTCCGATTGTGGAATCCTCCGCCAAAGTTCGTGTTCTTTTTGAAATTGACATATGGGAGAGATCCCCCTCTTCCAGCCATGCTTGACTGATTACTAGACTGTGTAATCCTTTCGTTCTCGCGTAGTGATTTACACAGTTCTTCTAGGTTCTCGCACTTCTCCATCAACACTCGTTGTCGAAGTAGACCTGGAAGATTCCGAGTGAACAGATAGCTGGTTTCCCAGTCGGTGATCTTGTCTCGGTGTAATTTTATAATCAGTCGTTTGAACTGGTCGATGTATTGATCCGCATTCCGGTATTTGAGATCGTCGAGCTGTTGGCGGACATCGAGTTGTTTGTAGACATAGTTGTATTGATCCAACAACTTGAGTTTGAAAATATCCCAAGGAATATTGCTGGTGCCTTCGTCACGGATCAATTGGAACCACCATGACTCTGCATCATCTTTCATGCATTCTGCGATCATCATCGGCCATCGATCTACAGGATAGTTGCGTCCTTGGAGGATAGTTTCGACCTTGGAGATCCAAATCTCTGGATCATTCTTTCCGTCGAAGCTGGGTAGGCGGACACTGACGGTCTCAACTCTGGGAGCTGGGATTTGATTGATGTTAGCTTCATTGTGATTCAAGCGCATGTTGAGGCGTTCGAGCTGACCTTGCATGTCAGTAATTATTTGATCCCTTGGATCTACGGCATTCATGTTGATGTTGTCCATGGTAATATGAATTCTTTATATATGTAATCGGAGCTAGCTTATCTAATTCAATTTTAATTTTTATGGAAGAAGTTCCTGAGATTAGAAAAATAGATTTATGACGGCCTTTCGGATAGCTATGAGGATAAAAATCTAGAGAGGTTGAGAGGGTTCTTACCGGTTCGCGACGCCGGTAGAGTTTTTTTGAAGTGAGATTGTGGAAAGTAATAAAAGGGGTATTACTCTTTTAGTTTTTTTTTTTTTCCAGGTTAGTTATAAGTTATATATGCGAGTCAGTTTCTAGTTTTCTTTAAAGGGTACCGGTAAAGAAGAGTAGAAAAAAACTCACAGAAATATTTCTGTGAATGCTCGGCGGTTTTAGGTTACGGAAAATACGAGCGAACTGAGTTAGTGTTTGATTACAGATAGCATGGAGTCTATTTATAGACGTGGTAATACAAGGAAGAGGTAGAGGAGTTTACAAGAGAGATATGACCGGCCAGAGTGGTTAGCCGGTTCCGGTAGAGTTCCATCAGATGGGACTCGCAGGATAGTGTTAAGACTGTTATACAAGTATTGAAGGATAAGAGAGAAAGGGATAGGTGTAATGTGCCGAGAGCGGCAAGTAAGATGGCCGCGAGCGGCGAGAATACAACCTGTTCTATATAGAGTGGAAGCCGGAAGCGGCTTCGAGGAACTAAGTAAAATGGTGACCTAGCCGAGAACGGCTAGTAGAAGTAGGAAGAGGGAGATGGATTAGGAAGCCGATGCATGGTTATCACACCTTGCGGAAATGGGCATCCAAATGAAATCCAATGTCATAAAGAATTCCAAACCTCTTTCCTGGGAACGCTTTCAATAAGTTTTTGAGAATGCTAACTGGATAATATAGCCTGTTAAATGCAATGTATTGTTAGAACCAAAAGCAAAAACAGAATAAACAAGGAATTTGAGACTACTTTTCACCACTCTGTTCAATGTTGTTGAGCTTGTGAAGTCCCGCCTCCGAGTCCTAATCCGGAGGACTGGAATAGGAAATTCCCCCCGGTTGTTGTACGCCGCTCTCGGCCAATTCTCTTTCTTTCCCCCCTTTCCTATCTTGTACCTTGTATATTACTGTAACACCTTATTCGTAACCGGCCCATAGCCATGACCGGTCTTATCCGTGTCTCTTGTAACCCGGAACCGGCCACCTACTGTGACCGGCTCCATCTCTCTCTCTTGTACTATTTCTCTTGTAGACTCTCTCACATCTTCGTGCCTATAAATAGACTCCCGAGTCTATGTCATCAATCCTTAGCTTAGCTTACTCGCACTTTCCTGAACTTAGAAACCGGCGAGATTCACAGAAATATTTCTGTGAGTTACATTTTTTCTTTATCCTCTTAAATTCAAAGTTTCTCTGAAACCAAAAAAAAAAACTCGTATAAGCTGATCAAGAAGAAATTTTAGATACTCACTACTGAAAAAAAAAAAAAAACCCTCAACAGTCTCCTTTACCTCCCCTACCGGCGTCGCGAACCGGTAAGTTTCCTCCATAACATCCTATCTCTCTACATAGAATCCTTGAACCAAGAATAAAAAAAGTCATCAACCAACATAGCTATCCGTGGTCCGTAGAAATTAACATACTCTTTGCAACCCTCTAAACAGAAACCAATAAGAAGAAAAAAGTCGACTCTGAGATTAACATACAATGGACGCCGCCATGAATGATGGTCAAGCCCATGCAGTCCGAGATACTGCCCGCAATGAGGTAATTCATAACCTTCAACAGCAAGTACAACAACTAGTGGCTAACGCACTGAATCATCAGACCCAGCGCGCCGAAGCCGCTCCCCGTATAGAAACCATTGCCATACGCCTACCCGACTTTGATGGGAAAGGCGATGTAGATATTTGGATTGAGAAGATCGAGTGCATCCTCTCCGGACGGAACTACCCGGAAGACCGATGGACCAACATGACCATCCAAAGCCTGAAGGACACCGCCAAAGCGTTCTGGTTCAACCTGGTTAGTGAACTCGGGACCAACGACATCCCATGGCCGATCTTTAAACAGAAACTAATTGACCAGTTCAACTATGCTCATAAACAATATGACGCTCGGCTTGAATTACAGTTCCTCAAGTATACTACTGCCGAGGAATATATCAACAAGTTTAAGCGACTGTCAATCAAGTTACCAAGCAGCAAGATGACCGATGAAGACAAGATGTTCTTATTTACCGTCAACCTCCCAGGCCATCTCCGTGTGAAAGTCCTAGACAAGAAATGTGAGACGTTGGACGACCTATGCCAGTCTTTAAGAGAGTATGAACGCCTAGCTAAAAGTAGCCACTATCGAAACGGCTTCACTCCCTCTAACATCTCCAACTACAAAAACTTTGGCCATAACCAGTTCCGTCAAGCATCAATCAGCCCAGCCCACAATTGGAGAACATCAATTAGTCAAGCTACCCCGATGGACCTTGATGTCCTAGATGTAAGTAAGGCTCGCTGTTATAATTGTAATAAGATTGGCCACTTATCAAAGGACTGCCCCTCACCTCAAAAAATTAAGTTCAACAGATCAAAATCGAATAACAACACTAGAACTAGACCCAGCTTAAATCTTATCAATCTGGATCCACCTGATTCAATTCCAAAGTCTACTGGTGGAAGCCTATTCGCCATTGAAACACTTAACCATCCCCAAGAAAGACTTAAGGATAAATCAAGACAGAATACCAATACTAACCTCGATCAAGGTTCAAGCCCAATAGAAGGAAAACTAACCATGTCAAGAATCGAGAAGCCCTCAAAATTTAATCCGAATGCGATAGAATTCCGTCCTGGTTCGACTAGCCAATGGGTACGTCAAACAGGTTAAGATGAAGGCAAAGTTCAACCTATGCATCAATGGGAACGAGTCAGCAACCGAGGCCTTTCTGATTAATCTACCAGAGATGGACCTAGTGCTCGGACTCCCCTGGCTATGTCAGACTAAGGTGGTACCCGACTATGAAGACTTAAGTTATACATTTATTAATAATCAAAACAAAGTCGTGAATGTCCGACCATACAACAATAAGTGTCAGATCAAGGATCATCTAAACGCGATAATCACTCCAACAAAACGGGTCAAGAACGAATTGAGCAAGATCGCATACAACACAGCGCCGGAATGCTTTAGGGAGATTGTAGGTCTACCTAAGGATAAGGAGTTTGTACACGACATCAATACGGGCGATGCAGGCCCTGTAAAGGTACATGGACAACCTTACTCTCCACCGGAACACTTACTAATCGAAGAATTTGTAAAAGATGGACTAGCCAACGGGATTATACGGCCTGTTGAATCCCCATGGTCGGCACCAATTATTCTAGTAAAGAAAGCAGACGGATCCACCCGAGCGTGCGTTGATTATCGAAAACTAAATTCCTTGACAGTTAAAGACTCCTTCCCACTACCAAGGATAGACGACGCATATCAATTTTTGGAAGGTGCAAAAATCTTTAGCTCAATCAATTTGAAATCGGGTTTCTGGCAAGTAAGATTAACCGAAAGATCAATACCTAAAACGGCTTTCTCGACTAGAAACGGTGCGTATGAATTCTTAGTGATGCCGTTTGGTTTATGCAACACACCGGCAACGTTCCAGCATATGATGAACAGCATCTTAGAAGAATGCTTAGGAAAATACGCATTGGTATACATGGACGACGTGATTGTGTTCTTGAAGTCAAGGGAAGAACACTTGAAGCACATTACTCCGATCTTCGAACTACTGAAAAAGTACGACCTGGTTGTCTCCGAAAAGAAGTGCGACTGGGGAAAGGAAAATCTACTGTTCCTAGGCCACGTAGTCAACGGGGCCGGTATAAATGTAGACGATAATAAAATTGCAAAGATAAAAGACTGGCCAACCCCGACTAACATAACCGAAGTGCGTGGGTTCCTGAATCTGGCCACATACTATAAGAGATTCATTAAAGATTTTTCCAAGACGGCAACACCCTTATACAAGTTGACGGAAGGATCGCCGAAGAAGGGAGCTAAGATTTTGTGGGGGGAGGACCAGGCAATGGCTTTCAACAAATTGAAATATCACCTGGCCAGAACTGTAATCCTACATCACCCTAAACCTTTCAACCCTTTTGTCTTGGACACCAACGCCTCTGGACAAAATATAGGAGCTGTCCTACAACAAGATCCTGACTCAAAAACAATTGACAAAACCTTTGATCTAGAAGAATATGCTAAATCAGTCAAAACCCGCCTTCTGAAACCGATAGCATACAAATCTCGTAAATTATCAAAAACAGAACAAAACTATTCCGCCCAAGAACGCGAACTGCTGGCAATTGTACATGCCCTCAAACATTTCCGTGGATACATTGAAGGGTCTCCAATTCTAGTACGTACTGACCATGAATCACTCAAATACTTCAAAACCCAGAGACATGTCAACAGAAGATTAGCAAGATTCGTCGATGAGATTGAATTCTTCAATGTCCACATCATCTATTGACCAGGATCTGAACAAATGGCAGCTGACTCTCTCTTGCGAAAACCTGATAGCAGGAACGACGTTGACCCCCCTGAAGTAGCCGAATCATTATTCTCATTGGAACCTTTTGTCAACAAATCCTTCCAGAAACTGAAGGATCTAAAATCAAAAAATCACACAGACCTCCTCAAGAGCGGATTCAAATTAGATAATCAAGACCTATTTAAGATCATCCCTGGAAAACCCGACTTAGAGATCATCTCTGAACTCGATCGTGCCAAGAAGCTTGCAAAAGAAACACACATCAGACTAGGACATCACAATGCTCGAGACACCCTCTTTCAGCTAAGGTCAGAGTGTTTTTTTACCTGCATGAATAAGATAGTAGAAGATGTAGTTAAAAACTGTAAATCTTGCCAATTCTGCAGCGCTAACTCAGATCGGAACAAAATGCCGCTGCAAGTCGTGGAACGAAAGGCTCCATTCGTCACGTGGGGAATGGATTTTGTAGGACCGTTACCAACGACACCCAGAGGCAATCAATACTTGGTGACAGCTATTGACTATGGAACCGGGTGGGCCTACGCCGTCCCGTTACGCGCAAGATCAGGGATAGCTGTAGCAAAATTAGTGAAAAACATAATAGAAACACATGGCTTCCCTCACTCAATCACCACAGATAACGGTAGCGAGTTTAACGGAAAGGTATTTGAAACCTTCCTAGCAGACCATAAGATCAAACATAATCGAATTTCGACCTACCATCCTCAATCGAACGGACTAGTAGAACGCTTCCATAGTACTCTAGTTGGGAGTTTACGTAAGTTCTGCATCCCTGATAAACAGCTAGAATGGGACTTGTATCTTGGATTAGCATTAATGGGCTATTGAACATCTAAAACAGCAGGATTAGAGAGATCGCCCTTCTACATGTGTTACGGGATCGAACCGACCGTTGCTGTAAGTAACCAACAAGACCGCGTAGAACGACGACACATTAGGTCTAGGAACTTTGACGCTGAAAGACAAGGTCAAATAGACAAGATAAATCGCAAGGCCGCAACCCGTGCAGCCAATGCGGAATCAAACTACTACGAACAAAATCTACAACCCGGCGATCTAGTACTTCGAAAATATGAAGGACACCCAACTAAACTACATCCAAAATGAGACGGTCCTTTCGTTGTGAACACGGCATACTCAAATGGTAGCTTCCGAGTGGAAACACCTACTGGTCACTTATTGAAACATACGATCAACGGTGATTGTTTGAAGAAATACCACGGCAGTAAGTCTGCCTTATTTTTTAATAGGAATGTGAATAAAGGCACCAGTCATTACATGGGCCACAACGAGGCAGCTCGAAACGCTCGGCAATCATCGGCTTAACCAAGCCGGGAGTCTTGGAGTCTCGGAGGGGATGATGTGAAGTCCCACGTCCGAGTCCTAATCCGGAGGACTGGAATAGGAAATTCCCCCCGGTTGTTGTACGCCGCTCTTGGCCAATTCTCTTTCTTTCCCCCCTTTCCTATCTCGTACCTTGTATATTACTGTAACACCTTATTCGTAACCGGCCCATAGCCATGACCGGTCTTGTCCGTGTCTCTTGTAACCCGGAACCGGCCACCTACTGTGGCCGGCTCCATCTCTCTCTCTTGTACTATTTCTCTTGTAGACTCTCTCACATCTTCGTGCCTATAAATAGACTCCCGAGTCTATGTAATCAATCCTTAGCTTAGCTTACTCGCACTTTCCTGAACTTAGAAACCGGCGAGATTCACAAGCTTTAGAGGAATATTGTGCCGGCAGCAACTTCCAAAAAGGCCTGTATTGTCACATTTGTCCCATGAGCATGCATTGCGCACATTGTTGGCTGCTTTGTGAGCATAGGAACAAGCTGTCTACATGAAAGATTCAATATGAGTTGCATGCCTAGAATGATTAGTCTGAAACTGAAACATACCTCTAAACCTTCAGCATTGTTTATAGTTGTTTCATCACTCTGCTGGTGTGGGCAAAACTGGGAGGGGGGAATGAAGTTTGTGGGATAGTCGGCTTCAGCAGGTACATCTTTACTAGCATATTTGTGATTTCGGTGCTGGAAGTTTCCATCCATTGCAAGAATAGAAAATGGTTCTTCATTTGTTGCCTGCTCATCCACAGCTTTGGGGCCAAAACACAATGGGCATGTTGACGCCCACTGATCCTGAGTTTTAAGACCCAGTCAGTGTTTTTTTTTGGCTATCATCAAGAGGCAGGCCCCGCTGTCTTTATCAAGCTGAAGGAAGAAAGTATTTGGCATCTAAAAGTTAAACAGTTTTTAGAATTCACCCTGTTACCCTTGCCACTCCGCCTCAACCCATTGGTTGATTTCCAAAGAAAAAAGTAAGATGCTGTCAAGTTATTTGTAGAAGTTGAATTATAGCGTCTGGTAAAATTGGTTTCTTTTTTGGAGTGCCAATCAATATTAAGATTCAGAACGAATACGAGTGCAAGCGAAAAATCAACCGATATTTGTAACTGGAAAGAAAATGATGAGATTATGATATTTCTTTGAGGAAGCGTTGTCCCAACTGAGTATCGAGACCTTTGCCAATTAAAACCAGTTTGGGATGCTCATGTTCATCCATCAAAACATCAGGATGGATTGGTTGTACCTCATAGGTTTCTCTGACAGCTTGCAAAATAAACCAATTCCCATCAAGATCTTTGAGTAAACCCTTAGCCCGAAGGATTTTTGGTTCCTGCATTTCTGAGTCCGGCTTAGTAGACTGTCCCTCTTCTTCTTCTTCTTCTTCACCTAGAATTCCCTCCCAAAGTAGTTTGCGAAAAGTCCGGTCAAACTTGCTATCATTGGTACTAACGTTGGCGAAAGCTGGTAGATTGATGGTAATCGTCGAGAAACCATCGTGAGCCGTCCGAAAGCCCGGGTCTGCTGAGTTGCCTACTTGACGTGTTAACCTGGTCATCAGGCTTGAATCCGCATTTTCCAATTTCCTCTCCGGGGTTGTAAGTGACCGAGGCGCTCCTCGATAGATTGAAAATGAATCCAAACTGAGAATTTTAGGCAAAATCATTTGTAAATCATCATCTGATTGACTCAGAAGTGCTGAATCATTCAAGGAACTTTGGAGGTTGAGATTTTACTGTCAGTTCAAGTTGTTTGGTATCTTTTATATTGAGTGGCATTCCAAATCACTCACTGGATTAACTGTTTTAACGGCTCAAGTTGTGATTTAGATACCAAGTCGATCTTTGATAAATACAGCGAATCCGCTACCGCTATCTGTCTGTTCAAGTATTCGAATAGGATTAGAGGTGATGAATCAGGAATTAAGAATGGAAGGAGATAGTCTTATGAAGCCTAACTTGGTCACAGTCCCGCTGTTGGCGGTCGCTTCTTCTTGTAATTGCTTTAAGTCCCATGCAAGTTATAAATGGGTTAGTAAACTGCAGAGATTGCCAATGTATCCAATCAGACAAAGTTACCTTTTCTAAGTGGGCACAGTCTACTACCGTAACAATTCCATCGAGATAGAGGAGAGACTCAAGGGCTGAATCTATCCAAAACAGCAAAGCTATCTGAGACGGATCGGCAATACCTAAACGATTGGAAGGTTAGCTTAGTGTTGCGATTGACCTTTTGTATTGCTTCTGGTCCACAAATTCACCTGTAGTTTCCACAATGATGTGACTGGGAAGACCAAACACATGACCAAGCCGGAGTTCAGTTGTCAAATTATTTGTGCTTGATTTTAAAGCTGTGTAGTCCATTACTCAAATGTGCCCCGTCGTTGCATAAGAGACTCAATGGCCAGGACTCCTTGATCTTGGGCACTGCAACACAAGCAGCCGTTCTGGATAACAAGGCGCGTGTCAAAGGAATTCGTGAGATCAAACGTTGACATTATGTATAACAATCAATTTCTTGGCGAGATTGTTCTAGACATGAGGAAATATTGGAACACAAATAGTTTTGGTTACTTGCATCTAATTCTAGCCATTCTTGAACCTGAGTACCCTCGTTAGCAACGGTCAACTGAATCGATTTTCCTAGAGCCCATTAAGAAGATCAGACTTCGATTGTTTACGAATAGGAATCAGAAGGAAGTTGGCAGATACTGAGGTAGACCTTCGATGCTAGCCGTTTGCGCAAATTCGTTCATCACGATTGCGATCTTGAGCTGGTCTTGGTTGGCCAGTAGTCGTCGGAGTAGGGTCGATTTACCACTCCCTAGTTGTCCAGAGAGGATCGTTACGGGTACCTTTTTGAGATCGCCCATCTGGTATAGGTTAATGCCTACCTGATCTATTTATGTAGAATCGGAATCGTGTCGAGATCAGCACAGCTCATGTGTTTGGTGGTTGCCCACTGTGGCAATGACCGGGGGCTTTCTCCTCCCCCCGGGGGGAGCCTTTCCTGATCAAATCCAAGCTGCCTTGTCCTTGTGTTATTCTTAAAGGGTCTCTTTGGTTTTTTGGTTTCCCTCAACTTCTCTTTCAATGCTTAACGGGACTGTATCCTGCCTGATGTGAATCCAATGCTGCTTGTTGACTGACCAGAGACTTGGTAAACAGTCTGTAGGGTGACCTCACACTGAGTGAGAAACATGAGTCTGAGTCAGTCTTTGCGGACTGCAGCTTGTCAAGGTAATTAATTCACCAGCCATCTTGACATCCGGATTTCTGACCGAAGCTTTTCCCCTGGTCCCGACTCCCATCATAGCCAGTTGATCTAAGCATGTTCAGAAACCGGCCATCCCATCGATTCTGAGTCAAGATTTTAACATTGCCTGAGATCATTCACGGCCATCTTTTCCTCCCATTCACTTCCTGGCCAGCCCTTAGAAGATGGCATGCTGGACCAGCGCATTGGCAGCAGGATAAGCCAATCAGGCCGTCCTCCTGCAGCAAGGGCAAGAATGAAGGCGTGGTGTCAAGGAGAAATCTATAAATAGAGGGGGCAAGGCCGAGTAATTGGGTCTAATCCATCCTCTATCATCACCAGCCCCATAGCTTTCCTCATCTCCCGCAACATCTTCTCCCACAGCTTTCCTTCAAACAAAAATCTATCCTCCTTCTCATTTTCAGATATCCTATACTTTGAAAGATAACAAGCTTCCTTCCAACCCTTTCCAAACCAAACACATCACATACAATGCGTTTCTCACTTGTTGCTGGAGCTCTCGTGCTAAGTGGTAAGTAAAAGTCAAACGACGCGTGTATTCCAAATTTTTCTTCTTACTCAAGCTTACCTACACCCTTCAATTCTTCCAGCTTCCGTCTCCGAAGTGCGCTCTATCGCGCTTGGTGCATCGAAGAATACTCGTACCACGCTGGTTAGAATAGAAGCACTCAAGTTGCGAATTGGAGCGTCTATCTCCAAGAGGGCATCAGACCATCAAGATATACTTTCAGGCGCGGATGAGGCTGACCCAACATTCGACACGTTCGGAACGCGGGAGCCACCCAAGCATAAACAAGACTCCTCGCGGGTCCACGCATATTCTCAGCCTGAACCAGAACACCAATCAACCGGGACATTTATTCCTTCAGCGGCACCAGCAGCAGTTTCCCCATTCAACGCGCCGTCCGGAGCTCGGCAGCCGCCTAAGCATAAAGACGATGGCTCGCGGGTTCATGCATATTCTCAACCTGGATCAGAACGACGATCAACACCCGGGACATTCATTCCTGCAACACCAGCAGCAATTCCTTCGCTTAACTCGCCGGCCGGAGCTCGGGAGCCGCCTAAGCATAAAGATGATGGCTCGCGGGTTCATGCATATTCACAGCCTGAATCAAAACGACGATCTACCCCCGGGGCATTCAGGACCACCATTCCTTCAGCCTCGACGGTAGACGACAAACTTCCTCAAGCGTTCACCATAGAACCTGTCAAATCTGCAAAGGATTCATCCAACCAGCTTTCGGCAGAGACACCCTCGCCTGTCTACCTCATCAAGCCAGTTCCCTCCGAAGTAACAACGACGACAGCCCAGAAAGTCGAACCAAGCGCTGCTACTATCAACACAGTTGATGAAATTAAAGGAAGCGGACAACCTACCACAGCTCTTCTCCGAGCCATCGAGCAGTACCGGGAAGAAGTGTTACAAGAGGGTCCAGCTGGGCCTGCCACTTCGATGCTCCCGTTTCCTATATCTGCGGCCTCCAACGACCTGCCTGTGCCCCAAGCCGAAAAAGCCGTTGAAACGTTCACTCATAGTGTCTCGAGAACTTCTGCCAACCTCTCACCCCTTCAAGATAACACTCCCGCAGTCGGCCCTATCGGATCAACTTCTATCAGCGACACCGACGCCGCGGGTCTATCCAGCCAATAACTATCTCTAACTCTTTCGTGGCAATCCCTGCATTCATTTCAGATTTCACTCACCTAATACATTGTTTTCTGGCCCAAATTTTAATGTTTCTTCTTTTTTTTACTTCTTCAAAACAAGCAAGAGCTTGATACATAAACATTTGTCTGAAATCATCAAAAAAAAACTATGAAACAAAAACAAAATTGATTGCTCTGGTGGGCTCAAGTCCAAACGGTGTGACAAGACATACAGAAACACAGCTTGAGCTGGAAAGAGGAAATTTTGAATCATAAAATAATAAATATATGGATAATTGAAAAAGAGCATAGTTGTGGGGTGAGAGAATGCAAGGGATTAGTCAGGGGAAACCAAGCAATGCTAGAGCTAGGAGCCATAATTTTTCTTGTGGCCACAATTTCAGGTTTTTTTAATCAGCTGGTCCTACAGGCCTTTAATAAACAAACACTCCTTTTTTAGATTCCAAATACAAACAATGAACTTTCCAGGTGGTCAGTACCAGCCACCCAAAGCGTGATATGATACACTCTCCAGATGGCTAGTACCAGCCACCAGAAGAGTGGATACACTCTCTGGATGGCAACATACACCCCAGTCATCCAGGGGGCAGAGGGCTCCCTAAGTAGAAGTTCTCTGATGTCCGTGGGTGCATGCATTGGTGCCTATGTGAAAAAGCAGATGTGAAAAAGCAGACCCTTTTGGGGGCTGGTGGGTGTACAACTAAAATTAAGCCCCTTTTGACAGACAGTAGCACTACATTAGTTTCCTCAATTTTTGAAGATTATGATGTGCTGCTTGCTAATCTAAAATAAACTATAAATAGTCCACAACAAGACAAACCATTCTGTGTTAGAACAGAACTCTGGGAAAAAATTGATATCAAATTCAGTGTTGGAATAAATAGAACCTTTGGAAAACATCCAAACCATCCACCACCACCATCTCCTCATCCTCATCCTGGTGCTGTTCCTGAATAAACCCATTCCACCACATCTTTCTATCCAAAAGAATCCAGCCTCCCTAATAAATCTTTTCATTTTCAAAATCAGGAGCTGATGATCACCCAATAAGTCCACCCTCCAAACAATATTCTCCAACCAAGAAAAATGTTATCATACCAAAGGGTTTTGTTAGGAAGGTGTGTGTGTGTTGTTGTTAAAGAAACAAACTCCCCTGTGTGGGTGTCAGATGAATGGATGAGATGATGTCAGATATCAATAAGATCCTGCTTCATTTGGATACATTATATTCCAGTAGTAGGAATGCAAACTGGGGAATGGAATTACATTGGGACAACATGATTAAACCCTTGTAAATCCCAAGTAATCCATCCAAATTATTTCTTGTGAGCTTTTGTCAGACATTGAGACAATTGGCCCACATGTCTCCAAAATAATGCAAGTCACATAACCCAATGGTTAAGGAATTGTATTTATAAAAAAGGGAATAAATTGAACTAAGTAAATTATCTTAAATTTACAAGTTCAATTCCCATAAGACTCATAGATTTTGTATTTATTTTATATAATATTCATCATTTTAATAAACTAAATAATATTAAGAAATTCCAAATTAAGGAGAGATTACTATCTCTCCATGAATCTACCCTTAAGTATTACAATTTGGTTATGTCTCCTACAAGGAGACTATTATTTAGAATTACCCCATGTAATACAAACTCTTGAGTTATTACATTGGGGAACATAATGTGTAATATTTAAATGGCTGAGATTTCCTTCTAAAGGGAATTTCTCCCCAGATTATTACCATACAAACCCGCCAACCTTACTACAGTTTTAGTGAGTGGGGTTTTATATAATCCTTTAAACCAACCTTCTCTCTATCCCTTATCTCATTTCCTAGTCACCAAGAACCTTTATTCTAGTGACTAGAAGTCCTCTCCCACTTTCAGGGAGTAGTTGAGGCAATTGCACTGAGCTTTTATAGCCGTGTTCCCTTGTTAAAAACAAGGGTGCCAGCTTCTCCGCTTTTTAGCGTAGAGTAGCTTCTTTCCACTGGTCTTAACAGACTATAGTGTGACCTTAGATATTGGCTGTAAATACTGTATATGGTATCCCTACACCTATCTGACATTCAACCCCGCGTCACTTAAGAGACGGGGGCTGACAGCTTTAGCATGTAGGCCAACTTCTTGGCTTTGGGTACATTTTTTTTCAGACTTATGATAAAAAAATGTTGTTTATTTGATTGGATGTGAGTGGGAGTCTCACTGACAATGGTGACATTGTGAATTTTTTATTTATACCATAATTTGAAACATTACTTATATTATGGGCTTGAGACATTGAATCTCACATTATTTGTTCAATTTGTACAGGTCTGTAGCAGCCACCGAGTTGAAATGCATAGGTACATGGTAAGGGAGTATTGAAGAAGATGAAAGAAAAATTGGGAATAATCCTGAGGACCTTTGTGAAACTCATGGAAAAATGAGAATTTCAATATTTTCTTGAGGTTCAAGTCCTCAACCTTGGGCCACCTGTTCATTACAGAAATGATGAGAAGAATCTGGCCTTTTGGCCCGTCTATTTGGAAGGTCAAATTTCATCTGGGAAGGTGGGGGAAACATGAGGGAAAACCTTTCCCTGCAAAAAGGTTCCCAGCTTCCAGCCCAAAATCTGACATTAGTCACAAGTCCCTCCTTTGGAGGCCCACGCTTCGCACAAGGGGCGCTTTGCGCCAGCCCAAGCTTCACTAGGGCCCTCCAAAGCAAGGGACTTGTGTTAAGTTAGGACGACTTGGAGGCGCCCAAATGGGTCCGTGATGTACCAATTCTCGCAGCTAATTTTGGGTTCTTGAACTACACCACGGGGGGGGATGATAAACTTACTCCCCCCCGGGCACGCCCATGCCCAACGCACGCCCTTAAAAAAAGGTGTGCAGCCCGCATGCCTTTTGTTTTATTGGCGTGCGGTCTGCACACCCAATTTTGGGTGTCAGCATGTCTAAAGGCGTGCAACACCCACCCAAAACAGGGTGTGCGGTTGCACGCCTTATTCAAAAAAGGGTGTGCGACCTGCATGCCCTTTTTATTTATATAGGTAGGGGTGTGCGTGCCCCTACCCATATACATAGAAAGGGTGTGCAGGCCGCACACCGTTTCTATGTATATAGGTAGGGGCACACACGCCCCTACCTATGTACATACATAGGGTGTGCTGATGGCATAGTCCCTTTTTTCTGGGACTGTGCTATCAGCCGCACGGCTTGAAAGGGGGGCATCCCTCCGGCTGAGGAGGTCATACAACCTCCTTGGCCGGAGGGATCCCCCCCGGTCAAGGAGGTTGTATAAACTCCTCAACCGGAGGGATTCCCTCTGGTCAAAGGGGGTATACAACCTCTTTGGCCGGAGGGGAATACCCCCCAGTCAAGGAGGTTGTATAACCTCCTTGGCCGGAGGGAATCCCCCCGGTCAAGGAGGTCATACAACCTCCTTGACTGGAGGGATTCCCTCCGGTTGAGGAGGCCATACAACCTCCTTGGCCGGAGGGATCCCCCCCAGTCGAGGAGGTTGTATGACCTCCTTGACCGGAGGTAATCCCTGCGGTCAAAGAGGTTATACAACCTCCTCAACCGGAGGGATTCTCTCCAGTCAAGGAGGTTATACAGACTCCTTGACTGGAGGGAATCCCTCCGGTTGAGGAGGTCATACAACCTCCTCTGCCGGAGGGATCCCGGAATCCCTCTGGTTGAGGAGGTCATACAACCTCCTCTGCCGGAGGGATCCAGAGGAGGATGTATGACCTCCTCAACTGGAGGGATTCCCTCCAGTCAAGGAGGTTGTATGACCTCCTTGACCGGAGGGAATCCCTCCGGTCAAGGAGGTCATACAACCTCCTTGACCGGGGGATCCCTCCGGCCGAGGGGGTTGTATACCTCCCCGGCAGGGTGTGCAAACCACACGCCCTGGTTTGAACAGGGCGTGTGGCTGCACACCCATCCTTGGGGGAGTGGCACGCCTGTAGATGGGCGTGCAAACTGCACGCCCATCTACAGGCGTGCCCACACGCCCAAAACAGGGCATGCAGCACGCACACCTGTCAAAAAAATGGCGTGCGGCCAGGGGCGTGCATTTATCAATCCCCCACCACAGGTGCACCCCCAGTTCAAAAAAAATGTTTGGCAAACAGATTTCTATTATTTTGACAGGTTGGACGCCTCAAAGGCGCTCTCAAGGCGTTTGCAATGGTTTCAATTGAACTTTAGGGTTAAAGTTTGAGTGGTCATTTTTCACTCGGCTGCGCATGTGGGATCTAGTGAGATTAGGTTGAAACCTAACCATGGTTGTCTGTAGTTAAATAGATGTTGTTTTCTTTCATCTATTAGTTTTTCTTCATTCAACCATTATATTTGTTTCAATCTTTGCTCATCTCACTATCATCTACACAACTCACCCTATAGGTTCGTTTCTTAGTTTCTCTCATCCATTCTTACTCAATCTCATCTATCATGTCTTCATCTATTATTTCGTTCAGGTTAGTCGTGTTAGTTGGGTCTCGTTAGTCACTCTAGGTGGACTAACACGAAGAGGAGTTTCTCTCAGGTTAGATTGCTGCAATTGATTCAACCATTATATTTGTTTCAATCTTTGCTCATCTCACTATCATCTACACAACTCACCCTATAGGTTAGTCGTGTTAGTTGGGTCTCGTTAGTCACTCTAGGTGGACTAACACAAAGAGGAGTTTCTCTCAGATCCCTACAGAATCATTTGTTCAATTGTTTCTACCTGTTCTGGGGACGTTGGTGTATCTTTGACCCGTCTCAAGAACCAAAAGGGTTCTCAGCACGACTTGAGAACGACTTTGGACGACTTGAAAACCACTTTTGGTTTTCAAATTGTCTGAAAAACCACAACAGGTTCTGATGATGCCTTGGAAACCAAAAGTGGTTTCCAAGGCGTCATCAGAACGGCTCGCAATTGGCTTGGAAATGACCTTTGGGTTCCAAGCCGTTATGAGAACGGTTTGCAATCCGTTTGCAATTTGACTTGGAATCCGCACAACCTCCCAATGTTGGGGGGGGGGAAACACCTTGCAGATTCTTTTCCTTTAGAGAATCTCTCAGCGGGGGGATGGGCAAATTTCCATCACCGCCGAGGATGATGGGCTCAAGTGCCCAATCACCACCGGAGGCAGAGGGGTTGGATAGGATTATAAAAGGACTGCTGATGTGCGGTCCTTTCAGCCCAACACTCATCCAACTTCCCATCTAATCCCTCTTCATACATTGTCCTCTATATCTATACTAAGCCCCCCCACACACACCATACATACACCCACTTAGTCTCCACCAAACACTCATAAGCCCCCTGATGCCTCCCCCCCCCCCCCCCCCAGCTTGTTATTATATATGATCCCTCTCTGTGTGATAATCTCCTCAACCTCATCTCACCTGAGAAGGCATGTGGCAACCATCCATCCAAAGCCACCACTACTATGCCTGCTCTTCCTACCGCTGGGAGATTTTACCGCTTCAAAGCCAAAGTGTTTGCACAACTTGATTTGGTGCACATCAACTTCATATTTGGGGGAGTCCTCAAATATGAAGATGCTGCCAGCAATGTTGAATGGGTTGGCCGCATTCACCGGGGGAAATTAATTGATCAGCACCCCCTTCCAGTAAAGTACAGGTTATTCCGGAGCCTTTTGGACAAGCTACCACGACAAAAGGACGCCTTGGCATCTCTGTGCATCAAGTTTTCAAGGGGATACATGAATTCTTTGGCTGAAGAATGTGATCAGGTAAGGAGCTTTATTTTTTTTACATTATAGATTTTTAGCTGATAATCCTCTCGTTTGTTGTAGTACCCAAGTGCAAGCACTTCTGAGTCAAGAATGAGTCATCTCTCATGGCCTCCATCAGAATAGGACACCTACATAGTTGGCCCTGATTTTCTCTACACACTGCTGTTTATTATTTCCCTAAGATCAATCAATGTCATGTTTTTGCAAGCTTGTTTGTTTTTATTTCAGCAAAAGATATTCCAATTGGCCATGAAATTCTTGTCCACAAAAACATGCATTTTTCTGAGTACTTTTTTGGATTGTGATCTGTCAGGTGCAATTGCAGTGCCCATGATGTTGTAATACCTCTGGCTGTTGTACCATACAAATTGGCAATTTTTTATAGCTAGAAGTCTTTTTTTCACTTGTGCACTGATTGAATCATAACAAAAATTGATTCATGGTCAGAATAGAGTAATGGCCATGAAACACACACACATAATTTATGGGGATGAGAGCTTGATGCTCCATGAAGACCATAACTGTGGTAATATGGGGAACTTTCTGCCACATTAGTGCTGAAATTAGGGTTGTATGATGCCTGCCTTTCCACATGTGGATTGTAAGATGCCCTTCTTTCCAGATGAGGGCTGAAACTGGGGTTGTTGGAAGAGCTTGATGCTACAGGTGTACTATGATGTTGCCAATCATACATCCTTGATGATTGAAGCGGGGAATTTCCTTGGGGGTAAGAAGATGTGCTTGAATGGAAATTGGCACCCTAATGTGGATGTAAAAGATGTGGATTGTAAGATGCCCTCCTTTCCAAATGGGGGCTGAAATTGAGGCGGTTGGAAGAGCTTGATTCTATAGTTGTACTATTATGGTGCAGGGAAGATGCTTGGGGGTAAGACAATGTGCTTGAATTGAAATTGGCACCATAATGTGGATGTAATAATGGGGTTGAACTATTGGGAGGGATATTGGTGTTAATTTGGCATGATGGATATTTATTCCTTGACCTTGTTGGATATTCTAGTGATTGTGTGTCACGCTGCAACTTTCACTCTCAGCCAAACCCGGCTCAGCATTTCCATATGCATCAAACTTCGAATGCAACACTCAGTTTCGAACTTTCAAAGGACCAAATGCGTGACACCTAATCAACGGGACACTCATCAAAACTCATTACCCAATCCGGTCCCTGATTCGAAGATTTCCCTTTCCGGTGATTGGACGGCTCTTCAACGCTTATCCAATAACCCTTACTCGGACTAGCTCGCATTCCTTGACTCTCAGCTTGGCGCTTAACCCTTTCAATCAAGCCTCGCACTTACCAATTACATCACCTGGGAATCTCTGTCTTGTATCTTTGAATTAATTGTCATATCATCGATTATGCTTTCATTTGACTTTCTTTCAATCACTCGTGTAAATCTAACTGCGAGTAAATACTTTCCTTACTCATCTTCACAAAAGCATCATGTCAATACTTGCCTATAAAAGCAACTGTACTTTCTTTACATTTCTTCTTTTCTTCACTTAATTAATATAACATTGTTTTACGTTACCTTTCCTTAATCAGCCATCACCCTGATTACTTCGAGTCCTACCTGAGCCCAGTATTAGTCTATACTTCTCATCTTTGAAGTTAGTCTCGAATTTATCTTTGAGAATACTTCGACTCAAAGATATCCTCGAGTTGCTTCAAAGAATATCTTCGACTCATCCTCCAGTCCCCTTTGCGCTTCGATCAACCAAATCCCCATCTGTACGTTGGGTTGGTTGCATGACATTGTGCCTCATGTGATGTGTGGTTTTGGGAAACTAATGTGTTGTTGGATATTCTGACATTTTTTGCCTTCCTTTGTGGTACAGTCTGATCCCATTTTGCTTGACCCAAATATGCTGCTTCATGCATTTCTGCATCTGTTATGTGAGCCTTGTCTAATCTGGATACTATTTGGTGAAACACTGGATGATGATGAGAAAATGCATTCACCAGATAGCTGTTAAAGCATGTGTGTTTTATTTCACAGGTCACAGTTGTACCTTCTTGGCGGGCACTTCTTTTCCTGCTTGATACCCCAGCTTGACACTTACCGTCATAGCAATTGTTTTGCACATTTAAACAACATAAAATTTTCTAATTCAATGTGAAAACACTATAGTTAGATTGTAAATTTTTCACATGTAAAATGTTCCCTCACTCACTTGTGCTGGAACATATCTTACTACCTATTTATTTTCCAATATCTTCATCTTACAATCCAGGCTGTAAACCCATGATCTTACATTGTTCAATTTGTAAGATATAATTTTGCTGGCCAAATTGCCAAATTGAAAGAACACTCCTAACATATTGGTTATTTTCCTGGTTATTTGAATTTTTGGGCATTTGAGCCATTGCCTTGTTTATACATAAATATATGATTGAAACACTCACAAGTACAAATGATCCCTTGGAAAAATTATTATTATCATTCAGCTGCAAAGTTCCAACCTGTGTAATTTCTGAATTTGGATAATAATGCCTGACTTCATGTGGAACTGGTTCCTCATTCCCTTCATGCACTTTAGATGCTTTGAAATAGGATTGTTCATCCACTTTGGGTTTGTATCCCATGGACTTTTGTATTAGTGGATTAACTGAGAACATTCTCCTGACTTCATATGAGGCTTGGAGATAATTTCGTTGTGTATCATCCCACATGTAAGCTCCTGAGAGTATTAGGCGCATCACTTGGTAATCACTGAAACTGATGGCTATATCTCTTCCTGGACTGAGTTGATTTGGGTGAATAGCAGCTGTCCTCAGTCGTCCATTGTAGCTTTCAAACTTCTCAGCAGCAAATAAGGTAGCCGGGCCAAATCTTTTGATTGAGTCAGGTAGATGTAATAGCATGTGAAATTTTGGCTTATTTGCCCATTGGGAAGTCATTTTGACAATGTTATACGTGAATATCTTAATTTGATCTTATAATTCCTTTATGTGCTCAGTCATTTTGTCTATATGAGTTTGGAAAATCAGTCTGCCAATGCAGCATAATGGGATCCATATTTCCTTCTCTGACTTGCTCATAAAGGGAAAGTATACAAATTGTGCCAACTGTACTACTGTGCGGAATTCTTTGCCCAAGTAACTCTTCCAGTTTGCAATCATGTATTTAGCCTGAATAGGTGGAATATTCATACCATTTGTGATGAAGGAGTTCAAATGTGCTTCCATTTTTGAAAAGTCCTTTTTTTATCCATGAAGTCCTGTAACAGATACTTGACAATCCCTAGTGAGAAAACATGTAGAATTTCAACTGGGGTATCTAGGCATCCATCAAATTCTTTCAGGTGAGCAAATGTATTGCAAAGCCTCTGTGGTTCCTCTTGTTCTATCATGAGGATCCTTTGGCTTTCTTCAGGGTTATTACGCCTCAATGCTATGAGTTTTCTTGTAGTTTATCTGTCAAACCCAAATGATCCATGTGTGTTTCATATTCCTTCTTTGACTGAGTGGTCAGAATTTTCCATGAGCTCTTGTTCTTCTCAACAGTTTGTGTCCATATTCTTGCAAAAGGTTTCAAAGGTATCCCAAAGAAATCCTTTATGTATGAGATAGCTCTTTTGTCTGAAATTTCATCTACATGCAAATGGCACATCCTGCAGGGGTTCTTGCAAACCCCAGGAATTGGGGTATTTGTGACCTCAACTGACATAGGTGAATCTCCTAGATAACAAAGAACCACACTCATGAATAAAACCTCTTTATGAATACTGGAATCATATGAAAAACTGCCATTGGTGATCAAAAAGCTAGGGAAAAATATCTCGTCAGTCAAAAATATAATATAATTCCAAATCCAAGAAAGAGGAATATGGTATACTTCATATCTTCAACAATAGACTCTCCCAATTCCAAAGCCCCTGCTTCATTGGACGTACTAACAAAATGACAATTATACTCCATGTTGCTATGCTCTGGAGGTAGGCAACTCAATGTCATATAAAAGGAGACATGTTTGTTCCATTGTTTTGAAATGTTCCCAGAAGTATTGTCTGAGTAAAGTGTAATGGGGAAATGGCGAATTATCTTTCCATTGGCTTTAGATCTCCAAGGGTTGGGGACTGGGATTGCTACTTTAGGGGCCCACTCTGGTACTTCAAGAATTTGACCCCATGTTCTATCCCTGAAAGATTTTCCAGATATAATTGGAAACTCTGAATATATCTTGTCAAATCTGTCTATAGGAACATTGTGCAAATCAGGTGAATTGTAACTTATTTTTTCAGGTACTATGATTGCCAGCTGCCTTGTCCCATCTTGGAATTCTGTGTCTTGATATTCATTCATCCTTGGCACAATGCATTTAGCATGTAGCACATCATTCATCTTGAAGAAGAATATTGGTATGACAATTTCCTGATCTGGCCCTTGTAGTGTAATTGGCTCAAATATATAATAGTGTTGATTACCACTCTGAATCATCTGTACTCTTCCCTCACAAGATAAATGCTCCCTCCACTTGGCACTTTGATATAGTGCATGGATATTTCATACCATTAGTCTCATGTGGATAGAATTCCAAATGTTTATTCACATAGGGATTTGAAAGCTCCTGGATTGCCAAGCAATGATAGAAAATTCAGTATGCTCCAAAATAACTACATTTATATAATGGTATAAAATCAACCCACATGACATATGATATATTTCACACTGAGGGAAAAGCACTTGTTGTTCAAAACAGATAACTTCTCATTAATGTTGATTTTCAGCATCCTACAAATTCTGTCCCTTCTCCTCCTGAGTGTATTCCAGTGGGGTAGGAGCACTTTGCAAACATGGAGTATTAAGCGGATCTGGTGGTACATGATTTGTGACAATACATTGTGCAAGTGGCCAAGAATCAGTGCACCAATCAGATACTGAAGATAAATATATTGTGTTAGAAAATTATCTCCTCCTCCTTCTGAGGTAACAGAGAAATTACATACCATTTTTGAAGGAAATGGATACCACATTCCATTTGGATTACAATAGCCATCATTAATAGGTTCATTATCACCTTCTAATATTTCATTGTCTTCAATGAGCTCCCCAGAAAGGCCTGATATTGGATCATCAATGAGCCAATCAAGAGGGTTGAAGGCCTTTTCTGAAAGCTCATCTGAAATATCCTCACCTCCCCCAAATCCCATTCCCAAACTATCATTGAAGTCCAACAGGGCTGTGGGACATTCTTGTTCAACATCCATTGTATCAAGACCTTCATAATTATAGAGGGGACATTTTGTAGAGGCAGAACTTTCATAGATGGATTTATTATTGTTCTGTGCATGACCCACATAGTCCTCTGGGGCTTTTGTCTGTTCCAATCTGTGTCCAAATATCTTTATCTGCTTATGACTTTCACAGGCCAAGTGCTTATGAATACTTCTCAAATTTAGCAGCTTTCCTCCACATTAAATACACTTGAATTTTTCAACTCCACCATCTTGTGGTATTGTCTCAAAGCCTGCCAAAATAGGAAAATGGATCAGAGATTTGGCCCTTTTTATCTTTCTCAAGAAAAACAATAGTTGCCACAGACCAGGGATCTTCATGAAAACTTATTTTTGAATATTTTGTCTAGGGAACCAGTGAATTTTTGGTAGTGGGAAGGAACCACAATTATTGAGGTGAATGGGCCATGAAGGACATAGACTTCACACCTATGTATGGAACAAGGAAGTGATTCAGGGTGTGCCCTTCAGTTTCACACCCTGTATGTGGTGTCATACCTGTGACAGACGGCTCAAACACGCCTTGGCCCGGAGTTGGAGATATCCCAGCCTCCAATTCCTGGCTGGAACATCCAACATGTCCCAATATTCCCACCAACCCTACAAATCTCCACTTGCCCCCTCCAACAATCCCCACTGCCACTACAAGGGTCAACTTAACACACAAAGTCAAAACAAAACTTTCACCGAAGCCCCACCCAATTCAATAATACCTCAGACCGTGTCAACCCTAGCCCTGCCACCTATGAATCCAGCCCCGCCATCCAAAAGGTATGTCCCTCCTCAATGGCCCAAGATGATGACCCCGTACCGCAACCAAGGACCGGGTGATTTTCTCCGCCCATCATCCTCTACAGACAGACATGTCTGACTAACAAATCAACCACCATTGACAGAAATAATCCCCTTGCCCGGAGGGTCAAGTCAGTCCGATCCAAAATCATCCGGGTAGCCAACCCTTCAACTCCCCCCAGGATTACCGTACACCAGAACGTAGGACCATATTATCAGTTAGTAACTCTGATCTCCAATTTACTCCAAATTGGGTTGGTGCCCACAACCGCAAGGGCCACGCTCCTACTGCCACCATTGTTGGATAGCATGCTTGCCAATGTATACAGCAATATGGATCCCCAATTCGCCGGACTCAGCCAATCAATGATCTTTAGCAATCAGCGCATCACTCCATCACACCAGGCCCGGTTGGCCTACATCTAAGCAATGATTAACCTGAACCAACTTGCCTGGATTGCCAGCCCGGGCGTTCCCATACACTGTGTTTGGGAGGATATTGATTGAGATCTAGCTAGCCGCAGAGGCAAATCAACCATGTACAACAGGATGTTTGGACACCTTGTTCTGGCGCGGGACAAGCACCTTTGGGATGAATGCAAGATGGTTGACAACTGGGGCAAGGATGATCAGCAGCTCCCAACCAAAAGCAAGGTCTTGGCTGGACTTGCGTCGCCAAATGCCCACGGTGCTCTCCAACAAGAGGGCGGAGAGAGATAACTGTTGATGGGGATGATAGTCTCCCAAATCATCTCTTTTTTTTATGTTGTCATTTCCCCTATTCTATTTATTATACTACATGTAAATACACAAGATTGCAACTTGAGCAAGCAATAAATACATGCTCCAAATCCAACAGCTCAGCAAGCCACTCCCGGACTGCCAAATTTCACAGGGCTCATTCAAGCAGGCAAGCCAGCTAGCACCACCTGGCTGATCTTGCTCACAGACGTGCCAAAACTGCCCAACGGGCAACTTCAGACGTGCCAAAATCGCCCAACAGGCAACTTCGAAACGCCTAGGAAACATCTGCAAGGCAGATCCTCATCTGCCTCAGAGGCACTTTGGCTGGGGGTACGTTTGAAAGTTGTCTCAGCAGTCGGCTCCCAGGCGCCTTTGGTTCCCACTCAAAGTTGAGGAGTTACTGCTGGGCGCCTGGGTGACGCCTCAAAAGACACCTGGCAGACAAAATCTTATGCTACTGAATAGGATTTTGACGCCTTCCAGGCGCCTAGCAGGACGACTTGGAGGCGCCCAAATGCATCCGTGGTGTATGATCTGCCTATGTCTGGAGCATGCAAATATTCCCATTCATCAGGGAAAATTCTGGGTTCTGGACTGCGGAATGGCTTTCCTACCCCATTCTCGCTGCTGCAGTTCTGGATTGACCATTCTGAAAGCGTTGTGTCTGTAACACAACCAGCAGACTGGTACAAGGGCTTCCTAATACGGGAGTCAAACCCGTCTCTACTGCGGTCACCACACCAGGATGAGAGGCAGTCATACTAGCCAATATGCGAATTTGGAGTTGCCTGTGTCAAAACACAATTCAATCTGATTACTTAATGATATTGCTGTGGAGTTGTACCCCTATCAGATGAGCCGTTGGCCATTGACAGTTGGGCTAGCTCCAAGAACACAATTTTGTCAAAAATCTAACCACACGATTTTAGCAGTTAGCATTGCGGAAAAATTGTATTTGCTTCACCAAATGTGTGGGAATAATGAGAAATCTTAGTGACATGTTGCCTGTGACACCTCTTGTAGTTTCTCTCTATATATACCTCATCAGTTGTTCCCAGTTCTTCTTTTTCATCTGTTTCTGCTCTCTTGATCCTAGGTCTGCCCCTCCCTTGCCCCATTGAGCCCAAGCCACCCTTACTGACAGTAGCAACCTTGACTGTCTTCAAAGTTTCTTATTCTTTATCTTATATCTCTCATTATCCTATTCCAATCTTCTTTCCTTTCACTCTTTGCTCATGAAATACAATCTGTTTCTGCTCTCTTGATCCTAGGTCTACCCCTCCCTTGCCCCATTGAGCCCAAGCCACCCTTACTGACAGTAGCAACCTTGACTGTTTTTGAAGTTTATATTCCCATAAAATGTTTACTTGGTTGATAAGGGATCTGTTTGAGGTGCCGGCGCAGAACCTTTGTTGTAAGGTGACTCTGGTTTATTGAAAGAATCAAAGTGATCATTTTCCCTATCATACAATCTAACACATTTGAAAAATGATTCAACAAAATCAAGAGGCAGGCGGAGGGGGGAGGTTAGGGGGGGAGGGAGCATAGAAGGGATTGATAACAAAGAAAAAAACAGAACAGATAATAGAAGTGACATAAAAAGAATCAAAATGATAAGTTCAAAATATGTTTAAGTAACAATTTGCGGCATCACTTCTTTGGGTTGAAGAAAAAAAGTTATGGCTATTTGTCAAGCTCTGATTGTTGAGGGTGCATTGTCCTTTGTACAGTTTAGAAACACATTAAGAAAAAACGTGAAGAGATATGAGAAAAGAGGAAAAAAGGGAAAGACAGATGGAGAAGAGGGGAAAGAGAAGATGCGACTAGAGAAGGGTGGTGGAGGCAGAGGATAGTCTTGAGTGCAACTGAGGTTTGGCGTCTCCTTTAGCAGAGCGGGCCTTGGAAATCTGCTGAGAGGGAGAGTAAGCAAGGATGTCAGAGAAAGCCAAGTGGGGTGGCTGATGACGGTCTAGGAGTGGCTGTAACAAGTGGTGGAAGCAGTCGAGGTCAAAGGCATCGAGCTGGTGGCCTCAAAGTAGTCACCTGTGGGTCTAAGACGCTCCAGGCGAGAGCGAGGTGCCGGAGCGTCTTGTGGAGGGACTTGCTCGCGAGAGCCAAAGCGGGATCCAATTTGGACTCGAAGTTTATTGATCCGAGAGCCATCAGAGCTCAAGCTGCAGCTGCTGCTACTGTTGCTTTGAGAGTGGCCTGAATCGCCAATGTCAGAGAGCGCTTGGGTGGCGGGGGCGGATTGGAGTTGCGGGCTGCTCGACAGATAACCGGAGAGTGAAATCCCAAACGACTTGTCACCTGTGGAGCTGATCGAAGAGGTGCCCGAGGACAAACGTTGCTGAAGGCGGGATGTCGGAGGGTCGTGCACGTTGCGGATGGACTTTGCTCCTTCCTTAGGATCATGTGTGGTTGGAACAGTTGGCACTCCAGCGTCAGTTGCGGTGGTGTGCAAAAAACAGCATCTTTTACCGTATGGACAAGAGCCATGCAGCCAAAATGTCTGGAAAAAGGGATATCCGAATGAGCTCAACCTTCTGTGTTCAGGTAGAAATTCTAATTGCCTGACTCTGCAGACTTCGGTCTTAAACTTGGGGTGCCTGCTGACATTCTTCAATTCTTCCTGCCCGTGAGCTATAGGGAGTTAATCTACAGGACAGAGGGACTGCGGCAGATGACTTACCAAATTGGCACTTGGAGCCGTAGCGACAGATACCTTTCTCTTCCCAGCTGCGGCATAACTCAGTCTTGTACAGGTTAGTCTTTTTGTTGGCGGGACTGGCCTCGCATGGAAACAATTTCAAGCATTGTTTTAAAAGTCCAGCAAGTCTTTTCCTGTCAACAATCAGGAAGTTGTTCCAAAAGATTGACCAAATTAATTCAGCCTATGTCATTGGTCCCACTGGCCCCACAGCACAGAGGGCGATGAAAAGGTACTCCTTGCATCCCAAGGGCTGCTTTGATGGATGTCTTGGTCATTTCCAGATACATTTTCTTACTTTTTAATACATTATTTATATATTGTGGCTATATGCTTAGTACATGATACATAAGTGCATAATACATACACAGAGGGCCATAATGTGCCACCCCTGGGTGGATGTTCCAAATTCCCAGAAGAAAAAACTAAAACTTGTGTATTATTGGGCCGACCAACTTGTGGTTTCTATTTTTGGGCTCTACTACTCCTGTAGAGCTCAAAAATGTTTAGTGTGAATGTGTAGGACCTCATTTAAATGACCATCTTACTGGTCAAAATTCAAACAAAATATTGCAGGTGGGGGGTGGGGGGTTGCAGAGAAGAACTGTAGACAGGGTTTGAAGAGAAGGGGAAACTATTGTGGGTGGAATGATTATATTTATCAAGAAGCTTTCATAAGCTTACTGCATAAGTTTTTTTTTACTTTTAAGATCTCTAATGAGGATGAGATAGATGTTTAGTTAATTTTGTGGCCATGCTGTGCAATATTTGAGGATTTAGAATCTTCTAGACAAGCAGTTCTAGCTGGACTCTAATAAACTAGCCAAAGGGAAATTTTCTTGAGTGTTTCTTGAAACAAGGATTAATTTAATCCACCAACACCAGGAAAGATTTGAGCAGAGTAGCATTCATTTGAAATTGAAACAAGATGTTTAAATCAGCTGAGTGCTTATATTCCCCTTTAATTTTCCCTAATGTAATGTTGATATATTTGACAAAGATGAAAATTTGCATGGAATTGGAGATCAGAAAATGTTTCATGGACCAATCAATTTGTTCTTTTTAAAAATTGCAGTCAGAAAGTTGATAAGGTTTATGAACACTTACCACTTAAATTGATATTATTAAATTATACATTACAAGAGGATATAATACTAGCAGAAGATGTGGTTCACATCCTTGGACTTGATTACAAGAATTAGAACAACACATCCTGGGATAAAGTCTTCAAACATGATAAGTACTTCCTCTATCTTGTCATCAAAATTAGTGCTGATTTTCTCAACAGCAGAATGACTTAATTTCAACATTATCTAGGCACCCAAAGTTTAACATTTTTGGACATGATCCACTGCAAGAAAGAGGCAGAATTCTTCACATCTTTTATCAGATATACTATATATGGGATTAGACCAGAATAGGTATTGATAAATGGGAAACAGAACTCTGAAAGTAATACCGGCAAAACTTTGTATGCAATTGCAATCAAAATTCAAGAAGCGTGGTTTTAAATTCACTTGGTATGTCAAAATATTCAGATAATAGATTAATCGTATGGTTAAACAAGAAGGAAAAGAAAAAACCAAGTATCATGGTTTAAAAAGCTTCACTTTTTTACATTGGGGAATTATTTTTTGGAAGGAACAACAAGTAAGGATATACATGCAAGAATTCCATGTTATCAAAAATTCAAAACAGACATCCATGGCACCGTCCTTGATGAAGAAAAAAATCATTTTGGCGCGCAGACCAGGTAAGCGAGGACAGCTGTGTAGTATTAATTGAAAAGAGTCTCTAAAGATTTTTTCCAACGTTTTGAATAGCTTTCAACACTGGGGCCGGAATATCACGCTCTTCGAGGGTATCCCGCTTGACGGCTTTGGCAACGGCTTGGATAGCTTTCAACACTGGGGCCGGAATATCACGCTCTTCGAGGGTATCCCGCTTGACGGCTTTGGTGACGGCTTGGATAGCTTTCAATACAGGGGCAGGAATGTCACGCTCTTCGAGGGTATCCCGCTTGACGGCTTTGGCGACGGCTTGAATAGCTTTCAATACAGGGGCAGGAATATCACGCTGTTGAATTGTGTCCCGCTTGACGGCTTTGGCGACGGCTTGGATAGCTTTCAATACAGGGGCAGGAATATCACGCTGTTGAAGTGTATCCCGCTTGACGGCTTTGGCGACGGCTTGGATAGCTTTCAATACAGGGGCAGGAATATCACGCTGTTGAAGTGTATCCCGCTTGACGGCTTTGGCGACGGCTTGGATAGCTTTCAATACAGGGGCAGGAATATCACGCTGTTGAAGTGTATCCCGCTTGACGGCTTTGGTGACGGCTTGGATAGCTTTCAATACAGGGGCAGGAATGTCACGCTCTTCGAGGGTATCACGCTTGACGGCTTTGGTGACGGCTTGGATAGCTTTCAATACAGGGGCAGGAATGTCACGCTCTTCGAGGGTATCACGCTTGACGGCTTTGCCGACTGCTTGAATAGCTTTCAATACCGGGGCAGGAATATCCCGTTGGGCAAGAGGGGCAGATTGCTTGCCATTAGCTGGAGTTATGGCTGTTGCGCCGTTGACGGATGTGCGATTAAACTCTTGCTCCTGGTTGCTTTGATTCATGAAGGATAGAGAAAACACAAAGAGGGAGAAAATTAAGTCAGAAAATTGAACTCCTATGTGACTTTTTTGTTTTAAATAGAGCTTACCTTAATGGGAGTGCGATAGCCTGCACATGAAGGAGAAGCAGAGGCGATGAAGCAAGGGCCAAAACGACCAAGAATACGTTGCGTTGAGTGAGCATATTGATTAAAGTATTTTTTGGTGATGAATAAGTAAGGCAGTAGTAATATGAGTTGAAGTATTAATCCAAGTGAGTTGAAGGTGGTAGTAATATGTGTTAGAATATTAAATACAAGAAAGTAGAAAAGGTAACCAGTACCTATTTCGTTTTTGATGAAAAAATTACTGATACTACGATGAAAGAAAAATAAATAACTAAAGTGAGAAGCTGGAAGTGATTGGTTTGTTAAGAAAAATACTTGGAGGGTGGGGAAGGTATGCTTTTATAGTCCTACAATCGGCCACCATTCTGACACCGTAACCAGGCCAGGAAGGCCAAAAGATTTCGAGAGATGGTAGTCGATAAGCGGAAATTTGCTACGACAGACAGTCAGTAGTTCTCGCAGTATGCGTTGTTCGTCAGGCCTCAAAACTACTGGCCATACCTTGGCAATGAAGCTTTGGCCCACTTTAAGCGCCTGAGGCCCATCAACTGGACAACCATCGCGTTCGACTGGACATTTAGATCAGATTTTTGAAAGTGGTCTGTTGGGCGGTTCAAGTATCATTAAACAAGCAAATTATCCCGCACAGTTTCAAACTGAGACCAGTCACATTGATTTGGTACGAATCAAATGGTTGGTAGCTTGAGTCGCCCTTTCCATGAACGCGACATCGGGATAACTGGTGGTAGCTTGAGTCGCCCTTTCCATGAACGCGACAACGGGATAACTGGTTCCACTTGAGACCTACTGCTATCCATACCCCGGTTTCCAAAGTGAATTTCGAGTTTCTAGCGACATTGTTTTCTTCTTGCACCTAGCTTAACAGCGCGATGACTCTGGGCATAAGCCTGGTTCAGCTAGGGCTTCCCGGTGTGTGTTTTCATACAGCTTTTCGATGGCCGTGCAGTTGACTGCTAATCAGCCCAGTCAGAACAAGAAAGTTTGGGGGAACTTTTCCTATGTGCAATCCGCCCGTTGATCAGAAAGGTGTGCATAAACGAGTGGCTGGGATTTGTTTGGAGAAAGAGCGTGCGGCTCTAAAACTCAACACTGCCAATTTATGCTGGTGAAACAGGGACCTGCCGCGGAGCTCCTATTTCAAATTCTAGCAAGGTGCCCCCAGCGCGTTCCGCCGCCTCAAGCCAGGCTGTTGGTGAGGGCATTGGCAATTGTTGGCTAATTTTTCGGGCAGAGAGCTTTCATACATATAATATCACTATTAGCATATGTTCATGTTATTTGCTTATATCTAGTTTCTCACTTCTCTAAAAGCCTCCTTCCCTGGATGCCGGTGGTTTTCCTTTTTCTCACTCTCTTTTGTCTCTCGACCACCGGCATCCCAGGTATGTATTTACAGATCTTTATTCTCATTATGTCTCATTATATTCTGACACATGTTTTTTTATCTCCATCTATACTACTGAAATATCATACTCTCTTTTGTCTCTCTACCACCGGCATCCCAGCCTAAGAAGAGCATCCACAATCATGTTGATAAATTTTTGACAACTGTCAAGTTCTTAGCGAGCTCAACATTTAATTTGTTGAGAGTGTCCCCACTTGTGGCTCAATAACCTGGCTCTGTTTCTGGGTTATCAAGCCAGTTCCACACTTGTGCTCCTCTGCAACTCAAGAGAGAAGTCAGGGGGAAGGTTGGGGGGAAGGTTCACTAAAAAGTGACCTGTGAAAGTAAGGACAACTTACCTTATTGAGATTGATAGAGGTCCGTAAATTTATGGACCTCTGTTGAGAATCCTAGAGACTTGATAGTTGTCAAGCGCTACCAAGTGCGCAAGGGGGGCATTGGCTTGATAAAGCTAGCTTATTGAGCCAACTTAGAGCATCATTACCAAGGACTTTAGCCAAAAAATTCAACCACACTGGGCTGAGCTAAGCACAAGCCATACTAGCATGAAGACATAATTCTGGCTAACCATTGCTACATATAGCAATGGTTAGCTTCTGAGCTAAACCTTGAGCTAGAGCTATAATAGCTACACAAGGCTATCTCCCCACCTTTCCGTATATCCATATCCCAAAAGACTCAATTATCTTCCACACTTTATTCAACAATGCCACAAAAACCTGGTCCAAACTGGCTCCCACCAGATGATGAACAGCTTGCAAAACGCTGGCTGAAAATCTCCAAGGACATTATCCAATAAACAGGGCAAAAATAGATGAATTCTGGAACAGAGTTGCCAAGGATTTCAATGTCTATTCCACTGGTATTGAAAGAGAATAGAGCCACTGGATGCACTGATTTTTTCTCTATCCTCTCCATCTGTTGAAGGTAATTTGATAAAGTGTTGTTATTGCATATTCATTGTCATGTGTACATGTGGCATACACATTTAAAAGCTCATTCACTTGTCAATGTTCCTGGTTCTCTCGCCTTCTTGGTTTCTCTTTCACCATTGAGTACTGTTAGGACTATTTCAAATTCAAATCCCTCAAGTCTCAAGAAGACCAAAGAGAAAGTAATCATCAACATTCAGGTAAAGAAGAGTTATAATTTTAACTATCAACAAGAAACTCAGTTGCTTATCAAACTAATTTGAATCAAAAACAATAGATCTGAAAGTTGAAGACATTAGTGGTTCAGGAGGAGTTTAATCAGGAATTCTATAATTAGGAGTCTTAGTGTTTGTTTTTCTGTCTAGTCTCATATAGTAGTACTCATTAGATTAAAATACTGAAATACATTGTTCTTCAGACTTTATTGTTCTAGTTATTGTTTGTTATCAAGTTTTTGTCTACAACTGTGGTTTTCAGTTCTTAGTATAGATTGCTTCTTTATCCTGTTTGAATATTTTTTGTTTCTATTTTTGGCATTCTCTCAGCTAGAATACTCATCAGATATGGTTGTGTTTCTTATGTTTTGTGTTTAGTTTCTTTACTACTACTGGCTGAAATAAATATACATTTGCAACAAAGAGTGATTTCAAACTAAAGAATTTTGAGTGATCAAACTGTATTTCAGAACAAAAGCCAGACTAAAAGAGAAAGCAAAAAGAAGTTAGAACAAAAAGCAAGCAGTAGAAAAGAATGAAGAGTAAAAGAATAAACCAACATGAGGTGTGAGAGTAGAATAGAAGAAGATCAGGTGACGAGGAGAGAGCAGAGAGTCGGCACTGAGAGACTAGGACTTTGAGAAACACATGATAAGAATTAGGTCAAGCTTATGAGAAAGGAAAGCAGATGAGGATCTCACCGGACAAGAGAGACGGACACGAGCGAAGAGATAACAAGAGAGAAAGAACACAAAGAGAGAAAAAGGGAAGAGAGAAAGAAACAGAAACAGGGAAGGAAGAAGACAGTTGAGGAGAATAGGAGTGAAGAGTGAGTTGATTGAAGGTTCGAGTAGAAGAGAGATCTTGAGGGGGAATGAACGATTCAATGGTCAGAGCGAGATGAAGTTCGCTGCCTTCTGAGTAGACTTGAAAGGAGTGAGGTCGAGAGAGAGGAGTTAAAACTAGTGACATTCATGTGACATGACTGAGGGAATCGATGAGCAAGGGAAGACTCAGGATCTGAAAATTCAACACCCCCCGTGACCGGTGAGATAAGAATCGAGACTAATGGCTATTGGAAATAAAAGAATTGACCAGAAGAGACAGAGAGTCTTTAGAGGAAGGTTTGGTGAGTGAGTCAGCAAGCATATCTTGAGTTCAAATCAGGACAATGTTTATCGTTTTATTTTTGACTTCTTGACGGAGACCTTTTGTTTTCAAATCAATGTGTCGAGTTTTAGGATTGGAGCCAAACTTCTTGAGTTTGTCGTCCAAGCCTTTATTATCTATGTAATGAGTGTTAGAAAATTTTTCTTTGAAGGTTGAGTCGTCGCAAGCGAGCTGAAAGTGAAGTTTTCGATCGTCAATGAAGTGTTTGGGAGTAGGAATTTGAATGTTCCAGAGATCGAACATTAGGGCTTTGAGCCAAGTACCTTCCTGAAACGAATCCATCAGTGGATTGAGTTCTGCCTCGGTAGATGAATATGTAATGCTCTTTTGACGAGCACTACTCCAAGAGAGAAGGGAACCGTGCAAAAAACACAGGTATCCAGATTGAGATCGACGAGAGTCCGGATCATCTCCCCAAGTCGTGTCACTGTAAATTTCGAGATATTTAGAAGGATCCTTGATTTCCAGCGTGAATTTGTAGTGTCGAGTGTGCTTCAGATATTGCCAGGTCTTCTTAACTTCTCGCCAGTGAGTAAGACCAGGTTTAAAAGAGTACCGCGATAAACTAGAGACGGCAAAGCTAAGATCGGGCCTGGTGTACATAGCGATATAGTTCAAGAGACCAACTGCAGATCGGTAATTGATGTTGAGTCGTTTGAATTGTTCAAAATCTTCGTCGGAGGCTTCTTTCAGTTGAAGGTTGGGAGTGAGGGGAGTGAGAGAAGGATTAGAGTCCACTAGACCAAGTTCCTCCAATCCATGATCGATATGTTTGGGTTGGGAAAGAAAAATCTTAGAACCCTGTTGTTCGAATTTCATTCCTAAAATGGTGTTAGGATCATGAGACGTAGAGTTGGAAAATCGCTCTTCAAATTTTCTTTCAAAATCGTTTCCGAGACCTACTAAAATTAGGTCATCGACATGGAAGAATAGACGAGATACATTGTCGTTGCACAGGTAAAGACATGGATCACTGTCTGACTCGGAAAATCCGACTTCAGTGAGCCATTTGGTCAGTGTCTCGTACCAGTTCTTGGGCGACTGCTTGAGACCGTATAGGGACTTTTTCAATTTGAGATAGGGAGAATCACGATTAACGCCCTTAGGAGTCTTGATGTAGACATCCTCGGAGAGAGGTGCGTGGAGGAAAGCACCTTGAACATCAAATTGCCGAATTGAAAGATTCTTGTGAAGCGCATAGAGAAGAAGCATTTTGAGGGTAGCCACTTTGCCAGTGGGAGCGAAAGTACCTTTGAAGTCCGTACCTTCTATTTGGTTGAAACCTTGAACACAGAGACGGCCTTTGAATTTGAGAGGATCACCGTGGCAGTTGTCCTTGATCTTGAAAATCCAAGTAGTGTCGAGCGGATTGGGAGGAGTTTGATAGTGATTTTCCCACACTTGATGATTCTCGATCGAGGAGATTTCGTTTTCAACAGCACCTTTCCAGTGAATTGAGTCGTCGCAGCGAATAGCCGATTCAAAGGTGGGTGGTTCATAATAATGATGAAAACCAAATCTAACCGGTGGTTTGATGTTGCTGCGATCTCGTAACTTGCGGCTAGAGGGAAGAGTGTGTTTGGAATCGGATTGAGAAGTGAGTTGGTTCTGTATATCGTCATCCGATGAGAAGGAATTTTCAAGTTCTTCGAAGCGAGATTGCTTATCGATGTCAGATTGACTGGGAGGATCTATGTTGACATCGTCCGAGGGATCTTTGAGGTCGTCAGACTCTTCTTGGTCAGAAGGAGTCTGAGCAATCTTTTCAAGAGAGGATTCGATTTTCTCTTCACCAAATGTGTCTTCTAAGTCACCAAGATGAGTTGAAGAATACTCCGGGTTGAGTTGGTGAAGGAATCGAACATGTTTAGTATTGAATAACACCCCCTCCTTGGAGAGGATTTGATAAGATTGTAGAGCAGGTAAGAAGCCTATTAAGACTCCTTCCTTTCCATTCTCATTGAATTTGAGGCCTTTGACTCGGGGTTGGTCCAGGTACACTACAGGATTGCCCAAAGGTTTTAGAAAATTCGCGGGAAGATTATATCCGTGCATTAAGAAAAAGGGAGATTGAATTTCACCTTTCTTAGGGATCTGGTTGAGAGCCAGACAGCACGCCTTCAGAACTTCATGCCAAAGAGATTTTGGAAGATGAGAGGAGTGAAAGGATGCTCTAATCGATTCGACAATCGAGCGATTTGCCCTTTCAGCCCTACCATTATGTTCAGGGTGATAGGGTTCAGAAATTAGAGGTCGAATATGATTCTCTTCAAAGAATCGCACTAACCTGCGGCCAGTGAATTCTCCTCCTCCGTCCGAGCAGACAAGATTTGGAAAGTATCCTAGTCTTTTCTTTTCATTTTCGAGTAAATTGATCAAAATTTCCGGTGTGTCGTCCTTTTTAACTAGAGGAAATCCAGCCAAGTAGCCGGAAAAGTTATCAACAACGGTTAGGATTTATCGATGATGTCCTCGAGACACAGGTTTGATGGGACCGATCAGGTCTAGATGGATACGTTCGAAAGGTTTGGAAGCTCGACGAGATTCATTTGGGAAAGAGGTTTTGGTTATTTTAGACATGATGCAAGATTTGCATTTGAAATCCGACTTTTCTTTGCTGGAGATTGACTTGTCGATGAAGGCCTCTAATCGTTGTACAGACGCATGACCCATTTTAAGGTGAGTTTCCATGAGAGTTTCAGTGCGAGGTGTGAAATGAGCAGAGAAATTCGAAACGGAGCCGATTCGATCTGGATTCCGAACAGTGAAAAGATTGTTCTTGATGGAACCTTGGAAGGCAATTCGTTCTCCTTTGGTTACTCGAAAAATACCCTTTTGGGAATGAAGAGAGCAACCTCGATCCATTAGTTGGCCGGCACTGATTAGATTAACCACGATATCAGGAACAAAGAGGCATTCAAGGAGGGTGATAACGTTGTTGCCCCATTGGAGAGTGACGTTGTCTCGTCCTTTCACGGGAAGGGTGGCTCCTTCTTTGCCCGTGCGGATAACGTCGTCTTCGCCACAGAGAATTGAATCGAAGAACCGAGAATCGTTAAAGATATGTACCGACGCACCACTGTCAAGAATGATTTTTGAGTCTGAACTTCCATTTTCAATCCAGAGGGTAATCAGACTCATGTAGTAGTTGACTCCCTTTCTGGCCTTCCATTTGGACTGAGCTTCCCTCCACCATTCCGGAGCTAATTCGGGGTGAAGGTGCCAGCACGTCTTGGGTGGATGGTTTTGAGCGGGATTGTGATTTCCGTCCGTACAGCGTTTTGGTTGTGAAAAATTCCCAGAGGCTTGTTTGCTCCTTTGATCGCTAGAGCTGCCGTTAGATTTGAACTTCCGTTGGTTCGTGGATGTCAAGGCAGCTTCCGTAGACGTAGACTTTTCCACCACTTCCGCTTTGGACTCGTTGTTGAATCGAATCAAATGGTTGCAAACGAATTCAACCGAGAGGTCCTTGTCAGAGTGCATGATCTGACGCTTGAGAGATTGAAGATTAGACGGAAGTTTGAAGAGAATTAAATAGGCCAGAATATTGGAGGGTAGGTCTATTCCTACATCTACCATCTTCTTGATTGCTACTCGAATGTCGGTGACAAAAGATTCCAATGCATCTTCCTTGCAGGATAGGTATAGGAAGTTGTTGAACATCCTCGCTCGATTTGAAGATTGAGCTGAGGCGAATCTGTCTTTGATGGCCTTCCATAGTTTCTGAGCAGAGTCTCGGTTGTCGGAAGTCACGACGTTGTTGTGAGTGATGCTATCAATTTTTGATATAATCAATAATTTTAATTCTGCATTGTCGTCTGTCGTTAACGGAATTGTCTGATGCTCGAGATCCTTCAGAACACCCCTGAGTTTGAGCAGCGCCGTCATCTTATCCGTCCAGATTGAATAGTTTTCCTCGGAGAGTTGAGGAATCGTCTCCAAGGCCGTTTTGAGCATGGCCTGCCTAAATCCATCGTTCACCTGCTTTGAGCTCGCCGACACCCCGGCGCCTGCCGTTCCGCTCATTCCGGCTTTCGTCACGTTCGTTAATCGGTTTTTGAGTCGGTGTGAGCGCTTTTAACCGTAAAGAATTTTGAGTGATCAAACTGTATTTCAGAACAAAAGCCAGACTAAAAGAGAAAGCAAAAAGAAGTTAGAACAAAAAGCAAGCAGTAGAAAAGAATGAAGAGTAAAAGAATAAACCAACATGAGGTGTGAGAGTAGAATAGAAGAAGATCAGGTGACGAGGAGAGAGCAGAGAGTCGGCACTGAGAGACTAGGACTTTGAGAAACACATGATAAGAATTAGGTCAAGCTTATGAGAAAGGCAAGCAGATGAGGATCTCACCGGACAAGAGAGACGGACACGAGCGAAGAGATAACAAGAGAGAAAGAACACAAAGAGAGAAAAAGGGAAGAGAGAAAGAAACAGAAACAGGGAAGGAAGAAGACAGTTGAGGAGAATAGGAGTGAAGAGTGAGTTGATTGAAGGTTCGAGTAGAAGAGAGATCTTGAGGGGGAATGAACGATTCAATGGTCAGAGCGAGATGAAGTTCGCTGCCTTCTGAGTAGACTTGAAAGGAGTGAGGTCGAGAGAGAGGAGTTAAAACTAGTGACATTCATGTGACATGACTGAGGGAATCGATGAGCAAGGGAAGACTCAGGATCTGAAAATTCAACACAAACCTCCACACCATCTTCTTACTTTTTTGTCTGATTTTTTCCCAATTGATTTCTGTTTGAATTTGGGGACATATACATAAATCTACTCTGAAATTCTCAGGAATATATGGAAAGCTTGAAAAAGTCAACCATCCGGCTTGGTCTTGACTAATTTCCTTCCTGATGCAAGAAAGGCCTATTACAAGCAAGAGGGAAAAGTATTTCCCTACAAGCGGGCCTGGATGGTCCTCAAGGACTTTCCAAAGTGGAACAACTTTTCCAAGAATTGTACCATTAAAGTTTTGGGACCATTGGTCCAGGATCCAACTCCTTCTACCCCTGGGACTCAATCTGTAACCCCACCAACTATTCAATCCAGCTTGACTCCCCAGCCATATTCTGATACTTCCTGGAAGCAACCTCCAGGAGTTCATACAACTAAACGTGCACTCATGGAAAACAATTATAACACTAAAAAAATGAAACTAATTTGGAATCAGTCCAGCAACTACTGCGACCAAACTCTTGTCATGAAAAAAACAAATGAAATATGATCAGCAGATGCTAAAGCTGAAGTGAATCGGAACAACATGGAGGAAGATGGAAGACTTACCCAATGAAATCTCCCTGGAGTTTTCGCAACTCCAGAAGGAGATGATTTTACATGACATGCACAAACAGGTGGAGGAAAGGAGGAGATGTGCAGCAAAATGTCAAACCCAAACAATGAGGTGGAAAATTTGGTGAATGATCAAGGATCAGAATCTTCTTCTAACTATGGATCTTATTTTCTTCAAGACAAGTCTTCATCTGACAGAAATGCCAAAAACAATAAAAATTCAGATGAAGTTGACTCAATTTCAATTATTGATCCTTTCATTATGTGAAGCATATTTTTTCAATTAATTGCATGTAGATATTCTATGTACATGCAAGCAAGACAGAAAATAATACATGTTTTATTCCATCCCTCTGTTCCTGGCCCCAAAGCATCCCCAATTGAGATCAATAAAGTAATTTGTCAGCCTTCAATGCTGTGCACCAGATTGTAGATCAAGTGTGTGTATTTGGTCTTGATAAAATTGGCTTATCAAGCCAACTTATCAAGATGATTGTGGATGCTCTAACAAGACTGGTGTAGGGCCCAGGAAGAATTTTCCTGGTTTAGGACCCCCTTTAGGGCCTCCGGTGGTGAATCTAAATGGGATCTGGGTAGCTAAATTTAGTTAGTCCCAGGACCCATGGTGGAGATGCTCTTAGGAGTAGAACATCTGAAGGTAAATTATGGTCTGACATATTCACCTCACTATGTTTTTACTGATGTTTTCTTTCTCTCCTTATTGTTAAGTTGTCTTCTACTATTAGCATTTTTGGTGTTAGCTGCAATAAAGTGTTGGTCTCTAAGACTTACACTTGTGGTTTTTCCTGTGCTCATCTCACACATGGTTTTCCTTTTTAGCACTTCATGGTTACTTGGTTACACATGTATGCTAGAGTCCGAGGGTTACTGATGATCTTGTGGAGGATACATTCAGCCACGCCGCAAAGATGAACTGAATGATCAAGCAAGGCTAAGGAGAGGATGAGACACCAGGAAAAATGAATTGTCACTAGACTACAGGTGACATCAGCCTAGGTTCAATGAGCTTCCCATTAGTAGCAATGTTGGCATTATGTAAAGCCCCTCACTACCAGCATAATTGCCTAGGATGAAGTCATCCCAGTTAAACTGGGATGCACTCAACCAATTTAAACTTAGTTGAAATCAACTGATGAAATATAAATCCAAGGGAACCCCCTTGGTTTTATATTTCATTGGTTGAGGTCAACCTACTTTAAATTGGTTGTTTGCATCCTAGTTTAACTGGGATGAACTCAACCTAGGCAATTATGCTGGCAGTGCCTTGTAGGGCACAAAGGGGCCATTGTAGCCTAGTTGGAGGGGAATCAGATCTAGAAAAAGGCTACAGCCATTGTGTCTTGATGTCGCCAGACATCAGGTGACAATTTATTTTTCCTGGTGAGAAGGCGGCACAAATCTGAAACATTCCACATGATCATCACTTTTGGTACCATGACAACATGGAACTATAAGTTTCCAAGCGCGCTTATGAGTATTTGTGATGTAAGGATCTCTAAGGATTGGCCTTGAGAGTGTAAAAAAACAGTGTGCACTGAGTAATGTGGGATTGAGGTAAGCAAAACTAGTAAATATTGATGAATTATGGCTCTACCTTGAGGACCATTCTTAATCATAAGAACAAATTAATCAGCTTGGACCTGTGAGTTGTAATTACTACGCTTGTATCATCTCAGTTGCTTCTTCTCTCTAATACTTGGACAGTGTCCTTTGACAATCTCTAAGACCTGATAGCATTGCTCCCAGAAAAGCTCAAGATAGTTACCAGTACTATTTGCGCATAGATTTGTGTGATGTTTGACTTTGCTCAGTATGGCATGCACCCACTTGAGATAATTCCACCCTGCCATCTCAAATTGACCAATCAGCCTGTCCACCTCGCTCCTCTTCATGCGAGCTATCTCGGAAACTCTGGGTATGTTGTGGAGAAGGGTGATGGGTACCCCCACAGCAAAATATTTGACCATCCTAAGAATTGAATGCATGCAGATCATGCACCTCTCCATTATCATTGGTGATGTCTCATTTGCAAATTCCCTTTGATACTCAATTTTCTTCATTATCTCCACCAGCTGCTTCAACACCAATCTCCCAGACTGCTCAGACTTCTGGTTGAATTGCACCCGGTTGTCAGATGATTCAAAGCCTGGGTTTAATGGTGTTTGTAGAGTACCAAAAGCCCAAGGTGCTGAATTAGGAATAACACCCTGATGATTACGTTGCCAATGACTTTGATGTTGTTTATGAGGCAGTTGAGGTGAATCAGAGTTGTTGTCCTCAATTGGTTGTTTAAGTGACCAACAGGAGTGATTGCCAACTATGTCAATGTCAGGATCATTTCTCCCAATAGTGTAACCAAGGACCTCAACATTGGAATCACCAAGGAATTCAATCTCCAAGCTCCCCTCCTCAATCCTGGTGAGTGGATGTGCTTCCATTTCTGGGTTTGCTTGAATTGTTTGTTGTTCTTGGTTGACTGGAATCTCAACAACCAGCAAGTGGTGTTCACCGGCCAGATAATATATGTGCTTACAAGTACTACCATACCAAGTGTAGTAAGCACATGTACAGCTAGTCAAACAACCAATACCACCTGGGCTGGTATCATCAAATTTAATTGTGTATGCAGCAAGGGTGGGGTTGGTGAATGAATTGATGTAATTCTATTATGATTTCACATCTCCAAATAATCAGTGTGACAAGCAATCATTTTGTTATTTTTCAATGATGTGTAACACTCACATTGTCTGAGGTGTTGAACCACTTGATCTATAAGAGAGAAAGATCATTGGACAAATAACTTTCTGCTATGGCCTTGATGCAACAGTGAAATTTGTTTTCTGTTTGGGATGCAAACCCACTTTCAACCACCATTTGGGTCCATCAAAAGTTGGCTTCAACTTCATCTACAAATATCTGTATGACCTCATTGATGTGTTGGCGTTCTTTTAGGGGAATGTACTGAGACTTGAGCACTCAATGCCAAGCCTCTGTGTAATTATTGTTGTGTATACCCTGGTGTGCGGTCTGAAATAGGATGGTCAGTGGATTGAAAGTGATAGAAAGAGTGAGAGGTACTTACAGTTCTCAAGGCAATTGACCAGTGTTTGATCCTTGCACCCCATTGGTTGTAGACATAGTGTGTAAAACCCGGGCTGACACTCTGGCATTTTGTTAGGAAAATGATGAGTTGGGCATTTGGAGCAAAGCTAGAGTAAACAATTGAGCAGAAATCTGATATTGCTTCATCTGCTTGGTCCCGGAGGTACATCTTTGCCTGACCCTTGAATGCCTTAAGGACATGAAACAAGCACCAATAAAGTTTTGGTGCATGCTCATCTAGGTCCTGATAGACTCGCAAAACAGAATTTGTGATTGCCAATGCACAATCACTCATGATTGAACAAGGGACAAGCCCTGCAGTGCTGCATAGCCACTGTAGTATCCAAGTGAGTGGTTTTCTGAAAAATTTGTTCAATATAAGCAGTGGTTACATGTGTAGGTATTGAGACAGGGAGGGTAACTTACTCAGAAAGTGATGCGGTGAAAGCCCAAGCAACAGGGAGACCCTTCCCAACAATAGGATCTTGGATTAAGGTGGTATAAAGACTTATTTTCCTCCCTTTGGATAGGAAATAATTTCTTACCATGTTGTGAGATGCATCTACCATTATCATGTTTGAACCATGTGCAATCATGCTCTTTTTCTGCCAGGTTGACTGGAACCCAAAAACAAAGTTGGCTGAATGCTTGATGTCCACGAGTGTATTCCATTTCCTTTTGATTAGCTCTTGGTTCCATATTGACAGAGATGCAAATACATTGTTGTCTTGTTTGGCTGGAACTATCATGCGTGTGGAGATTAAGTAGCGCACACAATCATAGATGATCCCTGAGGCCTCAGGCTTAATGTTGTGTGATACCATCTGGGGAATGGAAGAATAAGTAACTGCAAGGGGACATTTTGATGGAAAGTGAAACTCTTACATCATTAATGTCAGGGATCTGCATGAGCTTCCTGATGGCTTTCCATCCTAATACGGAATCTACATGGTCTTTGATCCACTGGTCAACCACTACAGGAACCCGAGTAATACACATATCTCTATGTGAATTTGGGTCATGGTTGTGCTTCCAGTACCAAACAACCTGCAAGGAATACAAATGGATGTGATGGTAGATTCAAAATTTTGAGTTGCATCCACATTGAGCTGACTGGCGTGTCTTCTTGCAAGAGTTGACTGTACCTTTGAGGAATCCACGACATGGGCATGTGTACTCAAATTTGAAGGAGTGATCTGGAAAACACAAATCAGATTCAGGGCCATCCAACTTTGGTTGATTCTGAGTGGTCCGGTGCAGGTTCTATTGGATGGTTGCACCCATGGCCCAAACAAAGGTTTGTGCATCTGATAGAGTCTTACCAGGGATGCTGAATTGGTGCGGATGATCTGAGAATTGTGCATGGATACCTCCAACATGGCGTACCAGTCTCAAGGCATTGGGGGCAGATTTTACACCTTGGGGTACTGGAGCTTCATGGGTGAACGGAGGAGGTACAACATCTGAAATGCTGTTGACCATTGGATAGTCTAAGGTGAAAAGCTGCGGTGGGATTGAAGCCATAAAATTATTTCTAGAGTTGGTTAGGGATAGCAGAGGATAATATAATTGACAAAACTGATCCGATTTTATGAAGGATGGTGGCTCCTGGCCAAACTATTTACTGGGAAATGGGAACGTGGAGAGATACATGACAAATGCTAAATTCTTGAAGGGGGCTATATATAACAAATCTTCTCTCCTTGTAGCAACGGACCTTTGCAAACATCCACTCTCACAGCTAACCTTAGACTGGTGAAGGACAATCTCATTCTCACCTTCATCACCCAAGCTGGTCATATTTTTTTGTTTTGGTTTGCTTACATCGAGTTAATGATCACTCATTTCTTTTGGTGTTGACTGCGGTCATAACCCATAATTGCTCATCATGTGGATTGTTTCAAAATCGGTCAAGCGAGGCTAAGGAGAGGCTGAGAAGGCGGCCATGCTCTCCACCACAAGTTGGAGATCGTTCAAGAGATGGTCCATCGACACACGAGCCTGTCGGAGTGTCAACGCAGCGATAGTGACAAGGATGGATGTGGGGGTGAGAGGGTCATGGGTAGCTTGGGGTTTGATGAACATCGAGCGACGGATAAAGTGGGGTGATTTGACCGGCTTGTCCGGCGTGATCGCCTTCAGGATGACCTGGGCTTGATGGAGAGTGGCTACGGGTAACTCGAGCGAACTGGATCCATCATTCAACCTCAATCCTACTGATACTTCGGGGGTATGATTCTTCGAGAAGCGAAAATGTAACGGCTGATCAGAAAAAATGATAATACTCACAGAACATGCCAATCGGATGGAATGTCATCCATATCAGTCCGCTCAACAACCATCGCTAGATCGATTCAATGATATTCTGGGGCCGAGGAATTGGACTAAAACTCAAGCGACCGCCTCACTGCGAGGCGACGGACGTGACAGGCTCCTGCGGGAAGCAGTGCCCCGCAAACCCTATGGGCTTGCGGGCCTGCTGCTGCACTTCGGGCTCTAGAGAGGCTTGACTAGAAGGAAGCCCATGTCAAAACGGAGCGTGATGTTTGATTCCCCAAGAAAACAAAAAACACCAGGCCGTGTTCTTGGCTCCGCCCACGAATCACCAGGAAATTTGCATTCATTCAAGCTGACAGTTATTCATGGGGTCCGGCCTCCACTATAAACGCACCTGGCGGCAAATTTGCACATAGCACACTTTTAACAAAAGTGCTTCACTGTATTGTGCGCATCTACTAAATATTCTCACAGGATAAGTATGGAGCTCTTTTCTGTTCCTTGTTCTTGTGGGTGGCAAGTAAGGAAAGGCTGTGTTGGTGTCTATGTTGGATCTGTCACCCTCACTTGGTAATAAAGCAGGGACAATTGAGATTTACATTAATGATAATGAATCACAAATCAAGAAGAAACTACATGCTTTACATATATGATTACACAAGTTTCTGACCATCATAAGTTTTGTGACCTTGGCTCAACCAGCTGGCAGAGATTACATCTGTCTCGTCCGGACCTGGAAGAGAGTGATACAGTAATTTCAGTTTAATTATCAAGTACCACAATTAGAAAAAGATAGATATTCAACCTCACAGCTGGGAATTTCCCAGTCATGAGGTTGTAATCAACCTCAAAGCTGGGAATTTACCGGCCATGAGGTCAATACAACCTTGACGGCTGGCAAATTCCCAGCCATGAGGTCAATACAACCTCATGTCTGGGTTTACCGCGGAAATGAGGCTGGATACAACCTCAATGGTATGCAAATTTTCATCTTTGTCAAATATATCAACATTACACTAGGGAAAATTAAAGGGGAATATAAGCACTCAGCTGATTTAAACATCTTGTTTCAATTTCAAATGAATGCTACTCTGCTCAAATCTTTCCTGGTGTTGGTGGATTAAATTAATCCTTGTTTCAAGAAACACTCAAGAAAATTTCCCTTTGGCTAGTTTATTAGAGTCCAGCTAGAACTGCTTGTCTAGAAGATTCTAAATCCTCAAATATTGCACAGCATGGCCACAAAATTAACTAAACATCTATCTCATCCTCATTAGAGATCTTAAAAGTAAAAAAAAACTTATGCAGTAAGCTTATGAAAGCTTCTTGATAAATATAATCATTCCACCCACAATAGTTTCCCCTTCTCTTCAAACCCTGTCTACAGTTCTTCTCTGCAACCCCCCACCCCCCACCTGCAATATTTTGTTTGAATTTTGACCAGTAAGATGGTCATTTAAATGAGGTCCTACACATTCACACTAAACATTTTTGAGCTCTACAGGAGTAGTAGAGCCCAAAAATAGAAACCACAAGTTGGTCGGCCCAATAATACACAAGTTTTAGTTTTTTCTTCTGGGAATTTGGAACATCCACCCAGGGGTGGCACATTATGGCCCTCTGTGTATGTATTATGCACTTATGTATCATGTACTAAGCATATAGCCACAATATATAAATAATGTATTAAAAAGTAAGAAAATGTATCTGGAAATGACCAAGACATCCATCAAAGCAGCCCTTGGGATGCAAGGAGTACCTTTTCATCGCCCTCTGTGCTGTGGGGCCAGTGGGACCAATGACATAGGCTGAATTAATTTGGTCAATCTTTTGGAACAACTTCCTGATTGTTGACAGGAAAAGACTTGCTGGACTTTTAAAACAATGCTTGAAATTGTTTCCATGCGAGGCCAGTCCCGCCAACAAAAAGACTAACCTGTACAAGACTGAGTTATGCCGCAGCTGGGAAGAGAAAGGTATCTGTCGCTACGGCTCCAAGTGCCAATTTGGTAAGTCATCTGCCGCAGTCCCTCTGTCCTGTAGATTAACTCCCTATAGCTCACGGGCAGGAAGAATTGAAGAATGTCAGCAGGCACCCCAAGTTTAAGACCGAAGTCTGCAGAGTCAGGCAATTAGAATTTCTACCTGAACACAGAAGGTTGAGCTCATTCGGATATCCCTTTTTCCAGACATTTTGGCTGCATGGCTCTTGTCCATACGGTAAAAGATGCTGTTTTTTGCACACCACCGCAACTGACGCTGGAGTGCCAACTGTTCCAACCACACATGATCCTAAGGAAGGAGCAAAGTCCATCCGCAACGTGCACGACCCTCCGACATCCCGCCTTCAGCAACGTTTGTCCTCGGGCACCTCTTCGATCAGCTCCACAGGTGACAAGTCGTTTGGGATTTCACTCTCCGGTTATCTGTCGAGCAGCCCGCAACTCCAATCCGCCCCCGCCACCCAAGCGCTCTCTGACATTGGCGATTCAGGCCACTCTCAAAGCAACAGTAGCAGCAGCTGCAGCTTGAGCTCTGATGGCTCTCGGATCAATAAACTTCGAGTCCAAATTGGATCCCGCTTTGGCTCTCGCGAGCAAGTCCCTCCACAAGACGCTCCGGCACCTCGCTCTCGCCTGGAGCGTCTTAGACCCACAGGTGACTACTTTGAGGCCACCAGCTCGATGCCTTTGACCTCGACTGCTTCCACCACTTGTTACAGCCACTCCTAGACCGTCATCAGCCACCCCACTTGGCTTTCTCTGACATCCTTGCTTACTCTCCCTCTCAGCAGATTTCCAAGGCCCGCTCTGCTAAAGGAGACGCCAAACCTCAGTTGCACTCAAGACTATCCTCTGCCTCCACCACCCTTCTCTAGTCGCATCTTCTCTTTCCCCTCTTCTCCATCTGTCTTTCCCTTTTTTCCTCTTTTCTCATATCTCTTCACGTTTTTTCTTAATGTGTTTCTAAACTGTACAAAGGACAATGCACCCTCAACAATCAGAGCTTGACAAATAGCCATAACTTTTTTTCTTCAACCCAAAGAAGTGATGCCGCAAATTGTTACTTAAACATATTTTGAACTTATCATTTTGATTCTTTTTATGTCACTTCTATTATCTGTTCTGTTTTTTTCTTTGTTATCAATCCCTTCTATGCTCCCTCCCCCCCTAACCTCCCCCTCCGCCTGCCTCTTGATTTTGTTGAATCATTTTTCAAATGTGTTAGATTGTATGATAGGGAAAATGATCACTTTGATTCTTTCAATAAACCAGAGTCACCTTACAACAAAGGTTCTGCACCGGCACCTCAAACAGATCCCTTATTGACCAAGTAAACATTTGGTGAAGCAAATACAATTTTGCCGCAATGCTAACTGCTAAAATCGTGTGGTTAGATTTTTGACAAAACTGTGTTCTTGGAGCTAGCCCAACTGTCAATGGCCAACGGCTCATCTGATAGGGGTACAACTCCACAGAAATATCATTAAGTAATCAGATTGAATTGCGTTTTGACACAGGCAACTCCGAATTTTCATGTTGGCTAGTATGACCACCTCTCATCCTGGTGTGGTGACTGCGGTAGAGATGGGTTTGACTCCCGTATTTGGGAGCCCTTGGGCCAGTCTGCTGGTTTTGTTACAGACACAACGCTGTCAGAACGGTCAATCCAGAACTGCAGCAGCAAGAATGGGGTAGGAAAGCCATTCTGCAGTCCAGAACCCAGAATTTAGCCTGATGAATAGGAATATTTGCATGCTCCAGACATGGGAAGATCATAAACCATGGACGCATTTGGGCGCCTCCAAGTTGTCCTGCTAGGCGCCTGTAAGGCGTCAAAATCCTATTCAGTAGCATAGGATTTTGTCTGCCAGGTGTCTTTTGAGGCGTCACCCAGGCGCCCAGCAGTAACTCCTCAACTTTGAGTGGGAACCAAAGGCACCTGGGAGCCGACTGCTGAGACAACTTTCAAACGTACCCCCAGCCAAGGTGCCTCTGAGGCGGATGTGGATCTGCCTCACAGAAGTTTTGTCAGCTATGTGTATGAAACACTGGCTTAATTTCTATAAATAAACCAGGTACTGTCACTGTGCTGAAAGGTTATCTGAATAAATATGTACTTTATTCTATCTATAGTGTCCAAACTATGCACAGAGGATAACCTAAAACTCCTTATAATTGTAGATTTGATATACAAATCAATCAATTGGAGAAGACCAATAGTTAACCGTGTAGGTTTGACTATTCTTTGTCTTTTTGGGTAAGATATAGCAATATAAATTGCTATTAAGCAGCTGGAAAGCACTTAATCTGATTGGCTACTGTCAGAGGTGGTAGTCTTGCAGAAACTGCTTTATAAGGAACAGATCAAGGTCAAAAGATGGGGAATTCTAAGGTAACTTGAGACTAATTCCAGTAATAAAAGGTTGGGTTGGATAAAAGGGGATACACTATTCTAATAGTAGGAGGAGAATATTCAAAGTACTTACTGAAGTGGTACTGGGAGAATATGCTGAGGAAACAATCCTAGGCCAGGAATGGGTGTTGATAAACGCACGCCAACGGCGCACGCCAACACCAACCCGCACGCCACTTTTTTTTGGCGTGCGGGGCCTACACGCCAAAAAAAATTGGCGTGTAGGGTCTACACGCCAAAATAAATTGGCGTGTGAGACCCACACGCCAAAAATGGCGTGTGGTTCCCACACGCCAATTTTTTTTGGCGTGTGGGCCCCGCACGCCAATTTTTTTGGCGTGCGGGTCCCCCCTCGCTCACGTAATCGAATGGGCCCTCCCATTCGATTACGTGAGCGGGCCGGCTGACGAGGTTATACAACCTCGTCAGCCGGGAGGACTTCCTCCTGGCACAAGGCTGTATAACCTCGTCGGCCGGGAGGACTTCCTCCCGGCCGACGAGGTTATACAACCTCGTCGGCCAGGAGGAAGTCCTCCTGGCTGACGAGGCTGTATAGCCTCGTCGGCCGGGAGGACTTCCTCCCGGCCGACGAGGTTATACAACCTCGTCGGCCAGGAGGAAGTCCTCCTGGCTGACGAGGTTGTATAACCTTGTCAGCCAGGAGGACTTCCTCCCGGCTGACAAGGTTATACAACCTCGTCAGCCAGGAGGAAGTCCTCCTGGCCGACGAGGCTGTATAACCTCGTCGGCCGGGAGGACTTCCTCCCGGCCGACGAGGTTATACAACCTCGTCGGCCAGGAGGAAGTCCTCCTGGCTGACGGGGCTGTATAGCCTCGTCGGCCGGTGTGGTGATCCATTCCACATCATTACTATAATTTCCAAGACTATTTACCATTAATAAATCACATTCACTTACAAATAAATACTCATAAATCCCAAAACCTTACATATATTCACTGTTATCATTTTATAATCAGATTCTACACCCCATTTTAACCCTAGTCACCCACTACAACTACCCCCAAATTCCTCATAGTTCAAGAGTTACAGGCAAACTCAGAATAATACATCAAGTTATAGTATAAAGCAAGGTATAGAATACAATAAGTACATATTATAAGTAGATATATTTCACAACCAAGATACATAATACATATTACACATTATATACTACATAACATCTTACATCATATACATAAACTCTACTCATCTGTTACTGTCATGACCATTTCATATGTGTCACTGTCTATTCTACTTCATCTGTCATATTTTCCTTTCTCTAGCCTGATGGCTCATATTCTCTCTCAGATATATAAGGACACCTGTTCCTCCCTCTTGTTCCCATATGGACCCCCTGACTTACTAAATTACCCTCTACATATACCAACATTACAGATCCCATATAATTAGTATACATAACTTAGTAGAGTTACCATCACTCTTAGAAATATATAAATATAAATACCAGCTTGAAACTCAATATAAGAAGACTGTCCCCTGTCTTGTTTGACCCACTTTGACTCCATAGTTGCCAACCCTGCCCCATATTATATTTTATATTATATACTTTCTACCACTCACCCCCTCTTCCATTCCTCCCACCTTATAGGTGTAGTAGCAAAGCTCATCAGTACTAGGCATCTAAGAATAGATAGAAATTAGCCACACCTTTATTTTATTCTTAGTGTTACACTCATCCCCATAGCATTGGTCAGGAAGGCAGCTCTTATATCAGCACCTTTGGTATAACTTACATTAATACTAGTGTAGTCATCCATTTCCCTTCCAAGCTCTATTCTGTCCCTTGAGTAGTTCCACAAGTGGTGTCCCAACAGTGGCCTGACTTCTTCAGATATCTTTAGTCCTAAGTAACCCTATTACTATCAGCTTTATCACTACTTCACCTTTCCCTTCTCTCTTCTCCATATCTTCAACTTCTAAAAAAAAAACATAAAAATACATATACATTAGTCAACTTATATCTTCATAAAAAACTTTTAAAAAAAAAAGAAAAAAAGGGACTTATACATATCTAAATTCACTACCCATACCTTAATACACTCTTTATACATATACTCTTTATACATACACTGAACCTCTACATACCTATACCACTTCCATCTGTAAACCTACCTCTTACCAGCCATGTCTCAACAAGGATTTCCAGGATTCTACTCAGCCCCCAGTATCTACCCTCCAGTCAGCCAACCAATTAATACCAATGTAGGACAGACTTCCCACCCCAACCCAGCCAGGCCTTCCAGGAACAATGTTGGCAACATCCCCAATCCTGGACAATACAGAGACAACAACAACTCATCAGCAACTTCTGAAGACCAACTTGCACCACACCCTCATTCTCCAGTAGCTTCTCATCAACATTCAGAAACTCCATTCACTCACTTTTTGGATAAGGAACCCAGGATGCCCAGATACTCTATGCCTTCCAATAGAGCAGTCAAGATCAAACCAATGGACAGGAACCTCTTCTTTGATGGATCAAACATACCTGTGGATAAATTTATAAAAAGGTATGAGATTGCTGGGTCAGCTGATGGTGCCTCTCCCCATGAACTATGCAAACAGATTATTTTCTTTCTAAGAGGATCAGACCTCCAGGATGAGGTAGAAGAGATGACTGGCTATGAGGACTCAGACTGGGAGACCTTGAAGGAGCAACTACTTACTAGGTTTGGATCCTCTCTACCCTTGGTCAAGTACACTGAAGAAGACTTGAGGAACTTGGTAAATATGTCTACACAAACTGGAGGAATCAGCACCTTACAGGAATTCAAATGCTTTAGGACCAAATTTGAAACTATTACCCACTACTTGGTCAGACTAGGATACTACACCAGCTTGGAGGATTTCAGAAAATTGCTGCTCAAAGCCCTCAAACCAACTCTAGCCATATCCATCACCAAGGAACTTCTCAGGGACAACAAAATGGTATCACTCAAAGATGGAGGCCATATTCTTCCCAGCACCCAGGTTTTGTTCACCTACATACACAGAGAGGTTCAGTCAGCTACAGTCTTGGAAAAGAGCCTAATGGAACCAGAAAACCCTACCCAGAATCCAATCAGTACCATCTCCAAACCAAGTCCTCCAGTAAATACCTTTAACCCTGTTTCAACTACCAAGCCATGGACCACTAAGCCTCTGGAAGCCAGGACTACAGATCAGAAATTAGAAGATATCACCAAACAACTTGCATCCCTTACTGCTGGAAGATCAGCCCCTCCTCATCTAGTTGGACCAGCCCCAGGATTCAATTCAGCTCCCAGGCCCTATGCTTTAAAGTGCTACTATTGCTTTGAAAACACCCACAGTACCACCTGATGTAAGACCCTAGAAGAAGATGTTACCAAAGGATCAGTAATCAGAGATGGCAGAGATTTCAGACTCCCAGACAAAACTATGATTCCATGGGACCCCAGGAGACCAATCAAATCTGTAGTAGAGGCCTTCCCCAAGGACCAACCCAATGTATCATCCTCCTTTGGACAACTGGAAGAAGCAATAAACCTTGAACCATCCACCATCTATGAAGCAGACCTTGGAAAGAGAACCAGAGGAACCAAGGACCCAGAAGAACCCAAAATGGCAGATAAAAGGATCAGGAAAGAAAAAGACAACATTATGGACATGGATACAGAAGACTTACTACATATGGCCAGGACCCCAGTTCCCCCAGGCAGGATACAGAATCAGAACCCAAAAACAGACCCCCATGTCAGATTCCAGGACTCAGAAACACAAGAAACCATCACTCCACCCAAGGAAAAACCATCAAAGAAAACCTACCTAGAGAAGACTTTGGCCAAGGATTACCCAGGAGCAGAAGAAGATATTGCCAAAAGGATGCTTACTGAAGGAAAAATGGAGTTGGCCTATGGAGAAATATTTGCTATCTCTAGTGGTGTCACTGATGCTTTCAAAAAGAGGATCTCAAAAAGAAGGCTGCCTTTGGAACCCACTAAGTCAGCTAACACCATAAGGAGAGAAGATGAGGAAGGACCACAGGACCAGACCACTCACTATTCATGCCCCCTTGGATATGTAAATCTCAACATAAATGGACAGACTCACCAAGCTCTTTTGGATACTGGGTCAATGGTCAATATCATACCTGCAGGGCTGGCTCACCAACTAGGATTGGTACTCACTGCTAAATCTATGAGACTTAAGGGAATTGGAGGCCACCATACCAATATACCAGGAATTGCTGAGGAAGTGGAAGTAACCATTGGAAAGGTATCCAGGATAGTACATTTCTGGGTGGCTGAAGGACCTGTTCAACTAATTATTGGGAAGCCTTTCTTAATGGATGTATCAGCTACAATCAAGTACAATGGAGCTCAAGGGGAATCACTTTCTATTATGGACTCTTCTGGACAAACTTACTTGGTACCCATCATTCTGCCTAGCAACCAAAAGTGGGAAACTACTCTACCAGTCAACTCAGCTACCAGGGATTTTTTAGACCAGGGCCTGGACTCCAACTCTTCTCCCTGACAGATGGGGACCTGGCAAACCAACAAAAAAAATATAAAACACCAGTCACTCATTTAGCAAAATACAAATCAACTCTAAAAAAAATCAAACCTGTAAACCAACCTATGCCCCTTTCTCTTAATCCACCTCTGTCAAGACCCCAACTCTCCAGGAATCCCTACTCCATTCCACTTACTCCTTTTCCTCCACATTTCAAACCAACCCACAAAATCACTCAAGAAAGGCTGGACCTCATCAACTTTGGACCCTCTGGATGGCTATCAGAACAAGAATATCTCTTATTAGTATGGGTAATTACTCTCAGACAAAATTCCTTGGCCTTTGTGGAGGAAGAAAGAGGACTACTCAGACATACCTATGGACAACCCTATATCATCCCAGTCATTCCTCATGAACCTTGGCAGCAAAAACCTATTCCAATCCCTGCACCAATCAAACCTCAAGTCATAGAATTAATAAGAGAAAGACTCAGAACTGGCCTTTATGAACAATCTTTTTCCAGCTATTCCAGCCCTATATTCTGCGTAAAAAAACAAGATGGAAAACTCAGAATAGTCCATGATCTTCAGAAACTTAACAAAATCACCATCAAAGATGCAGGCTTACCACCATCCCCAGAAGAACTCATTGAATCCTTTACTGGAAGGGCATGCTATGGACTAGGAGATATTATGGGGGGATATGATGAAAGGGAGTTAGCCAAGGAATCAAGACCATTAACCACCTTTGAAACCCCACTAGGAAGATTTCAACTCACCAGATTGCCCCAAGGAGCCACCAATTCAGTTGCAGTATATCAAGCCCAGATGATGTGGATCCTCCAGGATGAATTACCTCAGCATATGGGTATATTTATTGATGATGGAGGAATCAAGGGACCTATTTCAGACTACAATGGAGAACAAACTCAAGGAAAACCCCCAAATCAGAAAGTTTATCTATGAATATGCCATTACTCTGGAAAGGATTTTATATAGGATTGAAGAAGCTGGACTCACCATATCTGGAAAGAAATTTGCCTGTTGTGTCCCTGCCCTGGATCTGGTTGGACATGTTGTCTGCAAAGAAGGAAGGAAAATATCAACAAAGAAGCTCAACAAAATTGAAACATGGCCAGTCCCTACCACACCAACAGAAGTCAGAGGATTCCTGGGTATTTGTGTTTATGTTAGAATGTTTATCAAAAATTACTCCACTATCACTGCACCCCTCAGAAAACTTACTAGGAAAGATTCAATATGGGAATTGACTGAAGATTGCCAGGCATCATTTGAAGAACTGAAGAGAATTATTGGAAAAGACATCACCCTCAGTAGAATTGGACTATGGACCTGAAGCAGGACTCATCAAATTATCAGTGGACTCCAGTTATATTGCAGCAGGAGCTATACTCACCCAAGAAGATTCCAATGGACTAGACAGGCCTGTTATCTATGAATCAGTGGTATTTTCAAAAAGAGAGTCAGAATACTCACAATCCAAGTTAGAGCTATGTGGTGTCACCAAAATCCTCAAGAAACTTCAGACCAGACTATGGGGCCAACATTTCCAGCTTAGAGTGGATGCACAATGTCTTATTGGGATGATCAACAACCCTTCACTTCCCAATGCCCCTATGAACAGATGGATTGCTTTTATTCAGTTATTTTCCTTTGATTTAGTACACACACCTGGAAAAACTTTTACATTACCTGATTCACTCTCAAGAAGACCTTTGGACCCAGGAGAAGAAGATTGCCAGAGCTTTGATGAAGATGAAGATTGGATCAAACCCCATCCTGGATTTGGACTGAAACATGCTTCTGTTGGATTGCTTCTGGGGACATCAGCTAAGTTGGGGGAGGAGGCAGGTAATCTTCAACAAGGAATTTGGAAACATCTGCAGGAATATCTTTCAACCATGAACAAACCACCTGGATGCAGCAAACTGGAATTCAAACAAATTTTACACAAATCAACCTCATTCTTCCTCTCCAATAATATACTTCATAGAAATAACAAACCCTTTTCCCAGATAGTAGTCACTCACCCTACAGCTCAAATCTCCATCCTCCATTCCCTCCATGAATCTTTGGGCCACAGAGGAGTATCAGAAACTTATAGAAGGACCAGACTCAGATTTTGGTGGCCAGGACTAAAAAGAAGTGTAACCAAGTGGGTCCAATCCTGTGAAGCTTGTCAGAAGAGGAACTCAGTACTACCAATGGAACCCAAGAATCCTACAGGAGCATCAACACTTTTTGGAAGAGTCAGCCTGGATACAGTTCATATTAAAGCTGGAAAATGGAAATACCTGGTAATAGCAAGAGATGACCTGTCTGGATGGGTAGAAGCAGTTGGCCTAGAAAGGATACAGGCAAAGAAAATCTCTCAATGGTTCTTGGAAAATTGGATCCACAGATATTGTGCTCCTTGGTCAGTCACAGTGGATGGAGGATCAGAATTTGGCCAAGACTTTAAACAAACTCTCCTGGAAGCTGGAGTAAAAATAAAAGTAACCACACCCTATTATCCTGAGGCTAATGGGATGATTGAAAGAGGCCACCAAGCAATCAAGGATACTCTAGTCAAGCTCTGTGGACAGGAAGGAAAGAAGTGGAGAAACTATTTACCATTGGTTTTGTTTTCAGATAGGATATCAACAAAAAGGACCACAGGGTTTTCACCTTATGAATTAGTATTTGGCCAACCACCCATCTTACCTATAGATTTAGAACTTGAAACTTTTTTAGGAATAAATTGGGCCCAGGTGAAAACAACTCAAGATCTTCTGTTGGCAAGGACTCATCAGCTGGAAAATAGGGATTCTATTCTTCAACAGGCACATCAACAGCTTATACAAACCAGGGGAAAATCAGTGGACTACTGGAACAAAAAGAAGAAAGACAGAGGGCCACTACAAAAGGGAGAACTGGTATTAGTGTACAATAAAGCTTTAGACTCCCAATGGGGGAAACTCTTTCAAAATAAGTGGAATGGACCTTACAAAATCAAAACCAGGAACCCAGGAGGATCCTACACACCAGAGGAATTGGATGGCACTGAATTGTCTAGAAGGTTTGCTGCAAATCAAGTAAAACATTATTTTATCAGAGAATTTCCCATTTAAATAAATAAAAAAAAATAATAATAATAATACATACCCTCAGCAATTACCCTATTTTCCCTATCCTGTTCTTCCTTTTCCTGGATAATGGTATGCATCAAAATCTATATTTAAATATAATAAAAAAAAAAAAAAAAAAAAAACCATTAGCAAAAGATAAATAAATAAATAAACACAAATAAAAAATAAAAAAAATATTTTTATTATACACATAAAAGTCACTTTAAAAATTCTCTTTTATTATCTGTAACAATAAAAAAAAAAAAAAAAAAAAAAAAAAAAAAAAAAAAAAAAAAAAAGAAACTTACAGAATTGAAGGAATCATAAATACGGCTAAAAAGTTGGCGGCGACTAACGGCAGCATTCCGGGAATTGGCGTGGTCGGCGCGGGCAAACTCGAGGAGATGGTCCAATACGGTGCCGCGAAGGGCGGCTAGTTCCTCCAGGGAAAATGAATCACGAAGAAACGGTCCAAACATTTCGACGTGGGCAACAGACCGAGGGGCAGGAGAGCTAGCGGAAAATTGGGAGTCGTCGCTGTTTGTAGACGAAGGAGCGGACGACGCTACAGAAATTGGACGGGTAGGGGAAGACATGGAAGAATAAAACGAATGCCTAAGTATGAATAAAAAAAAAAAATAAGAGGAAGAAAGAAAACAGCAGCCGAATGCGGCTGCTTAAATAATAAAAACAAACATCCATCGATTTGACTCTGGTGTACGAACCAGGAGGATGGGCCGCAACTACAACGTATCCGACGCTGGTGAATGACCCATATTGACAGACAACTCTCATCCAGCATACTTTTCGACGCCGGTGTACGATCCGGGAACGGCCTTTACGCTTATTTTTTATTACTCAAACGTCGTCACGTGCTGGCGACGCGACGTTTCTTTTCTTTCACATTTTTTTTCTCGACGCCGGTGTACGACCCGGGAACGCGTCTCTATCAGCGTAAATTTTTCTTTTTTATCCAAATACAAAATACATATAAAAAAAAAAAAAAAAAACGAAGTAAAATAAAATAATAAATAAAATAAAATCAATACATATAAATAAAATATAAAAAAAAAATGGATAAATAAAATAAAAATAAAAATAAATAAATAAATAAATAAAAATATAAATATCAATATAAATCAATAGAATATCAACATAAAAAAAAAAAAAAAAAAAAAAAAAAAAAAAAAGAGAAAGGAAATTCATATATGTAAAAAAATTAGAATCTGTCAAAACATTTTTCTTCTTCTTTTTTTTTCCCTCCATTGTCTGGGGACAGACAATAAGTTGGGGGAGGAGCACTTCACTGCCAAATGGAAAATTACCAGGATTTTTTTGATTTTTTTTCTTCTTCCCTCCTCTCAACAGAACACTGATCCTCAACTACCATACATCAAAAGAAGTCATCATCAAAACACACATTCTACATATTTTTCTACTCACTCCACCTCATCATCAGCTCATCACAAACTCAACATATTTTCTACTCATTCCACCCATCAACATCACATCACAAAGAGGCTCCCTTTCATTCTACATATATCTTATATACTTATTTCAACCCAGGAAGAACAATCAAGCATCCTCTCAGTTTACACCCTTCACCCAATGAAAATTCCATCCAATCAAACCAAATCAGAAACCACTTAACCCAACATCAAGATATTTTACCATACCCCAAAGGACATAGTCATATCAGCACCAATACCCAGAGGCCAAAGGATTACTCAGATTAGAAGATATATAAAACCAGACTAAGAAGAATTGTTGCTCCTACTATACCACCACCTCAAGAAGTATCAGTAAGCATTTATTAGTGTCCAAGAATTTCAAGAAGATATGAATAAGAATAAGAAGGCTAGAATGAACATTTATTAGAAATACATGTATACAAGTACAATGATGGCTTAGTATTTGAGTCTAATAAATAATGAACCTAGCTTATAATTAAAATAAAATCAAGAATTTCAAGGATACTTTTACATGAAGAACATATTCAGCAAGATGGCATACTAGAAGGAATTTCAACCACTTTAAAGACTATAATATATATTTTACAAGAAGATTAATACAATGGATAATGGATACATGGATACTGAATACTATGGACATTGGACTTTGGATCAAATTATACTGGATTGGCTCATACTGGACACTGGCATGGACTAATACTGGATTGGATCACTTGGACCTTGGACAGGAATACTCTGGACTTCCATGGATCACTTTTTTCCCAGCCCTTTCTCTTTTGGCTGCATTGTCTGGGGTCAGACAATAAGTTGAGGGAGGATGTGGTGATCCATTCCACTTCATTACTATATTGTAAAGATTACTTATCATTCATAAACCCCAAATACTTACACATATACACATATAAATCCCAAACCTTACACATATTCACCATTATTATTGCATAATCAGATTCTACACCCCATTTTAACCCTAGTCACTCACTCCAACCACCCTCAAATTCCTCATGGTTCAAGAGTTACAGGCAAACCAAGAATAATCCAGCAAGTTACAGTGTAAAGCAAGTTATAGAATACAATAAGTACATATTATAAGTAGATATATTACACAACCAAGATACAAAATAAATACTATATAAAATACATAGACACTACATAACATACACTGCACATGACTAGGCTTTATTCAGTAACATCTTACATCATATCTACTGTACATAAATTCTACCTTCCCACTACTCATCTGTCACTATCATGACTATTTCATATAAGTCACTTTCTCACTACTCATCTGTCATGTTCTTCCTTTTTCCCACCAGCTACATGTCATAGCCTAGTTGTTCCTCCCTCCAGCCTTATGGCTCCTCCTCTTTCTCAGATATATAAGGACACCTGTTCCTCCCTCTTGTTCCCTTATGGACCCCCAGACTTACTAAGTTACCCCCTACATATACCAACATTACAGATCCCATAAATTAGTATACATACTTAGTAGAGTTACCATCAACCTATAAATATATCAATATAAATATCAGTTTAGATTCAATATAAGAAGATTGCCCCTCTCTCCTTCTTGACCCACCTTGACTCCAAAGCTACAAACCCTTGCCTCTTATTATACTTATATTACATATACTTTATACATCTCATCCCCCCTTATCCATCCCTCTCACCTGGTGTGTGTGGTAAACAAGCACATTAGTATTAGTCTTCTAAGAGTAGATATAAATTAGCCACACCTTTTATTTTATTCTTAGTGTTACACTCATCCCCTTAGCATTAGTCAGGAAGGCAGCTCTTATATCAGCACCTTTGTCATAACCTACATTAGTACTAGTGTAGTTATACATATCCCTTCCAAGCTCTATTCTGCCCTTGGAGTAGTTCCACAACGGACCTCTATCAATCTCAATAAGGTAAGTTGTCCTTACTTTCACAGGTCACTTTTTAGTGAACCTTCCCCCCAACCTTCCCCCTGACTTCTCTCTTGAGTTGCAGAGGAGCACAAGTGTGGAACTGGCTTGATAACCCAGAAACAGAGCCAGGTTATTGAGCCACAAGTGGGGACACTCTCAACAAATTAAATGTTGAGCTCGCTAAGAACTTGACAGTTGTCAAAAATTTATCAACATGATTGTGGATGCTCTTCTTAGGCTGGGATGCCGGTGGTAGAGAGACAAAAGAGAGTATGATATTTCAGTAGTATAGATGGAGATAAAAAAACATGTGTCAGAATATAATGAGACATAATGAGAATAAAGATCTGTAAATACATACCTGGGATGCCGGTGGTCGAGAGACAAAAGAGAGTGAGAAAAAGGAAAACCACCGGCATCCAGGGAAGGAGGCTTTTAGAGAAGTGAGAAACTAGATATAAGCAAATAACATGAACATATGCTAATAGTGATATTATATGTATGAAAGCTCTCTGCCCGAAAAATTAGCCAACAATTGCCAATGCCCTCACCAACAGCCTGGCTTGAGGCGGCGGAACGCGCTGGGGGCACCTTGCTAGAATTTGAAATAGGAGCTCCGCGGCAGGTCCCTGTTTCACCAGCATAAATTGGCAGTGTTGAGTTTTAGAGCCGCACGCTCTTTCTCCAAACAAATCCCAGCCACTCGTTTATGCACACCTTTCTGATCAACGGGCGGATTGCACATAGGAAAAGTTCCCCCAAACTTTCTTGTTCTGACTGGGCTGATTAGCAGTCAACTGCACGGCCATCGAAAAGCTGTATGAAAACACACACCGGGAAGCCCTAGCTGAACCAGGCTTATGCCCAGAGTCATCGCGCTGTTAAGCTAGGTGCAAGAAGAAAACAATGTCGCTAGAAACTCGAAATTCACTTTGGAAACCGGGGTATGGATAGCAGTAGGTCTCAAGTGGAACCAGTTATCCCGTTGTCGCGTTCATGGAAAGGGCGACTCAAGCTACCACCAGTTATCCCGATGTCGCGTTCATGGAAAGGGCGACTCAAGCTACCAACCATTTGATTCGTACCAAATCAATGTGACTGGTCTCAGTTTGAAACTGTGCGGGATAATTTGCTTGTTTAATGATACTTGAACCGCCCAACAGACCACTTTCAAAAATCTGATCTAAATGTCCAGTCGAACGCGATGGTTGTCCAGTTGATGGGCCTCAGGCGCTTAAAGTGGGCCAAAGCTTCATTGCCAAGGTATGGCCAGTAGTTTTGAGGCCTGACGAACAACGCATACTGCGAGAACTACTGACTGTCTGTCGTAGCAAATTTCCGCTTATCGACTACCATCTCTCGAAATCTTTTGGCCTTCCTGGCCTGGTTACGGTGTCAGAATGGTGGCCGATTGTAGGACTATAAAAGCATACCTTCCCCACCCTCCAAGTATTTTTCTTAACAAACCAATCACTTCCAGCTTCTCACTTTAGTTATTTATTTTTCTTTCATCGTAGTATCAGTAATTTTTTCATCAAAAACGAAATAGGTACTGGTTACCTTTTCTACTTTCTTGTATTTAATATTCTAACACATATTACTACCACCTTCAACTCACTTGGATTAATACTTCAACTCATATTACTACTGCCTTACTTATTCATCACCAAAAAATACTTTAATCAATATGCTCACTCAACGCAACGTATTCTTGGTCGTTTTGGCCCTTGCTTCATCGCCTCTGCTTCTCCTTCATGTGCAGGCTATCGCACTCCCATTAAGGTAAGCTCTATTTAAAACAAAAAAGTCACATAGGAGTTCAATTTTCTGACTTAATTTTCTCCCTCTTTGTGTTTTCTCTATCCTTCATGAATCAAAGCAACCAGGAGCAAGAGTTTAATCGCACATCCGTCAACGGCGCAACAGCCATAACTCCAGCTAATGGCAAGCAATCTGCCCCTCTTGCCCAACGGGATATTCCTGCCCCGGTATTGAAAGCTATTCAAGCAGTCGGCAAAGCCGTCAAGCGTGATACCCTCGAAGAGCGTGACATTCCTGCCCCTGTATTGAAAGCTATCCAAGCCGTCACCAAAGCCGTCAAGCGTGATACCCTCGAAGAGCGTGACATTCCTGCCCCTGTATTGAAAGCTATCCAAGCCGTCACCAAAGCCGTCAAGCGGGATACACTTCAACAGCGTGATATTCCTGCCCCTGTATTGAAAGCTATCCAAGCCGTCGCCAAAGCCGTCAAGCGGGATACACTTCAACAGCGTGATATTCCTGCCCCTGTATTGAAAGCTATCCAAGCCGTCGCCAAAGCCGTCAAGCGGGACACAATTCAACAGCGTGATATTCCTGCCCCTGTATTGAAAGCTATTCAAGCCGTCGCCAAAGCCGTCAAGCGGGATACCCTCGAAGAGCGTGACATTCCTGCCCCTGTATTGAAAGCTATCCAAGCCGTCACCAAAGCCGTCAAGCGGGATACCCTCGAAGAGCGTGATATTCCGGCCCCAGTGTTGAAAGCTATCCAAGCCGTTGCCAAAGCCGTCAAGCGTGATACCCTCGAAGAGCGTGATATTCCGGCCCCAGTGTTGAAAGCTATTCAAAACGTTGGAAAAAATCTTTAGAGACTCTTTTCAATTAATACTACACAGCTGTCCTCGCTTACCTGGTCTGCGCGCCAAAATAATTTTTTTCTTCATCAAGGACGGTGCCATGGATGTCTGTTTTGAATTTTTGATAACATGGAATTCTTGCATGTATATCCTTACTTGTTGTTCCTTCCAAAAAATAATTCCCCAATGTAAAAAAGTGAAGCTTTTTAAACCATGATACTTGGTTTTTTCTTTTCCTTCTTGTTTAACCATATGATTAATCTATTATCTGAATATTTTGACATACCAAGTGAATTTAAAACCACGCTTCTTGAATTTTGATTGCAATTGCATACAAAGTTTTGCCGGTATTACTTTCAGAGTTCTGTTTCCCATTTATCAATACCTATTCTGGTCTAATCCCATATATAGTATATCTGATAAAAGATGTGAAGAATTCTGCCTCTTTCTTTCAGTGGATCATGTCCAAAAATGTTAAACTTTGGGTGCCTAGATAATGTTGAAATTAAGTCATTCTGCTGTTGAGAAAATCAGCACTAATTTTGATGACAAGATAGAGGAAGTACTTATCATGTTTGAAGACTTTATCCCAGGATGTGTTGTTCTAATTCTTGTAATCAAGTCCAAGGATGTGAACCACATCTTCTGCTAGTATTATATCCTCTTGTAATATATAAATTAATAATATCAATTTAAGTGGTAAGTGTTCATAAACCTTATCAACTTTCTGACTGCAATTTTTAAAAAGAACAAATTGATTGGTCCATGAAACATTTTCTGATATCCAATTCCGGCCGGGTCCACTGTCAAGGTTTCATTTGGCCTTGATGCCTGGGAAATTCCCAGCTGTGAGGTTGAATAGGTGGGCGGATGCGGCTGCGTGAGCTGCATCCGGGCTGATTTGAAAGAAAAGGGGGGTGGTGCGGCTGCGTGAGCTGGGAGTGGGCTGATTTGAAAAAAAAGGGGGTGATGCGGCTGCGTGAGCTGGGAGCGGGCTGATTTGAAAAACAGGGGGGTGATGCAGCTGCGTGAGCCGGGTACAAGCTGATTTGACAAAAAAGGGGGGGTGATGCGGCTGCGGGAGCTTGGTCCGGGCTGATGTGAAAAAAGTGGGGGGACAGCGGGTGGATGGAACCGAGCTAAAGCAAGATGCACTAATTACATACTGTAGAGCAGTCTAGGCGTGAGAGTTACAAGGACTGAACTACAGTATGTTAGGTGTCAACAGGGGTGGGCCCCGCAAAACCCAGCTATGAGGTCAAATCCAACCTTGGCGGCTGGGTTGCTCCCGGGCAGTGAGGATGAAATCACCAAATCCCAGTTGGGATTCTGTGATGTCATAACCTGGGGGGGGGGGGGGGGGGGTGCTCAAAAAAATATGATATATTTGGGATTTGTTTTTCCAAAATGGCCTTTCTACGGTGGTTTTGCAGAAACAACTCCCAGACCACCTGAGGACCCTGAAAAGCGGTCCTCAGGTGGTCAAATATACTTCCTGGGAATTTGGGAGTTGTTCCTTCAATTTGAGGGAGTTTTTCAACCAGGACCCATTAAAGATATTCTAATATACATCACTGCTACTTATCTTATGTTCTGAACCACCTCAATATAACACACCGCTCAATTGTTCTGTGGCTTATTCCTTTATTTCTTTATTTTCCTGCTTGATGTCTCCATGCTGAATGTCTTTTTCTATCCTGTTAAATTTGTCTTTCTTTCTATTATCTTTTCTTCCATCCTCTTTCCCCCACAGGCTTCTTAAGAAAATCATCTTCACTCTCTTCTTCATCATAAAAGTTTTTACATAGAATCTATAGTTTCCAAGTGGTACAACCTTCTTTTTTCTCTTCAAATGTTTTTCTCTCTCATTTCAATCTGAATTGTGTTTCTCTCTGACCTTATTTTGTCTTGAATCTGGTTGTTTTTTTTAAGAAATCTCACCAAATTATAATGATTGCATTGCTGATATGTATCAATTTCAAGAGGAATTACAGTGGTGTAGTGACGTGTATCCGTACAGTAGTATGTGTCTACTCTCCAGACTCACCAGCTTTCCCATGTACATACTATCTAATCTGAACCAATTATTTGCTAGTTATTTTTCTTTCTTTAAATCAGTCATTCCCTGTTTGTCATTGTTCTACAAAATTTGATATCTGGCCATGGTATCTTGGTTAAAACTTGTGCACAAACAATTGTCACATTTCACATGATACACTTTATTTATGCTGCTCAATTAAATATTGTATTTGGTTGAATACTGAAAATTTTAAATTTTGTACAACAATGTACAAAATTTGATATCTGGCCATGGTATCTTGGTTAAAACTTGTGCACAAACAATTGTCACATTTCACATGATACACTTTATTTATGCTGCTCAATTAAATATTGTATTTGGTTGAATACTGAAAATTTTTCTTGGACTATACAATCAGCCATCTTGATATTCTCTCTCTCTTCCACCTCCACATCCCTCAAAAGGTGGTACTTTTGCGTGTGTGTAATTGTTTTTGAAACTCCATTGATAAATATTGAATTATTGAAACTTTTTCAATATAATCTCTACTGAACTTGGTAGCCCAAGTAAAGGTAGAAATTTGATTGTAGTGTCTTGGCTTTAAGCTAAGGTTTCAGGTTCAAAATACTATTCCAAAATCTGAAAATTGAATTTTTAATTTTAACACCTTCTGATCTAAAGTTTGGAAAATTGGACATTGATTTTTCCTGGTGGGTTTTTGTTGTCATTTATTTGTGTAACCACCCTCTACATTTATACTAAATCCAATCAGGGGACTGCAATTCAAGACAAACTCTAGAAACTGCCAGCAGTTGACATGAAAAATAATCCAGTGTACCTGCCATTTTAACTCCATGTAATAACATGATACTCTTTCATGCATAGCAGCTGTGCATAAAAGCGTGGCTGAAAAAAACTTTTAGACAGGCTTGGTTATTGTGAGAATTTCAACTAATGAGCTTAATTTGCAAGAAAGGGGGCTTATCAAGGGAAACAGGACCAGGACCAAGGAGCTAGCAAAGGTGGAAAAAGTTGAAGAGGCTCAGAATTGATTATATGTCAGACATTGAGACAATTGGCCCACATGTCTCCAAAATAATACAAGTCAAATAACCCAATGGTTAAGGACTTGTGTTTTAAAAAAAGGGAATAAATTGAACTAAGTAAATTATCTTAAATTTACAAGTTCAATTCCCATAAGACTCATAAATTTTTGTACTTATTTTATATAGGGCATTAAAAAAAAAACCCGGTTGTTCCGCGTTTACACCCGGTTTTACGCAGCGGCGACGTCCAAATTGCTGCGCAGTACACCCGGTTTTCCGCATTTACACCCGGTTTTTTTATTTAATTTTTTGCGGGCGGATTTTCATTATTTTTCAAAATTTTAAATTTATTTATTATACTTACAGGGGTTGAGAATTTTATGGTAATTTTTATTTTGCAAAAAAACTATGTCTTCTATTTTTTTTGGCCAATCCACCCGGTTTTTTTTTGATTTAATTTTTTGCGGGCGGATTTTCATTATTTTTCAAAGTTTTAAATTTATTTATCATACTTAAAGGGGTTTAGAATTTTATGGTAATCTTTATTTTTCAAAAAAACTATGCCTTCTATTTTCTTTGGCCAATCCACCCGGTTTTTTTTAATTTAATTTTTTGCGGGCGGATTTTCATTATTTTTCAAAGTTTTAAATTTATTTATCATACTTACAGGGGTTTATAATTTGATGGTAACTTTTCATTTTGCAAAAAAACAATGTCTTCTATTTTTTTTGGCCAATCCACCTGGTTTTTTCATGAAAAAATCCTCACAGCGTAATTTCCAGGATGTCTCAACATTTTAAACTTTTTTAAAGCACTTTAAGGGGTGTAGAATTTAATGTGACTAACAGTTTTCTTTTTAAATCACTTGTTGGATTTTTATGATTTTTGGACTCAATTTATTTCCAAACACCTTCACGTCTGTCTTTCAAGATATTCAGGGAGTTTTTAAATGGATTCATACACTTTAGAGGGTGAAGAATTCATTGGAAACAAATACTGATTATAAAATTAACTTCTTATCAGATTTCATGACAAAGAAATGGAAATACAATGATACACAGAGGTATGGTACATTGCATAATGCTTTGAGTGTTACATGTTGTTTATTACATTTATTATTTATTCATAAATTATTAACTTTATTACATTTATTATTTATTCATAAATTATTAACTTGATGAGTGTTACATGTTGTTTATTACATTTATTATTTATTCATAAATTATTAACTTTATCACATTTATTATTTATTCATAAATTATTAACTTGCAATTATGTCTCTTGCTTTTAATTTATTTACTTATTTTATTCATTTCATTTATTCCATTTATTTTGTTTTGTTTTATTTTATTTTATTTTATATTGTTTTGTTTTGTTTATTTTACTTGTTTTACTTATTTATTTTATTTTTTTTAAATAAAATATTGAATGAGGATGATTGGGGAGGTTGCGTTATTCATAAATCATTATTTATTTAATTTATTCATTTCATTTATTCTATTTATTTAATTTTATATCATTTTTTTTATTTTCCTTGTTCTATTTATTTATTTTATTTGTTTTGGGGTCACGCGCATCAAATGCCGCCCTCCGTATGCTATTTGCATAAAAATTAAAAATTAAAAAAAACCGGGTGCCTGCGCGGAAAACCGGGTGCACTGCGCAGCCGCAGCTGCGCAGAAAACCGGGTGTAAACGCGGAAAAACTGGGTTTTTTTATTAATGCCCTTTATATAATATTTATAATTTCAATAAACTAACTAATATTAAGAAATTCCAAATTAAGGAGAGATTAATAACTCTCCATGAATTTACCCTTAATATTACAATTTGATTATGTCTCCTACAAGGAGACTATTATCTTGAATTACCCCATGTAATACAAGCTCTTTGAGTTATTACATTGGGGAACATATTTTGTAATATTTAAATGGGCTGATATTTCCTTCTAAAGGGAATTCCCCCCAGATTATTACCATACAAACCTGCTTACCTTACTACAAATTAGTGAGTGGGGTTTATATTATAATCAAAACAACTTTCCATCTTCTCTTCAAACCTTTTTCCCCCTCCTAGTCACTAGAATAAATATTCAAGTGACTAGAACTCCTCTCCTACTCAAAGGGAGCTGTTGAGGCAATTTGCGCAGAGCTACACTTACAGCTGCGTTCCTTTGTTACACAACAGTGCCAGCATTTCCACTGTAACAAGTGTAGAATAGCTTCTTTCCACTGGCCTCACCGGCTATAGTGAGACCAATTATATATTGATAATATACTTTATAATATTATTACATATATTTACATTCAACCCCGCGTCACATAAGAGACGGGGGCTGACATTATATGTCCTGAAAAATCTGTCAGATTAAGTAGTCTAGTACAAGAATGGTCAACAAGTGGTTGGGATAACAACTGAGTATAGAAATATGCTAATAAGTAAAGTATGGAAGTGAAGAGAGAATTGTAATTGAACAATGGAATAAAGAAACATTGTAATTTAACAATGGAATTCAATAAGCATTACATCTTTGTAATGGATAGACATCAACTAATCATTGATGGGAGAACATGTTATAATATAAAACAATACACACTGTTATGGAAAACAATATATTCAATGGGGAAGAATACATTTGGATAAGGGGGTAATTGAAGGAGAGAGAAATGTGAGAGGAGATGAAGACCAGAATTCTTACAAGTATAAATACAAGCTTCCCTTGAGCCTTTTCATGTAAACTGCTGGCAGTCTCTAGAATTTTTGCTTTAGTGACCTGTGTGTCCTGTAGATGGGTGTGTGTATGGTCTATGCCCATAAATATATCCATATAAAGGGTTTTCCAACTGCACAATTTTTCTATGCGTATTTTTATGGGCATGGCCCATAACACATAACCATAGAAAGGGTTTTCCAGCCATTTTCCCTTTCCTATACAGTAGTGTTCTGCTACACCAGCTTTTTCATGCTTCTGGAGGGACATGTGAACTGCATTCCCCTTCCTGCATGGGTAATCATTTTGCACACCCCTCCAGTGACATGCTTATTCCCAGAAAAGGGCATTCCCCTTGGGTGGGTGTGCAACCAGGGGTGTAAGTTTATCAATACCCTCAACAGACTATCATTCTAATTTAATCTAGCCAACGGTGGGCCCGCTACGCTAACAATAGCTGTAGTGTAGCGTAATGTTAGCTTTTGTTGCTACGCTAACACAAAGTTACTGTTAGCTGATTTTTTTCTCAGCTAACGCTAAAAACATTTTGTCAAAAAAAAATAGCGGGTAGCGTAGAGTTAGCGACTTCAAAAAAAAAATAGTTAACGCTACAGGAATTACCTGTTAGCTGATTTGTAGTGGTGTTAGCTGGAACAAACGCTATTCTAACTGTTAGCGTAGCGCTCCTTTCAGCTACGCTAACTGTTAGCGTAGCGCTCTTTTCAGCTACACTAACTGTTAGCGTAGCGCTCTTTTCAGCTACACTAACTGTTAGCGTAGCGCTCTTCTCAGCTATGCTAACTGTTAGCAGAGTACCCTTTTGTGGTGAGCTAACTGTGAGTTTAGCTCTACGCTAACTGCTGTTTGTTTATAAAAATAAAAATAAAAGGAAAAAAAGGAAAAAAAAAGGAAAAAAAAAAAAAAAAAAGAAAAAAAAAGAAAAAAAAGGAAAAAAAAGGAAAAAGAAATTGATCCTAATTGAGCAAAGTGGACCAGCTTTGACCTAAGACAGGGGAATTTATCACTCCTGCTATACTATAAGAGTAGTGGTGAGGTTAACACCAATCAAGAAAACTTAAAGGGGGGTCAGTCAGGTGCCCCTGAGAGTTTTCTGAGTTTGTACAAGGCTTAACCCAACATTGCTACCATTTCTTCAAACCCATGTCATTTAATCAGTTGTTGAACTCAAAGGGGGGTAAGTCAGGTGCCCCAGCGAGTTCGGAGAGCTCCTATAAATTTCAATCAATTCACAATCCTTACCTAATTGGCTTCACCCTCATCATAAATGAGGATTTGTGATGCGGGTGACACCAATTACTTATTTTGCAGTTACTTTTAATATAGCAGGAGTGATAAATTCCCCTGTCTGAGGTCAAAGCTGGTCACTCTGCTCAATTAGGATCCTGTACTTGTGCAAGTAAAACAATGAAAAATATGTACTTGCACAAGTGAATAAATCAAAATTCTGTTGTAACTGCTTTACTCGAGCAAGTACAGCAATCAAAAAAGCTTATTTTTAATTTCTATTTTCATTTTTTTTTTCTTCAAAACCAAATTGTTCTTCATTAAGTTATCCATGGTTTCAAAAATGGTGGATTTTCAAAACCAGTTGATTAGATAATGGTGGATTAAGTTGTAAATTCAAAGACAAGAAAGAAGTTGGATGTCTCTTCTAAGATCTGTAATGCAGCAGGATTTTACCTGTTGAAGCCATAACAACAGCTTTTTATTCAGCAGCCATGCACTGCCAGCAAAATTGCCTAGGTTGAGTTCATCCCAGTTAAACTAGGATGAAAAAAACCAATTTAAAGTAGGTTGACCTCAACCAATGAAATATAAAACCAAGGGGGGTGACTTGGATTTATATTTCATCAGTTGATTTCAACCAAGTTTAAATTGGTTGAGTGCATCCCAGTTTAACTAAGATGAATTCATCCTAGGCAATTATGCTGGCAGTGATGGTAATTGGTGAAACCAACAGTTAGCGGGCAAAACAAATCCGCTATTTGAGCATAGTGTAATGGGAAAAGCTTCAGCTAACATCTAACATTTAGCAGGAAAGGTATCAGCTAACAGCTAACATTTAGCGTAGCGTAGCAATGATCTGATGCCACTGCGCTACTGGAAACTTCAAAATCTGTTAGCACAAGAAAAATTACGCTACCTGTTAGCGTAGCGGTGAGTTTTCCCAGCTAACACTAAAAAAATATGGCTTGAAGAATTTGTCACTACGCTAACTGTTAGTGTAGCGGAGTGTAATTTCAGCTAACGCTACAGATTTTCTGGGGAAAAAAAAACCGCTACGCTAACAGTTAGCGGTGAAATAGCGTAGCGTAGCGTGGCGGCCCACCGTTGATCTAGCTCAATTCCAATTGCTTCTTGTTAGCTGCTTGATTTACACCCTGGTGGCTTCCCCGGGCATTGATATATGCTCAATTTTCCCACAATAGATGTGTGACCTGCACACCCATCCTATACATATAGGATGGGCTTGCAGGGTCACATGCCCATCCTATACATTTAGGATGGACGTGCAGGGTCACATGCCCATCCTATACATATAGGATGGGTGTGCAGGGTCACATGCCCATCCTATACATATAGGATGCACTGCCAACATAATTGCCTAGGTTGAGTTCATCCCAGTTAAACTAGGATGCACAAAACCAATTTAAAGTAGGTTGACCTCAACCAATGAAGGGGGGTCCCTTGGATTTATATTTCATCAGTTGATTTCAACCAAGTTTAAATTGGTTGAGTGCATCCCAGTTTAACTGGGATGACTTCATCCTAGGAAATTATGCTGGCAGTGATGGGTGTGTGGCTGCATGCCTTTACTGGAGGAAGTCCCTCCAGTCAACAAGGCTATACAAACTCATTTACTGGAGGTAAATCCCTCCAGTTGGAGGCCACACAGCCTTGTTGACCAGAGAGATACCACATCCTTGACCAGAGGGGCTCCCTCCAGTTGATGAGGCCATACAGCCTTGTAGACTGGAGTAATTCCCTCCAGTCAAGGAGGTTGGACACCCTCTTTGACCGGAGGGAACCCCTCTGGTTGAGGAGGGTATACAAACTCCTCAACCAGAGGGTCCCTCCAGTCAAAGAGGGTATACAAACTCCTTGACTTGAGGGAACCCCTCCGGTGTGAGAACTCCTTTTGGGACAGGGGTAGTTCTGTGAGGGGGAAATAGCAGTTATAGTGTTTCAGGTATGTATGAATCTATTACAACTGTTAAGGGTGGTTTGAAAGACCTGCCCCTCTATTTACTACAAGAGTTAACACAACAATTTTATTTATTGTTGTGGCTGATAACTTTCTTTTTTTTTCTTTAAGAGAACTATTGATGTAGTGATCTCTTATCAGAAAAAGATCTAATTTCAACTACAAATAATCAGCAATGAGCTTGATGAAGGGATTAGGGAAGTAGATGGTGGATTGACTGTTACAAAAAGTTGTGGTAAATGGAATACAAGCTTTCTTAATTGATGAGGAAAAGTATTTATATGTGTAAGATTTATTTGTTTTCCTTTTTAGATGCAGTCTGAAAAAATGAGTAGAAGGATTTTTTGGTATAATGTGAAATATTCAAAGTGCTGTACCCTTTTCCTTAACCTTTAGTTAAAAGAGTAGAATTTTTACTCCTTTATTTCTTTTGTGTACTTCAAACTGATATGAAAGATTCCGTTGTGGGTCACCTGATTAAGATCACACTACTATATGGATGGGTACTTTTATTTAGCTTGCTATCTAGATGATGGGGAGTGGGATAAAAATCCAATATCTCTCCATCCCTGCCTCCTTATATAGTAAAATATGATGAATTTTTTCTGGTGTAACATCTGATTGTGTTATTTATGCTGGTGGGGTTTCTTTTTCTACACTGCCTTTATGCATGAAGTGCATAAATTGAGCGATTTATGCTGGTGATGTTATCTAATCTTGCACTGCTTTGTGCAGGGAGTGCATAAATTTAGCTATTTATGCTGGTGATGTTATCTAATCTTGCACTGCTTCATGCAGTGAGTACATAAAGTGAGCTATTTCTTCTGGGGATGTTATGTAATCCGGCTGTGCCACAGAGAATGTGCTTTTTCTTTTGACCAGACACTAAACTATATACTACTTCTATATATATACTATGTACTTATTATTCACTATAATTCTTTTTTAACTTCATATCTTTTAATTTAGCCATGCAAACTTTAAAACATAAATGGGTGACTATATATTAAATTGACCCTAGATTCCAATTCTGCAATCATATTGCTGATATTATATATCCTCACTACCAGCATAATTGCCTAGGTTGAGTTCATCCCAGTTAAACTAGGATGAAAACAACCAATTTAAAATAGGTTGACCTCAACCAATGAAATATAAAACCAAGGGGGGTCCCTTGGATTTATATTTCATCAGTTGATTTCAACCAAGTTTAAATTGGTTGAGTGCATCCCAGTTTAACTAGGATGACTTCATCCTAGGCAATTATGCTGGCAGTGCCTGGAAGTTGATGTAATAATATTAACCTGAATGATACTTAAAACAGGATTTGGAATACCACACCGGTGTGGTGTGCTAAATGTGTTCAAGTATCAAAAGTACATAAAAGAATAGTTTCATATCAAGAAGGAGTGACATTATTAGTTGCTTCATGGAAAAATTGGATTCTACGGGTTATTTAACCCATAGTCACTCTCTGAAACCACAGGGCCAGCTGCACTCAGACAAAATCTATTCATACTAAATCATTTTGTTAAGTATAAGTACATAGTAGAGGCTTAATTTATAGTCACATGTATAGTCACATGCAGAGTCACACATATATTCACATGTATAGACACAGGGTTCATCACATGCTTTTTCTAGGACTCACCGGCCAAAATGCCTCATATTTTACTATATAAAGGGGAGGTTGTTCCCTCTCAGAAATAAAATAATGCCAGTTTTGGAACAGTAATTCTATTCATAGTTGCACAATGCCAAAACACACATAGCATTCAGTAGTGATCTCAATCAATCTTTCCCTTTGAGAATATCATTCATAACTCAGAGAAGACAAACAGGTAAAAGTAGTAGTTGTGCCCCTTTGTTGTGCTCTTAACAAATCAAAGTGGTATTATCACATTTTTTCTCTTAGCTGAAGGTTAAGAAGGAAGGCAATACAATTTGGATAGTTCACATTGATTCATCATCATCCCAGAACAAACATATCTTTGCTTTGCTGACAAACATCTGATCTCAGTCTGATTAGGGATTGCTACTTATAGTTTTCCCTATCATAAGTTTACACCACAACATTAAATAAAAAATTGTTGTATAAATTCTGTGTAGTATAATAGAGGGGCAGATCTTTCAAACTGTTGAGGTTTCCCTGTTCTGTTCCTCCCAAAAATTCCATTCTTATTTTTTCACTAAATCAACTTGACACGGATTGGACTACACCATATATTATACTTGTTTTTTGTAATTAAAACTCAAGTTCTTATTTCTGTTTTTTCCTGTTTCCTTAAGTCATTTTTTGATTATTAAAATTTGATCAATTTGAATTAACAGCTCCAATTATTTGTGACTTGTAAAAATATTTTTTATTGATTAATTTGTCTGCTTTGCCTAAAAGAGAATAACATGTCTGATTAGTCAATTACTTGCATGAACTTTTTTTTTCTGTCTCTCAAATTTTATTCATTATCTTTTATTCGTTATTTATTTCTCAACCACAAATTGAACACTTGTAACTAGTCTATAAAAACATAGCCTAGTCCAAGCAATAACAAAACATCAGTCCTCCTCAAAAAACCAAGTTCCCATCTTTTGAGTCACCCAAGAGTCTGTTCAACATTTCCTCCCATTCTCTTTGCCAAAAATCCAACACAAACCACCCATAACATTAGTGTTACTTAGTTGGAATATCATATTGTTATTTCCCCCTCACAGAACTGCCACCCATCGCAAAGGAGCTCACACACCGGTTGAGGAGTTTGTATACTCTCTTTGACCGGAGGGAATTACTCTAGTCACCAAGGCCATACAAACTTGTTGACCAGAGGAAATCCCTTGATTCAAGGAGGTTGTATGTCCTTGTCAACTGGAGGGAATCCCTCCAGTCAACAAGGCTGTGTGGCCTCAAACTGGAGGGATTTCCCTCCAGTCAATGAGGTTGTATTCCCTCATTGAATGGAGGGAATTCCTCCAGTCAAGGTGTGCAGATTCAAGGGGATTGATAAAATCACTCCCCTTGGCGCACACCCATAAAAAAAAGGGTGCCAGCCCGCACACCCTTTTTTTGACGGGCGTGTGGACTGCATGCCCTTCTTTGGGCTTCAGCACGCCTGTAGATGGGTGTGCAAACTGCACGCCCATCTATGGGCGTGCAACACCCACCCAAAAAAGGGCGTGCAACCGCACGCCCATGTTTGGGCAGGTGAGGGCATAGTTGAGGGCATAGTCCCCATTTTTGGGAGCTGTTCTGTCACCCTGCAGCCGCCACACGGCGGGACCGGAGGGAATCCCCCCGGTTGAGGAGGCTTTATAGCCTCTTTGAATGGGAATTCCTCCGGTCAAAGAGGTTGTATAAACTCTTTGACCAGAGGGAATCCCCTCCAGTCAAAGAGGCTATACAGCCTCTTTGACCAGGGGGAATTCCTCCGGTTGAGGATGCTATACAGCCTCCTTGACTGGGAGGATTCCCTCTGGTCAAGCCTATGTACATAGGTAGGGGCACGCACACCCCTACCTATTTACATAAAAAGGGCATGCGGTTTGCATGCCCTTTTTTGAATGGGGTGTGCAGCTGCACACCCTTTTTTGGGTGGGTGTTGCATGCCTGTAGACATGCTGAGACCCAAAGAGGGCGTGCAGTCACACACCCTATTCAAAAAAGAGCATGCGGGCTGCACACTCTTTATTATGGGCGTGCGCCAAAGGGAGTGGATTTATCATCCCCCCAGATGCAAGCCCATCCTATATGTATAGGACACCCATACTGGGAAAGGCATGGGCGTGCATTGATCAATTCCCGGCTGCCCCATACTGATTGATGGAATGGAATGGAGTAGCAGTAGCATGAAGAGATTCAGAATTGATTAACTATTTATTGCTTTTTTTAAAAAAAAAACTAATTAAGGGAAAATAAGTTTTTAACAAAAGAATGATTTAGAAAAGATTTTAGAAGGAAAAAATAGATTCATACCCAGATCTAAGACTATGGTTGATAATGAGGCTAGTAGATTTTTCAATGAATAGGGAGAGGAGAATAGAAAGGGATCTGAAAGGGTGAAAAAAGAACATAATTAGAGGACCAAAGGGAGATCAGTAATTTTTACAACAAGTAGGAAAGAAGAAAATAAGAATATAAATGAGTTGAACAAACATAGATGAGTCAATAATTGAACTTGATGTAGGAGGTAGGAAGTGGGAAGGTCAATCTGAGAGAGAGAATGATTGATATAAGTAAAAGTTTGATGATTATTGATCAGTCAAGAATTTAAGGCAGTTGACGGAAATCAATAATTATTGGTTAGTCAAAAATTTGAGGAGATTGAAATGTTGGTTCTTGATGAAACGGTGTGAGGATAACTTTTTTGAGAGGAAATCTTCTTAAAGAAGCAGGTGTATTGGGGGTTGGAGAGCGCATGTACTTTGAGTAGTTTTTGGGTCACACCAAGAGCGCATTTTGATGCTGAAAAACTCAACACTGATTAAATCATGTTTATGCATCCATTGGAATTTGTGGTAAAACATTCCAAAAAATATTTTTAGATGACTGAATTCACATCAAGGCACATCAAGTTAGGATATATGAAAGTTAAATAAAACAGCCACAAGTGACTTGATGTTCCAAAAATATTGGAGTTAATAATCTCACATGATAGAATATAAATTGGCAGGCTGGTTTCAAATTGAATTGGATTTACTATTTTTCAAGTTAATCACAATATTAAGTTTTATGTTAAAAATTCTGCAGCTGAATACTTAAACATTCAGGGTTTCAGGTAGAGCCCAAAGTCTTAAATAAAAATGAAAATAGATTGGAAAAGGGAGGCCCTGTCTGGAAGCACCCATGATACATTATAAATGGAAAAATTAACACATGAACCAAAGTTTGACCCCTGTCTCCACCAAATTTTAGAACCCCTGGTTTGAGAACTGTTGAAGGTGTAATCCCTGTAGAAGGGAATACAAGCAGCAATGGTATCAGCATTTATGGGACTGCTGCCACACCCGCTGAGCATGGTGTATCAGAAAGCAATAAAAGAAGTAATGCACCAGAGGACTGGAGCATTCCTGTAAAAATAAGAAAATTATAATTAAAATCTTTAAAGGAAAAGCCCTTGGAGCTTTCCCATTCAGAATGTCTGCTGCTTGGCTATTTGCTCAGAATTCATTGATTATAAATGCTAGTTTCTTTTCCCCCATTTGTATCTCTCATTCATTCCATAATCTCATCTTATCCACCCACTTTCATACACACATACACACATATCCAACTAAACTTTATTATATATTATATATCATAAATATATTATATATCATAAATACATTAAAAATAAATAAATAAATACTTAGCAATAATACCCTACAAAAAACAAGAACTGCTTTGGGAGAGGTGGAAGTGCTTCAAGGGGGGCATCAAAATATAATAGTGCAGTTAAGTATTATTTTTACAGATGATTTGAAGTACCTGCCCCTCTGATATACTCCACATGAAGTATTGCAATGCAATTTATTTATTTTTGTGGAAGACATTGCTAGAGGACACTATGTGAATTAGTCTCCATCAGACCTAGATCAAAATATATATATGGCATGAAATTACAGTAGCCATTTGCAACGGTGGGTCCGCTACACTAACAATAGCTGTCGTGTAGCGTATTGTTAGCTTTTGTCGCTAAGCTAACACAAATTTACTGTTAGCTGAAGATTTTTTCAGATAACACTGAAATTTCTTTGTCAAACAACAAAATAGCGGGTAGCGTAGCGTTAGCGTCTTCAAAAAAAAAAGTTAACACTACAGGAATTACCTGTTAGCTGATTTGTAGTGGTGTTAGCTGGAACAAACGCTACACCAACTGTTAGCGTAGCGCTCTTTTCAGCTACATTAACTGTTAGCGTAGCACCTATTTGCGCTACACTAACTGTTGGTGTAGCACCTTTTTGCGCTACACTAACTGTTAGCGTAGTGCCTTTTTGCAGGACACTAACTGTTAGTTTAGCATGATACTTGTAGGAGTATAGCAATCACGTCTTGTATTGAGGCTTTGATTCTTTCAATTATTATTTGCATGAATCCTGTTGAAGCATTTCTTTTCCCACTTTACTCGCTTCCTTTGAGTTAAATAAGCATTTATCCTCATTCTCTGATGGGCATTCTGATTGCTGTTTCACCAATTTCCATATGAGCAAGATGTATTGCTCAAGTTGAAATTGATTAGACAGAAATCCCAACTCCCAAAGAAATGAAATAAATGCATATCCAAACATTGGAAACAGAAAAGATGGAAAGGAAACAAACAATTTTTTTGAAAAAAAGAAAAGAAAATAAATTAAAGATAGAAATTAAATAATAATAAAAAAACAGAAATAAGCTGTTTTGATTGCTGTAGTTGCGCAAGTACAGGTGTTAAAACAGAATTTTGATTGCTTGACTTGTGCAAGTAGAGATTTTCACTGCCAGCATAATTGCCTAGGATGAAGTCATCCCAGTTAAGCTGGGATGCACTCAACCAATTTAAACTTGGTTGAAATCAACTGATGAAATATAAATCCAAGGGACCCCCCTTGGTTTTATATTTCATTGGTTGAGGTCAACCTACTTTAAATTGGTTGTTTGCATCCTAGTTTAACTGGGATGAACTCAACCTAGGCAATTGTGCTGGCAGTGTTTTGATTGCTTTACTTGTGCAAGTACTGGATCCTAATTGAGCATAGTGGACCAGCTTTGACCTGAGACATGGGAATTTATCACTCCTGCTATACTATAAGTAACTGCAACATAACTAATCAATGTCACCCTCATCACAAATCCTGCTTACCAATGAGGGTGACACTGATTAGGTATGTTGCAGTTACTTGTAGTATAGCAGGAGTGATAAATTCCCATGTCTCAGGTCAAAGCTGGGGGCATTGATAAATGCACGCCCATCGGGGCGTTGATAGACGCACGCCAAGCGCGCACGCCAACGCCAGCCCGCACGCCATTTTTTTTTGGCGTGCGGGGCCCACACGCCAAAAATGGCGTGCGGTTTCCACACGCCTTTTTTTTTTGGCGTGTGGGCCCGCACGCCAAAGAAAATTGGCGTGTGGGAACCGCACGCCAATTGTTTGGCGTGCGGGGCCCACACGCTCACGTAATCGAATGGCCCCTGCCATTCGATTACGTGAGCGGGGGGTGTGTATCCCCATACACACCCCCCGCTCACGTAATCGAATGGCAGGGGCCATTCGATTACGTGAGCGAGCCCGAGTCTGTTTCCGGACTGGGCTCGCTTATGGTCCTGGTTTTTTCAACCAGAACCACAACAAACCCCGCTCTCCGACTCGATCAACCAAAGCGGTGAGTCTGAAAATCCGAAAAAAAAAAAAAAAAAAAAAAAAAAAAAAAAAAAAAAAAAAAAATCAAAAAAAATCAAAAAAAAAAAAAAAAAAAAAATCAAAAAAAAAATCAAAAAAAAAAAAAAAAAAAATCAAAAAATCAAAAAAAAAAAAAAAAAAAAAAAAAAAAAAAAAAAAAAGGAAAAAAACAAAAAATGAGAAACCAAAAAATGAGAAAAAAACCCCAAAAAAACCAAAATAAAGGGATTTTTTGGGGTTTAATTTTGTGGGAGAAAAAAAGCCCACAGGCCCAGGGCCCTCTCCAAGACCCAACTGGCCCAAAGACAGGGCCCAATGGCCATAAGAAGGGGCCCGCCTCTGCCCATCACCTCCAGTGGGCCCACACGCCCACTTTGATGCTCCAAAGGGGCAATAAAACATTCAAAGGGGCCATTCAAACCCCCCAGGCAGCTCAAAGGGCCCCGTATAAGCCCCAGACGCACACCATCCCCCCCAAAAGTGGCCCATCTCAAACACATCTCTTCCTATTTCCATTTTTTTTTCACCGTAAATATAGTAACACGTGCTGACAAACTCTCCCATTCAAATGCAAACAGATTCCGCACAAATCACCAAATCAGCAGCAAAAGATGTCACACACCGGTGATTACAACTCCGCAACCAATCAGCCTCCACGCCCATACGGATTCTATGAGGTTGACCCCAACCATCACCCGCACGCCCCACTTGGCAACATGTATCAAAATCAAACCTCTGCGTATGGAAATCCACACGTGCTTGGCCAACCTGCAGCTCCAATCAATCAATCAGGCCACCTAGCAACAAACTATGGCTACCCAAGCAACCAATATGGCCAAGCCCCCCAGCCCCTTACTGTCCCCTCAGCCCACCCAGCCACCTACAGCTTCAATGACAACAACTACAGACTGGCAATCCAGCCAAACCCTGGGCCCCCAGCCCACCCAGTAGCACAGCCTGTGTTCCGCCCATATGAGGTACAATTGCCTCAATTCACCCACTATCACAATCGACCTCCAGCCTCTACCTATCAGCTTGATCCAGCCCAACCATCCTATCTGGCTCAGCCAGCCCTCTACGCACCACCTCATATAACTCAAGCCCCACCATCCCATCCGTTTCCGCAATCCCATCAAGCACCACAAATCTCAAACTACTGGCAGCCGGGACCCCAACCATTGTCCCACCCGGCCAACCCATTCACTCTTGGACCCACTCACTTCCAAGGCCTGCCAACCTCACACAATTTCCCCGTTGGCCAACCATCAGTGCCCGCTCCGCCGCAGACAAATCAAGTCCCTTCCATACCCATCATGCAAGATATGCAGCCATCTCTGGGGGAAATAACCTCCTCTGCGCCATTTAGCCCTCAAATTTGGCCACCTGCACAACCAAGTCCTCAACAGTTTCCCCAAGGAAATTTCAGCCCTCAAGACCCTCAAAATGTGGCTGAAGGTGAGTCTTCAAATACTTCTCCACTTTGTTTTCATATTAACAAGAACTAATGTTTACCTACTCAATCTCCCAGTCAAATACCCAAGGGCCATGCCTACATCTCCCGGCGGATATCAACCTGCATCACCCAGCCCTCAAGTATTTCCCCGAGCAAATTTCAGCCCTCAAGTCCCTCAAACTGTGGCTGAAGGTGAGTCTTCAAATACTTCTCCACTTTGTTTTCATCTTACCAAGAACTAATGTTTACCTGCACAATCTCCCAGTAAAATACCCAAGCGTCACGCCTACATCTCCCGGCAGGTATCACCCTGCACCACCCAGCCCTCAACCGTTTCCCCCTGCAACTTTCAGCCCTCAAGTCCCTCAAACTGTGGCTGAAGGTGAGTCTTCAAATATTTCTCCACCTTGTTTTCATCTTACCAAGACCTAATGTTTACCTAGTCAATCTTCCAGTATACCCGCTCAATCCTTTAGGACGTTCACCGCTGGCCCCCGCAATGTTACCCGCTGCCAATCAACCGCATAAAGTGTTGATGAAATCTGAAGATGTACAATCTTATGATTATTCAGTTGGCAGTAAGTTCTTCTAGTTTCTTAATTCGCCCACTTGAGGCAGACTGGCTGAACTGCTTGTGTTTCCAGATGCAATGGATGCACCACCCGAATTCCTTTTCACATGTGTCACTGATCTCAAACACTTTGTCACCACATGGGCCCACGAGCATGGTTACGCTCTGAAAGTTTGTGCTTCCAAGAGGGACAAGAACATCTACTTTGCATGCACAGTTGCCGGGGAAGACCAAACCTCAGTTGATGCTATCCGGTTTCGAGAGTCTAGGAATAAGCGACTGGGGTGCTGCTTCAAAATATCCGGCCACAAACCAACTTCAGTAAAACTCAAGGATGCACCATGGGAACTCCGATGCCGAAAGACGATTGAGCACAATCATGGTCCAATCGATCTGGAACATGTAGTCATCCACAAGAAGCTCTCTGTCGAAGGCCAAACTGAGGTTGCTCGCTTATCGTCTCTAGGAATGCAACCCCAGGCAATCGCTAGACTCCTTACTAGCAGTGAGGGAAGGTTTGTAACCAACCGGACGATATACAACACAAAGCAGGCACTGAGGGCGGAGAAGAGGGCTGGCAACACCCCAATCGAGTACCTCCTACGTTGCCTCAACGAATCCAATTGGACACACGAGGACGTTTACGATACGGACGGCAAGCTCCTTTACTTGTGGTTTGCGCACCCAGGATCGTTGCTTCTTGCTCGCAGGTTCCACCATGTGGTCAACATTGACTGCACTTACAAGACGAACCTGAACAACTACCCCCTGCTGCATGTGGTTGGCCAAACTGCAACCAATCACAGTTTTTCGATTGGTTTTTGTTTGATGCGAAACGAGAAGAATGAGGCCTACTCATGGGCTCTTGATAAGTTGAAGTGGGTGGTATATTTGACTAATCACCTATTCTCATCATAAACTGACTGTACTCCGGTGCCTGTGTGATACCCATAGATCTATATGGGACGCTGACCACGCGCCAAAGGTCTTTGTGACAGACAGGGAATCGGCACTGCGTAATGCTATCTCAAAGCACTTCCGAATGCAACCGCGAACTTGTGCATGTGGCACATCGATCGGAACATTGTGACAAACTGCAAGCAAGCCTTTGCTGGCGATGGCGAAGAATGGGCCAAATTCATGAGGCTCTGGCATGAGGTCGCACATGCCCCCAATGAGGACACCTGCAACTCAAAGTGGGCTCAACTGACACGGTACCTAGTCACTCGAACTAACGTCTACGAATACCTGTACAAGAACGTCTGGAGCGAGCGACAGAAGTTCATGAATGCGTGGGCCGGAATGACACCCCATCTAGGAAATCTGACTTCGTCACGATGTGAATCTGCCCACAGCTGGCTGAAAACCTATGTGACGTCGGCTAGGTGCGACTTTGCAACACTTTTCATTACAATTGCTGCAGCAGTGGACCGACAACTTGACACAGCCCACACGAACCTGGCACACGAGTTACAGAAGGGATTAACCGGACTACCAAATGCCTTCAAGTCCCTCAGCTGCAAAATCTCCTGTCATGCGCTCAAGTTGGCCTTGTCTCAGTACAACAAGTTCATCAAGATGAAGAAAACCAAGCCTGGGGATCCCAGCCTTCAATGCAAAGGTAATTTCCAGGCTGGCTTGGGCATTCCGTGTTCGCACACTATTGAATGTTTGGTCCAGGGGAAGGGAGATGTGGAGCCTTCTGATTTCCATGTCCAGTGGCATCTGGCCTATAACCCTGATGGTCCAGTGAGTCCTCCTGATGTATGACTTGTTCATGTCCCTCCTAGCTAATCTTCATCTATGTTCATTGCAGGCTCTTGATGAACCACTGTACGACTTTGACAACGATTTTGAGGATTTCAAGCAGGAGATCTTGGCGTCCCACCACCCCTCGGCGTTAGAAGCAACAATGAAAAAATTACGAAGGGTCCATGCAAACACACACGTGGTCCCGCTTGCAGAGCCTGATCCTATCCGAGTGAAACACAAACTGGAAAGGCCGTGGAAGAAGAGAAAGGGTAGTGGGCGAGTTCAAAAGCGCGATGACACCCATGCAGAAATTGTGGAAGCGCAAATCCAAAAGGCGCAGGCAAGGAAAGCAAGACAGAAGGCCGGTGTATCAAAAGGAAAAGGGGGTAAGCAACAGTCCAAGCGGGCGCAGGCTCCATTGGACACCTCAGCTTCTTCCTCTGGGGACCTGGATGAGCTACCCAGTGTGGAGACACTCATGCGTAAGCAACTTTATTGCATGTCTTTTTAAGAGGCTGATAACTGATGGACTTACTAAGCAGTCAAGAGAAATCACCCCCCACGAGTTGGCAGCCTCACTATTGGGAAACAGAATCGGGGGTCTTTGAGTTCAGGAACATCACGGCGCAAGGAAACGTGGCAGCCCAAGTATGGTAGTATGGATGGTGTAACAGATGAAGAATCTGATTCTGCAGATGCAGTTTCAGATGAAGATTCTGATTCCCCAGATGGGGAATCAGATGAAGAATCTGATGCCCCACATGGGGCATTGGAAGAAGAATCTGATGCCACAGATGGGGAATCAGTCGCAGATTCTGACGCACAAGGTGGGGAATCAGATGAAGAACCATATCCCCCAGTGGATTCCTCCTCATCTATTGAGATGCAGGCCTCAAGCTCTCATGATCAGTTGCAGGGTGAGGCCAGGCTACATTCACCCCCAACAGCCAAGGTAAGTACTATAACTTTGACATTAGATTATCAGGGTCTGATTCCATTGTATGTTTCATAGGACCGGCATGTAGATGCTGAGGTTGCACCCAAGGCTGGCCGAACAAGACAGGGGAATACCAACCCTGATGTTGCAGTGAGTGACTCAAGCTTGACACGGACAAGGAGGAATGCACTGACTGTAACTGATAACCAACTTCTCATCATTCTTGTCAGGCGGAGCTTCCACCATGGATCTTAAAATACCTGCATTCCACTTATAACCCTGCAGGTGATGGGAACTGTGGTTATGCATGTGTGGCACATGCATTGGCAGCAGATAGACCAGAGGGTCCCTACGCTAAGGCCAATGGGTGGTACCAAGTGCGAAAGGATGTGTTAGAAGAGATGGAAAAGAACAAGGCACATTGGACAAGATACCTTGGGGGGCCTTCAGAATTCGACCGCGCTTACGGACGTGTTCAGGTGACTGACCCACGTGGATCAGTCCCCATGAACAAATGGATGAGCAAGTTGGATGTGGGACCGATTCTGGCCAATGCGTATAACCGGCCATTTGTCTTCCTCAGCAGAACGGGCGGGAGCACCACATATATTCCCGCCACTGTTCCCCCGGACCCTAAACCGCTGCCAGCCCTCTTCTTATCATTTTTCAATGATAATCATTGGATACGTGTGATAGTCAAGCGGACCCCCACGATTCCCTTTCCTCTCCCTAAAGTCTCCCGGTTATTTCACAAGAGCCCAGCAGCTGCTTGGCTAGACTGTGTTTCCCCTTCCACTACTCTTCACTCTTTGTTACCTAAATGATTAAAGGTACCAAGTTACTGCAAGTAACACTAATTATTATTATCCTTATTAATGTTTACCAATCTTATTATTCTTTAATATTATTCCTTCAAGATCTCTAGTGGATATTTGCACAGCTGCGGCTGCGCAGTGCACCCGGTTTTCCGCATTTACACCCGGTTTTTTGTAATTTTTAATTTTTAAGCAAATAGCATGTGGAGGGCGGCATTTGATGCGCGTGACCTCCCCAATCATCCTCATTAAATATTTTATTTAAAACAAATAAAATAAACAATTAAAACAAGGAAAATAAACAAAACAAAATAAAAATATGGAGGGCAGCATTTTAAATAAGTAAAATAAACAAAAGTAAATAATATAAAATTAAACAAATAAGAATGAATGAAATGAATAAAATTAATCAATTAATTAAAAGCAAGAGACATAATTGCAAGTAAATGATTTATGAATAACGCAACTTCCCCAATTATCCTCATTCAATATTTTATTTAAAACAAATAAAATACATAAGTAAAACAAGTAAAATAAACAAAACAAAAGTAAATTAAATTAAACAAAATAAATGGACTAAATGAAATGAATAAAATAAATCCTGGAAATCAAGCTGTGAGGATTTTTTATGAAAAAACCGAGTGGATTGGCCAAAAAAAATAGAAGCCATAGTTTTTTTGCATAAAGCAAAATTACTATACAATTCTACACCCCTGTAAGTATAATAAATAAATTTAAAATCTCCAAAAACAATGCAAATCCGCCCGCAAAAAATTAAATAAAAAAACCGGGTGTAAATGCGGAAAACCGGGTGTACTGCGCAGCAATTTGGACGTCGCCGCTGCGTAAAACCGGGTGTAAATGTGGAAAAACCGGGTTTTTTTTTTAATTAATGCCCAATTTAAATATACTTAAATTAATAATACCTTGATTAACTAACACATGAATAATTCAGGCTACTCTGTGATAATAAATAATAGAGTGATAATATAGTATGATTAAACTACAATCAATCTTTACAATAAATGATATACTTAAATTAATAATACGTTGATTAACTAACACATGAATAATTCAGGTTACTCTATGATAATAAATAATACTTATAAGATGTGACAATAACAAATGACACATACGCGATGATAAGTTAATATTTTATTAATATTAATAAAAGGGCCTTTAATATAATAAGGGCATTAATCAAAAAACCCAGTTTTTCCGCATTTACACCCACTTTTCTGCGCAGTGCACCCGGTTTGCCGCATTTACACCGGGTTTTTTGTATTGTTAATTTTTAAGCAAATAGCACGTGGAGCGCGGCATTTGATGCGCGTGACCTCCCCAATCATCCTCATTTGATATTTTATTTAAAACAAATAAAATGAACAATCAAAACAAGGAATATAAACAAAACAAAACAAAACAAAACAAAAATATGGAGGGCGGCATTTTAAATAAGTAAAACCAGTAAACATTATTTATTTATCAAAATTTTAAAATTATTTATTATACTTAAAGGGGTGTAGAGCTTTGTGGTAATTTTTAATTTGCAAAAAAACTGTGTCTTCTACTTGTTTTGGCCAATCCACCCGTCCACCCGGTTTTTTTTTAATTTAATTTTTTGCGGGCGGATTTCCATTATTTTTCAAAGTTTTAAATTTATTTCTCATACTTACAGGGGTTTAGACTTTCATGGTAATTTCTATTTTGCTCAAAAACCATGGTTTTTTTTTTTGTTGGCCAATCCCGCCGGTTTTTTCATAAAAAATCCTGACAGCTTAATTTCCAGGATTTCTCAACATTTTCACATGTTTTTAAACTTCTTCTAAGCACTTTAAGGGGTGTAGAATTTAATGTGAATAACAGTTTTTTTTTTTAAATCACTGGTTGGATTTTGATGATTTTTGCACTCAATCTATTTCCAAACACCTTCACATCTGTCTTTCTAGATATTCAGGGAGTTTTTCAATGGATTCATACACTTTAGAGGGTGAAGAATTCATTGGAAACAAATACTGATTATAAAATTGACTTCTTATCAGATTTCATGACAAAGAAATGGAAATACAATTATACACAGAGGTATGGTACATTGCATGATGCTTTGGAGTGTTACATGTTGTTTATTAAATAACCAACAACTGGGTGTAAATGCGGAAAACTGGGTGTAAATGCGGAAAAACTGGGTTTTTTTATTAATGCCCTAGAATAAATGAAATGAATAAAATAAATAAATAAAATACAAAGCAAGAGACATAATTGCAAGTTAATAATTTATTAGCACACAAATAATACGTATAAGAAAGAGAAAATGTTATCAACACTACTGATAACAGCTAGAAAATGCTTACAAATGGTGAATATACGCCTGAATTACATTCCTGAACTGATATGTAATGGGCAAAAAAAAATAGAAGACATTGTTTTTTTGGGAAATAAAAATTACCATAAATTTCTACACCCCTGGAAGTATATTAAACATTTTTCAAATGTTGAAAAAAAATCAAAATCCGCCCGCAAAAAAAAAATCAAAAAAAGGGTTTAAAAGCGGAAAACCGGGTGTGCTGCGCAGCAAATTTGAGGTTGCCGCTGCGTAAAACTGTGTGTAAACGCGGAAAAACCGGGTTTGTTCCTTAATGCCCTATAATAATGATGATACCACTAAGGAATCCCAATAGCCCAATTCTGGATAATCTATAGTTTAATGCTGATATATCATCAAGAATTGGCCACAACCTACCTTCAATAAGGTAGAAACCACAAACCCACATGAGTACTCCTTGGATGCCTATTAATAATACTCTGTTTGGGTTATATTTCAAAAAACACTTAAGTCTGATGTTTCATTCAAGTGGATGAGCAAGACAGTGGTGGAAATTACAACTCAAGGACATGTGATTGAGAAATAAAAGGGAAACCAAAGAAAAAAACAACCCCCGGTACATATATCAGAAGTGGTAGTTGGCTACAGCTATTTCTATATCTTGGGAAAACAAAATTTGGAGGTTTTGAATAGAAAAACATTTGTGAAACTCTTCATGGGTTTTTTTCCAATCAACCATTGGCAAACCATCATGACCAATCCGGTTAAATCCCATGGAGCACAAAAAGTTGAGAAAGTATAATCGGAGGTTATCCAAAGTCCCGTGAGGCATCACTGAAGTATTACCACTATCAACCTTATGTTTCAGAACATTGGCGCCAAATTCCAATAAGGCCAAAGCATTTGAAGCAGTCGGACGTTCGGACCCGTATTTGTTAGTGACAAAGGCGGTTGTTGGACCAAAAACCAGGAGACCAGCAAGCATCCGCATTTGCTCCCGCGTATTTGATGTTGACCACTCATCAAGCTTTTTATACTTTGGTCTTGTTGGTGCCTGGAGCCCGCAGATGTAACACAAGGCTGACATAGCCCCCGTGAAGTATAGACCAAGGACCTTGAGACCGGAGGTGTTTGGTTGGGGGCTTGATCCATCCTTTGCGTGACTTCCAAGGTTTTCATAAGTTCGTTGGAATGCAAGATGGGCAGTATGCACCAAAGATTCGTCCAGGGGGAGAGGCTGCCATTCACTGCCCTGTTGGTCCATGTGTCGAAGGGCCCAGCAGTCTTGCAAAGCACTTTTAAGCCGGAGATAAGCGTGGTCACTTGGAGAGAAGTATGAGGCCAGATTCGCCGCAAGTGTGTGGGTCTGGACACGTTTGGACAGCGGCGCCTTCCGGTTCTCCTGGGAAGCCTCGAGCTGTGCCATGTTGACAACTTCAGGAGTTATCAGAGAGAGAGCACCAGGTTGAGTGGGGTTAAGAATTCTCTCTGCATACCACACAAATATCAGCCTTTGTGATGTATGAACAAGTGAGAAAAAAAGTGAGTATTTACCAGATTTGCATGCCTTCAGAAGTGTATCCACTTCCCTCCAAACAACTCGGCTGAACTCCTGTGGCATCGTTGGATGTGGTGTGACCATTGAGGGGAGGTGTGTGAGGATGAATGCTATGTTTTCAATCATTTTCTCGGCTGAACGGTGTGACCACACAATTCCACCCGCCAAATTTTCATTCAAATCATCTGCCAATGCTTTTGGAAGCATTGGGCCAGGGATAAATAGACCCATAGCTGTGCGCAAAGGAGGGATGTTAATTACAAGATGGGTGTGCATAAGCAATGGGGAGTGACTTACAAGGAGGCGTCAGGACAGGGGGAGGAGGAATTGATTCGCCCGGTGGTCTTTGGGTAGGTGGCTTGACTGTTGATGGCCCAGCAACAGGGGGGTTCCGTGGAATTCTGAGGCCTTGCAGTGATTGCGCAGTGATGAATTCGTGAGAGGTGGGATGAGGGGTGAAGAAATTATACATGGGGCCTGTATTTTTAGAAGAAGAAGCAGAGTTGTCCAGGCGCGCCTTTTTGCTTGTCGGGTCTTCAACCGTAGGATCTTCAATTCGTACCATGTCATAGCGATATCGGGTTTGTTGTGGCACCGGTTCATGGACTGGCTCCTGGTGGAAGGTAGGTTTGGGACGTCCATGAAGGAATTGTTGGAGGACTTGCTGGTCTTCTGCACCATCTTCAGAGTCATCTGTTTCACCCTCTGCGTCAGGGTCTTCAGAGCTGTCCCGGATGGCTGGATTGTTAATTTCTCGTCTCCCGTCCGCATTGGGGGCTTTGGAGGACTTCTGCCCAATGAGTTGTTGGGCCGTTTGTACGCTTTGAAAGAAAGACTGGCCAAAGGTGTTGAGGGTTGTCTTGTGGCCTTCGACATCTGTCCGCATCTCTCCGCTTCGACGTGGGGATCCATCAGCTGGGTTTGTTGTGTTGGGCTGGCCATATTGAACATCCTTGTTTATTTGGTTTGCAAATTGATGGAGGGTGGGGATTGGGTTGGTTGCTGGAGGTAGGTGATCAGGAGTGGGTGCATATAAGTATGCCATTGAGTCGGTTGCAAATTCAGGGCGGGGGTGGGACTGGGGTGGAGCAGGCCTAGTGGCGCCTAAGGTGTTTTTAGCCGGGGCCGGGGTTCTGGAGACCTGTTCATTCTCATTGTCTGACTGCTTGTATTCAGCCTTTATTTTAGAGGCCCAATTCTCCAGGTTTTCACGTTCATCTGGTTTCAACGCAGGGTGCCGCGCCAGCTCTGTGCATTTTTCCCAGAGATCCAAACCTGTGTAATGGTGGGAGGGTGGGTGGGAGTGAGCCAGCTACTTATATTATACACAAAATAAAGGAATGAATCTCACGTCCTAGTTCACAGGTCTGATGTGAAGACATTGTTGATTGTTGAAGTCAAGTTGGTGATTTGTGCGGAATCTGTTAGCATATGAATGGGAGAGTATGTCAGCAAGTGTTACTATCTATGGTAAAAAAAATTTAAAAAAAAAAAATGGAAGAGATGTGGGGGAATGAATGTGTTTGAGATGGGCCCATTGGGCCACTTTTGGGGGGGATGGTGTGCGTCTGGGGCTTATACGGGGCCCTTTGAGCTGCCTGGGGGGTTTGAATGGCCCCTTTGAATGTTTTATTGCCCCTTTGGAGCATCAAAGTGGGCCTGTGGGCCCATGGGAGGTGATGGGCAGAGGCGGGCCCCTTCTTACGGCCATTGGGCCCTGTCTTTGGGCCAGTTGGGTCTTGGAGCCCTGGGCCTGTGGGCTTTTCCACATAATTAAACCCCAAAAAAACCCATTTTTTTGGTTTTTTGGGGGTTTTTTCCTCATTTTTTATTTCTCATTTTTTGTTTTTTTTTTGTTTTTTTTGATTTTTTTTTTGATTTTTTTTTTTGATTTTTTTTTTTTTTTTTTTTTTTTGCTTTTTTTGTTCTTTTTTTTTTTTTTTTTTTTTTTTTTTTTTTTTTTACTCACATTGTTTTTTCTTAATTGGTGAGTGGGGGTGTTGATCGAGTTCTTGGTCGTTCTGGTTGAAAACAACCAGACCGACGGTCTGATTCCTGAAAGGAATCAGACTCGGCGGGCTCGCTCACGTAATCGAATGGTCCCTACCATTCGATTACGTGAGCGAGGGGATATCGCAGGCGATATCCCCCCACACGCCAAATAATTGGCGTGTGGCACCCGCACGCCAATTGTTTGGCGTGCGCTCCCACACGCCAATCGTTTGGCGTGTGGGAGCGCACGCCAAACAATTGGCGTGCGGGTCCCACACGCCAATTTTCTTTGGCGTGCGGGGCCCACACGCCAAAAAAAAAAAGGCGTGTGGGAACCGCACGCCATTTTTGGCGTGCGGGGCCTACACGCCCTTTTTTTTTGGCGTGTAGACCCTACACGCCAAAAAAAAAGGGCGTGTAGGCCCCGCACGCCAAAAAAAAATGGCGTGCGGGCTGGCGTTGGCGTGCGCGCTTGGCCTGCGTTTATCAACGCCCGCCCATCGGCGTGCAACACTTCAGGCGTGCGGTTGCACACCCTGTTCAGAAAAGGGCGTGCAAACCGCACGCCCTTTCTATGTGTATAGGCAGGGGTGTGCCCCTGCCTATACACATAGAATCAGTGTGTGGCTTGCACACCGATTCCATGTATATAGGTAGGGGCACGCCCCTGCCTATATACATGCTGATGTCATGCGTACACATGAATGTACGCATGACATCAGCTCCGGCCAAGGAATACAGCCTCCTGGACCGGGAGGGATTCCCTCCCAGTTGAGGAGGTAGTACAACCTCCTGGACCAGAGGGATTCCCTCCAGTCGAGGAGGTTGTACAACCTCCTTGACCGGGGGGGATCCCTCCGGCCGAGGAGGTTGTACAACCTCCTTGACTGGAGGGAATCCCTCCGGTCAAGGAGGTTTTACACCCTCCTCGGCCGGAGGGATCCCCGGTTGAGGAGGCTGTACGACCTCCTCGGCCGGAGGGATTCCCTCCCGGTCGGGGAGGGTGTACAACCTCCTCAAACGGAGGGATTCCCTCCAGTTGAGGAGGTTGTACAACCTCCTTGGCCGGAGGGATCCCCCCCGGTCAAGGAGGTTGTACACCCTCCTTGGCCGGAGGGATCCCCCCTGGTCAAGGAGGTTGTACAACCTCCTTGGCCGGAGGGATCCCCCCTGGTCAAGGAGGTTGTACAACCTCCTTGACTGGAGGGAATCCCTCCGGTAAAGGAGGTTGTACACCCTCCTCGGCCGGGGGGGATCCCTCCGGCCAAGGAGGGTGTACAACCTCCTCAACCAGGGGGGATCCCTCCCAGTCGAGGGGCTTGCAGTCCTCCCCGGCAGGCGTGCAGCCCGCACGCCAATAAAAAAAAAGGTGTGCGGGCTGCACGCCCTTTTTTTTAAGGGTGTGCGTGGGCGTGGGTGTGCGCCGATGGGTGTGCATTTATCAATGCCCCAAAGCTGGTCCACTATGCTCAATTAGGATCCAGTACTTGCACAAGTAAAGCAATCAAAAATCTCTACTTGCACAAGTCAAGCAATCAAAATTCTGTTTTAACACCTGTACTTGCGCAACTCCAGCAATCAAAACAGCTTATTTCTGTTTTTTTTTTTTTTAAATTTCTATCTGTATTTTTTAATTTTTAATTTTCCAAAAAAATTGTTTGTTTCCTTTCCAATGTTTGGATGTGCATTTATTTCATTTCTTTGGGAGTTGGGATTGCTGTCTAATCAATTTCAACTTGAGCAATACATCTTGCTCATATGGAAATTGGTGAAACAGTAATCAGAATGCCCATCAGAGAATGAGGAGAAATGCTTATTTAACTCAAAGGAAGCGAGTAAAGTAGGAAAAGAAATGCTTCAATAGGATTCATGAAGATAATAATTGAAAAGAATCAAAGCCTTGATAGAAGACAATTTGTGCAAGGGAAAAACTTTTAACATTCCCACATCCTTACCTTTGCCCAACCACATCACCACAACTATTGATAAAACAAGCAGGGATGTAATCCACCCAAAAAATTCTGTTCAGACTATTTACTCAGCTGGCTCTGGGCCAACACAATGCACTGTTTGAGAATAGTGTAGTGGGAAAAAATTAAGCTAACAGCTAACATTTAGAGGGAAAAAATTCAGCTAACAGCTAACATTTAGTGTAGCGTAGAGTAGATCTGATGCCGCTACGCTAATGGGAACTTCAATATGTGTTAGCAGAAAAAAAGTTACACTACTTGTTAGCGTAGCAGTTATTTTCCAAAGCTAACACTACAAAAAAATTGGCTGCAAAATTTCTTGCTACGCTAACTGTTAGTTTAGCGGAGTGTAGCTTCAGCTAACGCTACAAATGTTTTGCCAAAAAAAAATCCCCGCTACACTAACAGTTAGTGGTAAAATAGTGTAGTGTAGCGGCCCACCATTTCTATTTGTGAACCTGTTTGAGGCCACAGGTTTTGGATGAGTAGAGTAAGATGTGAGTTATATTTGCAATTTCCTGAGTGGCATGCTGAAACTGAGGGTGGGAGGGGGACATGCTCATTATATAGTAAAATGTGAGGGGGATTTTCTGGTGGGGAAGTCAGTTGAGGGATTTGTTCTTGTGTTACTTCTCCTTTGAGGGGTTGTTTCTGCTTGGAAAATCCTATTGGGAAACTTCTGCTGCATGGACACTTCTATTGAGGGGATTTGGCTAGTGAGAAATGTAACCAAATATGTGATCCAATGTGCAACTGAGGATTTCATGATGAATACAGTGGTACATGCATGTGCCTGGGCAAAATAAACCCTAAATATGTACTTTTAAATAATTATATAATACTTACTACCAGTGTAAAACTATAGTATGCAACTAGAGGCCAGGGGGGATTTGCTGCTTCAGACCTAAGACACAGTCACAAATTCTATACTTAAAATCCAAGGTTTGGTTTAATCAATGCCCAAATTTAGTTTTCTCCAGTCTTGAACTTGAAGTCTACCTTGCACAAAGTGGCATAAATTTACATGTGTACATTGCAACCCCATTCTTCATGTTGATGAAAAGATAAATATGTGGATGAATCTGGATGAGAGGGTAATATAATTGAAGTGTATAAATGATCTGTTTGTAATCAGGGGGCATTGAAGGCAAGAAATCATTCCTCTTTCAAATACACATGTGACATAGAGTCCAAATCTAACCAGAGACTTCCATCAGATCCTCACTTCAGTGTCAACTTTAAACAAGTCACCACCCCCACGAAGAAATCAGGAATGATTCAGCCTTTGCCAGATTCATTCTGATCAATTGAGAAACCACTTTTACAAGAAAGAATTCACACACAATCAGCATTGGTATCAAATTGTCCATTTAAAAGGCTAAAAGACCCTACATCAGAATCTATGTCTGAAGAAGAAAGCACTCCTCTACCTGGAAACAAAAAGAACAAGAAATCCCTGATTCAGCCTATATCCACCTGTTAAATTACAAGCTCACAGTTGATAAATATTGCTCAATACCAAAACGTGGAAATCACAAAGGATAAGGGGGTTGATAAATGCACGCCCCCCCGGGCACGCCCACGCCCACGCACGCCCTTAAAAAAAAAGGTGTGCAACCCGCACGCCTTTTTTTTATCGGCGTGCGTCCTGCACGCCCATCCTTGGGCGTGGGCACGCCTGTAGATGGGCGTGCAGTTCGCACGCCCATCTACAGGCGTGCAACACCCCCAAGGAGGGCGTGCAGCCGCACGCCCTGCCGGGGAGGACTGCAAGCCCCTCGGCCGGAGGGATCCCCCCGGTCGAGGAGGTTATACAACCTCCTTGACCGGAGGGAATCCCCCTCCGGTCGAGGAGGTTATACAGCCTCCTCGACCGGAGGGATCCCTCCCGGTCGAGGAGGTCATACAACCTCCTCGGCCGGAGGGGGATTCCCTCCGGTCGAGCAGGTTGTATAACCTCCTCGACCGGAGGGGGATTCCCTCCGGTCGAGGAGGTCATACAACCTCCTCGGCCGGAGGGATGCCCCCCGGTTGAGGAGGTTGTACAACCTCCTTGACCGGAGGGGGATTCCCTCCGGTCGAGGAGGTTGTATGACCTCCTCGACCGGAGGGAATCCCCCTCCGGTCGAGGAGGTTGTGTGACCTCCTCGACCGGGAGGGATCCCTCCGGTCAAGGAGGTCATACAACCTCCTTGGCCGGAGGGATGCCCCCTCCGGTCGAGGAGGTTGTATGACCTCCTCGACCGGGAGGGATCCCTCCGGCCGAGGAGGTTATACAACCTCCTCGACCGGAGGGGGCATCCCTCCGGCTGAGGAGGTTGTATGACCTCCTCAACCCCTCCAGTCGAGGAGGTTGTATGACCTCCTCGACCGGAGGGGGATTCCCTCCGGTCGAGGAGGTCATACAACCTCCTCGGCCGGAGGGATGCCCCCTCCGGTCGAGGAGGTTGTACAGCCTCCTTGACCGGAGCTGATGTCATGCGTACATTGTTGTGTACGCATGACATCAGCATGTGTATAGGCAGGGGCGTTCCCCCTGCCTATATACATAGAAAGGGTGTGTTGGTCGCACGCCCTTTTTATGTGTATAGGCAGGGGGCATGCCCCTGCCTATACACATAAAAAGGGCGTGCGGTTCGCACGCCCTTTTCTGAACAGGGCGTGCGACCGCACGCCTCAAGTCTCGCACGCCAATGGGCGTGCAGCCCCCACGCCGATAAAAAAAAGGCGTGCGGGCAGCACGCCTTTTTTTTTATCGGCGTGCGTTCGGCGTGGGTGTGCCCGGGGGGGCGTGCATTTATCAACCCCCAAAGGATAAAACCAAACATAGAAAAAACCCCTGGTTTTGATGATGAAGCATGTTTTCAGCTATGTGTATGAAACACAGGCTTAATTTCTACAAAAAAATCCAGGTAATATCACTGTGCTGAAATTTTATCAAAGTAATAATTGCCATTAATCTCTCTATAGCATCCAAACTATGCATAGAGGATAACCTAAGCTCCTTACAATCGTCATATTTTCTCTAAAAATTAGTCAATCAGGAGAAGACTAAAAGCTAACTATATAGGTTTGGCTATCTTTTGTCTTTTTATGAAATATGTAATAATATAAATTGTAACTAAGCAGTTGGCAAGCACGTAACCTGATTTGCTACTGTCAGAGGTGGTAGTCTTGCAGAAACTGCTTTATAAGTAATATTTAAAGTTCTAAGATGGGTAGGTTCTAAGTTAACTTGATAATGATTCCAGTAGATAAGGTAGTTTGGATAATAAAGGATAGAAATACTCTAAAATTAGGAGGAGAATATTCAGGGTACTTACTAATGTTGTAGTGGTAGAATATGCTGAGGATTCAATCCTAGGCCAGGAAATGGCCTTTTTTTATATTCTAGAGGTCTTCAGGGGAAGGTTTTAGAATGTTGTTGTAAATTATGCTCTAATGCATTACAATTCAAATGCAATGTGATGCAATGGGAATTTTATTAAATTGAGAAAAGTGTTTTTCTACTGAATCTATTCTTCTGATGGTAGTAGTCTCTCCCTGGAATTTTTTTTCTGCAAACTCATCCATCAGGGCTGGAGGGAATCCTTGTTCCTGCACTGCCTGCTCCTGACTTGGGGCTATTGTTTTGTTGTTTTTTAATAATGTTAGACTGATCTGTAAGTCATCAAATCCTCTCCTTGGTAGAAAGGCTAAAGATAAACTCTTGGATTGAGATAGTTCTCTCTGTGTGTTTGTAGGTGATTTTTCATCCATTCCTAAGATGTGCTCCCATCCCAATTAAATTATTGGATATTTCATCCTATTAGTAATATAATCTTTCTTAGATGATGTTTCAATGTGAGGAATATTTTGTACCTTTAGCTACCATTCTATTGCTTGATTTTGCTCTATTTGTCTTCTTGGAAGTGTGTTCTGTGGCTATGGGCGTCCACTTGTTACTTTTAATCAGGTTACTGTTTTTTGACTTTGTAAGGCTCTGGTTTTTGATGAGTTATTGTTCTTCTTGAAGAGACAAGAGCTCTGAAAGGTTGGAAAATGGTTGGATGTCAGGGATTACTTATCTTCTCTTCACTTTTTTAAAACAAGAGACCAGGAAGATGAACAATGAACAAAAGTCTTTTTTCTCATTAGAAATGGGTTCTCCTTTTGAATTAGATGCTGAGAAATTTTCAGAGTTCTATTTCTGACTTGATTTGTATCTTGCTATGAGGTAGCTTGATACCTATTCCAGTAAATAAAGGTGGGTTGGATACAAAAGGAAAATAATCCTACTCTAAACATACAAGAATATTCAGAGTATTTACTAATGTGGTACTGGTTGAATATGATAAGGATCCAATCCAAGGCCAGTAAATGGCCTCCTTTTATATTCTAAAGGTATCCAGGAGAAGATTCCAGAATGTTGTTATAAATTCTGCTCTAATTATTAAAATTTAAATGCACTATGATGCAATGGGCATTGTATTGATATTGAGCACAGTATTTTCTATGTCACCATGACCTCATGAAATGTATGTATAACCAATTAAATTATGAGCTAATTCATATAATAGAGCAATACTGGAAAATTAACACCCACTTAGGTTATTCCATTCTTATTATCATAAATTTATTATACTTATATCTATGCAAATAGAATTCTTGTCTCTCAGATTTTATGACAATACTTCTAATCCATATTTTATATGTTTATACCTCTTCCTATTAAGTACCTTTGAGATATGATAATGTAATAGTTGGAGTAGGAATTTAGTGGTGGTTTGAGTGAGGTACCCCACTTAATTCTAAATTATAAATTGATTTAGGGCATTAATAAGAAAACCCGGTTTTTCCGCGTTTACACCCGGTTTTCTGCACAGGTGCGGCTGCGCGGTGCACCCAGTTTTCCGCATTTACACCCGGTTTTTTTTTTTTTTTAATTTTTAAGCAAATAGCACGTGGAGGGCGGCATTTGATGTGCGTGACCTCCCCAATCATCCTCATTAAATATTTTATTTAAAACAATTAACATAAACAATTAAAACAAGGAAAATAAACAAAACAAAATGAAATAAAATTATGGAGGGCGGCATTTGATGCGCGCAACCTCCCCAACTCATTCAATATTTTATTGTAACAAATTAAATAAGTAAGTAAAACAAGCAAAATAAACAAAATAAAATAAAATAAAATTATGGAGGGCGGCATTTGATGCGCGCAACCTCCCCAATCATCCTCATTCAAAATTCTATTTAAAACAAACAAAATATATAAGTAAAATAAACATAAACCAAATAAAATATAATAAATAGAATGAATGAAATGAATGAAATAAATAAATAAAATAAAACGCAAGAGACATAATTGCAAGGTAATAATTTATTAATAAATAATAAATGTAATAAAAAACAAAGAGACATTAGTACAGACTAAGAATGCGCACACAAATAATAAGTATAAGAAAGAGAAATTGTTATAAACACTACTGATAACAACTAGAAAATTCTTACAAATGGTGAATCTACGCCTGAATTACATTCCTGAACCCATATGTAATGTGTAATAATTATCTTACATGTAACACTCCAAAGCATCATACAATGTACCATACCGCTGTGTATCATTATATTTCCGTTTCTTTGTCATGAAATCTGATAACAAGTGAATTTTATAATCCGTATTTGTTTTCAATGAATTATTTACCCTCTAAAGTGTATTAATCCATTTAAAAACTCCCCAAATATCTTGAAAGACAGGCGTGAAGGTGTTTAGAAATAAATTCTGTCCAAAAATGATAAAAAAAAAGCCAGTGAAGTTAAAAATAAACTGTTTGTCAAATTAAACTCTCCACCCCTTAAAGTTTTTTAAAAAAATTAAAATTTTGAGAAATCCTGAAAATTGAGCCGTGGGGTTTTTTTGTGAAAAAACCGGGTGGATTGGCCAAAAAAAATAGAAGACTTGTTTTTTTTGCAAAATAGAGATTACCATAAAATTTTACACCCCTGTAAGTATGATAAATAAATCTAAAACTTTGAAAAATAATGAAAATCCACCTGCAAAAAATTAAATTAAAAAAAAACCGGGTGGATTGGCCAAAAAAAATAGAAGACATAGGTTTTTTGAAAAATAAAAAATACCATGAAATTCTACATGCCAAGAAGTATTTTTAGCAACTTTAAGATTTTGAAAAATAATGAAAATCCGCCCGCAAAAAATTAAATAAAAAAACCGGGTGTAAATGCGGAAAACCGGGTGTACTGCGCAGCAATTTGGACGTCGCCGCTGCGTAAAACCGGGTGTAAACGCAGAAAAACCGGGTTTTCTTATTAATGCCCTTGATTTATCAAATAATATTTGAGGATAATTTTTTATTTACAGTAGTAGTACAGTATTTTTATTCTATTTTGCAGCTAATTCAGTTCTTAGGATACTTTGAGGTATCTCTAGGGCTGACACATATGGTGTCAGTATAAACTTGCTAACACACAATAATCAAACTGTTAATCATTGGCAGTATTATTCTAAACTAACACTAATGCAATGTTAGCATAGGATGATGCCCAGTGCTGATATACCTTTTTAAGGAGCAAACTGTGACATCTATTTGATGTGTCCAGAAATGGAAGTAGCTCACAGTGAGTGTCTTGGTACAGTCCCTCAACTTGGTGAAGAAGAGTAGAGGGCTGCCTGAGTACCAAAATATATAGACTAGCTAAAAAGACAACAGTGCAGTGTGATGACAAAGAAAACCACTAATCCCAACTCTCTCACCAATTTAAGCCGCCTGACTGCCTGTCATGCCAATGTCACAACCAAGTCATTCAACAATAACCAACCAAAAAAAAAAATCATAATGTTGCAGAGAAAAATATATTTAAAAAAAGCCATAATAAAATAAATACAAAAAAAAAGCATTGATACATCTGAAAAGACTAGAGATGAGACTTGACAAGCTGAAGAGAAACCCAAAGATCAATTTGTTTAACAAGATATCTAACATGATCTGGGGTGTTATCAGCATGTAGACAAATGCGGACTTGCTCTCTACCAGAAGGAACAGTTGGAGTGCCAATGGGTCTCACAAGCAAGCCTTTAGAGTAAAGAAATCTAGCTAACTTTCTGGGATGAGAAGTCAATACAGGTACAATTGGAGAATAGAATTCTTGATGGATCATGTCAATGGTTGACTGAGGAATAGTAACAATCACATCTATAGGTCTTGATTTGTTGTTCACAAGAGGTTTGATTGTGTACTTGGTGAGTAAATGGGTAAGCTGAGTTATCAACTGCTGAAAGAGTGATTTGAGTTTCCCTGCAGCCTGTAAACAAACCAATGATAAGTTTCAATCCAAATACTAAATAGATTGTAAAATAACTTACCAAAGTCCTATGTTCTGTTTGAAATTCTCCAATTGAACTGGCTAAACCAATAACATTCATATGGGTCATAGCTGTTGAGAAGATTAGAGGCCTTGCATAGTTGATTAAGTATTCCCTCAGCAAAGGTGGTAAGAGTGCAATAGCTCCAGAGCAGGCCACAGCTTTTCCAAATGTATGCAAGCGGATGAGTACTTGATCTTCCAGAGATTGAGCACAAACATATCCCCGGCCAGAAGCCTCAAATAGTCCAGTTGAATGAGCCTGTATAGAAGAGAGAGAGATTTGAAAGTCAGTAAACACAATTAGAAAATGAACAATTTGTCAAAAAACACTCACTTCATCAATCACAATGTATGCATTTTTGTGTTCACTAAACACACTATTAACTAATTCAATCATCCCTTTCAATGGACAAAGGTCTCCATCCATACTATACAAAGCTTCAACACTAATAAATATGTTTGTTCTACCACATTTAACATCTAAATCAGTTGACAAAATATTTTCAAGGGTCTCTGATAAGCTAGTAAGGGAGTTATGAAGAAAAGCAACTTGATGAATAGGGGGAGTTCTAGACAATCTAAGACCATCATGAATAGAAGCATGAATAAGACTATCATAGACAACCCAGTCAGTAGGACCAGGGATGGTACTCCAAATACTAACATTGGCATCAAAGCCACTATTAAACAATAAACCTGATTTGCCTCTAAAGAATGTTGTTAGGTGCTTTTCTAAGTCTTGGTGAAGAACAGTATTACCATCAAGTAATCTAGAGCTAGATGGACCTAAAGGGTTTTCTCTAGCATTTGAGAGATTTGCTAAGAATAATTTACGGAGATGAGGGGAAGAAGCAAAAGATAGATAATCGTTGGAAGAGAAGTCTATCAATTTGTGACTAGGCTGTGAACCAGTTGAGTTGTTTTTGGGGGCCCAAGCAGGAATGGGATCTAATGATCTAAGGTTTGAGCGTGCCTTTCGAGAATCTAGGGCTGCCTGTAGTCTTTTCTCCAGTGCAGTGAGCATGGTGAATTACAGCTACATATACCAATGTTAGATTTCAGACTGTTTCTTATTGAATTGATGGTAGCTTGACTTACTGGGGAACCTTTACAGTGAGTGAGTGAGTAATAGGGATTTGTTTCAGGATTGAAGGCAGTTGGATGATCTATAATAGGGACCAATTGAAAATTTAACAAGTGATATTTGGTCAGTTCTAAATTAACACTTGGCTTACTTTTGAAAAGGGTTTTGGTTGTTTTGTAAGGTTTAGAAGTGTTTGGTCTTGCATGTGGGGAAAATGGACCTCCCACAAGTTATAACAGAGTCCCAAAATCCAACAGTCTCAGACTGGATTTGGTTTACACTGCTCAATTATAAACAAACATGAAACTCCTGTAATAACTGAAAACTTGATTTCTTTCAAAAAACAAATAAACATGTACAAAACCTTTCTCTGTTTGCCAAAACTTAAAGGATACTTTATCACCAGGCAAGTTTAAGTAAGCTTCTCAGTGTTGGGTAGATTTAATTTCATCATACTCAAACTTGCAGGGGGTTCAGATTAGAGTCCATGCATAGTCTTTGACTTAGACCTGAACTCCCCCCTAGGGCTCTGTAACAAATGAATTGCCAAGGTTCCATATCCTCATGATTCTGGCCATTAAGGGAAGTACACACTTCCAATGACCGGTCATCGATTTGAGCGATAATCGATAAGCGTTGGTCATCAGCAGAAAAATGACTTATGTTGCCAACCGGTCAGTATCGGCCATCGATTGGGTAAAAAATATCCATTGACGACCAACCGTTACTGGTAATCATTCCGCTCTCACCAGGACTCGTCTCACTTCACCTACCACTTCAACCCCTTAGACATTTTCCAAATTATCAGAAAGCTTTGTAGACCCACCTGCTACTTCCAAACAAATCCAATTTGTTCTATTCTCCCAAGAGGATGAAGGAGAGAATTCGCTCCGGACCCATACAACAGATTGGTTCGAAAACAAAGGGGGATCAGGTACCAACCTCCTTGTTCCACACAGAAAACATACACAATCGAATTCTATTTAATAGTAAGAGGGGGGCGGTGGTATTGTTTTGTAATTTATTTCAATGCTTCGATTAGAGTAATGTTTTCTCCCTTCAGCAGCAATCGACCTGAAGATAAATGAGAGAGAGAAAAAAGAAAAAGAAAGGAGAGAGGAAGAGAGGAGTCGGTTAGGTCCGGAAATCTACGGAGTTTTTCTAACATGCTTGATGACGTTACCTAGTGACACTCGTGCTCCTTTCTCGACTGCTTCTCGGTGCGGTGTTCCTTTCTTGGACTTGACCCACACCTCTGATGCGTTATCAAGCACCACATTCATGAATTCGTCAAAACCCTGTCAGCCAGGTGGAAATTGTACGTTTTTGATGAACACAGAACAACAAAAAAGTAGTCAATCAGACTAGATCGAACGGGTAGAGAAAAAAGCGTTTCGTTTTTCGAAATACGAGTCAACGAACGATGATCTTTCCTTCCAGTCTGAATTCGGTGTTATCATACAACCAGATGTGAACCAATTGGCCGGCCTGGAGATGTTTGAAGATGACATTCTGGGAGATATCCGCAGAGAGAAAGGGAGGGGCACATTAGTAATCGAGTGGCAAGCTGGGAGCAAGTTAAAAACTGATGGCTTACGATGGGTTGAACCATCACCCGTTGCTGTCGACCCGACATCTTGCGCGTTCGTTTGCTTCCTCGAGACTGTGAAGAGGTTGAGCCGCGTCTTGAAGGGAGCGTCGAAATAAGTAAACAGGTATGTATTCTGTGTGGGTGGACTTCTTTGACACTCACAGCTGACCGTATGTGTTCGAAGCTCCCCCGATCGCTCCGGGGAAGAGGCCCGGGTGCTATGCATCCAATATTGGTTCCTCCACCACAGCCACATTGCAATTCCGACAAGACCTTAATATATCAACGAAACACAACCAACTCGAAAAACTACATAAATACATAGGACGATGGCCGAACTGATAAACGAACTCACACAGTATCTATCTGCACTCTATACGAACCCAGACCCAACCACCAAATCGAATGCAAACCAATGGCTCCAATCATTCCAGAAAATGGTCAGTACTACGTGTGATGATGTCAATTACAATTAGAATCAGAATGTGCCAACCAACTAATCTATCTGTATGCATTTGGATCAACCTTAGGATGAAGCATGGATTACGTCCGACGTGATACTCAAAACACAAGAGGCACCGATCGAATGTAAACTATTTGCTGCTCAAACCTTCCGTGCCAAGGTAAAGTCTTATGATATCCCCCCTTTTTTTACCATGCATAGAACGAGCGAGACTTATATCGCTTTATATTCCGATATAGATCACCTTCGACCTTGATCAACTGCCCGAACCACATAGGCTCCAGCTACGAGACTCACTCTTGACGGCCTTGAGCCAGGATTCGATCATCTCCTCTAAAATCATCCTCGTCCAGCTGTGTCTATCTCTGGCCGATCTGGCCTTACAACTTCCCCAATGGCCCACGGTTGTCACCGATCTGATTGAGAAGTTCGGCAAGGACCCTCAAACCGTCCCAATCCTACTCGAGTTTCTAACCGTCTTCCCTCAAGAGATCGTCGGCAATTCAAAGATCAAAATTCTCGTGCGATCACTCTTTTCATCTCGAATCCACACCGTATCATCTTCGATTGGCATCCTCCTGCTGATCAACTCTTTATAATTAATCTAGAATCAATGGAGTACCCCTGAAATCGCACAACTGGTTCCAAGCACCCTTTCGATGTATCTGGGAGCTCAAGGTTGACAATCCCTCTGGCTGACCAACTGACTGTTATCCGTTATCCATTCTCACATTTTGTCTATCTCTGCTCCAAAAATATCACAGGTGTTACGACAGCCATCAAGTCACAAATATTTCAATGCTTAAGTTCTTGGTTGAGAGCAGGAGAAATTCAAAGTAGTTCAGCAGGAACTCAATTCATTCTTGGTTGTGCCTTCTCGGCGCTTGAAGAGGATTCACTGTTCGAATCGGCGGTGGACTTTATCGTAGATCTGATCCATGAGACTCAAGAGATCGACGAAAGCATGCCGGTGATCCAACTGATCTTATCATTTCTAATTGCCCTTCAACCCAAGCTCACTCAAGATCGAGATGATTCAGACAAGATGCGCGGCTACTGTCGGATCTTTGTTGAAGCTGGAGAGTGGTACACCCCATTGATCCTCCGCCATCCAGAAACCTTCTTGCCGATCGTCCTTGCTATTCGTTCCTGCTGTGATTACGACGATCTCGAAGTAGTCGGAATCACCCTTAACTTTTGGTATCGACTCTCGAAGGGGCTCCATCGCAAGAGAGAAGATGCAAACGCCAAACCATTGCTAGACATCTATTCCAGTCTTGTAGAAACTATCATCCGCCATCTCCACTATCCTGACGATCCCAGTTCTCAAGTTGGCCAGGAGGCTGATGATTTCCGTCGGTTTCGACACGACATTGGCGACACCTTGAAAGATTGCTGTTACGTACTTGGTGCCTCGGTCTGTCTCAAGAGATCATATGACATCATTGTCCAAGCCATGTCGAGCAACTCAAACGTCAAATGGCAAGATATCGAAGCGCCCCTATTTTCGATGAGAACCATGGGCGCCGAGGTGGATCTCAAAGAGGATGGAGTCCTACCGATGATCATGGACATCATCCCTAGACTGCCCGCCCATCCTAAGATCCGATATGCTACTATCCTTGTACTCTGTCGCTACACCGAATGGACTAATCTTCATCCCGATGGAATCCCCTTTCAACTTCAGTATATATCTTCTGGTTTTGAAGACCCCACCCAAGAGGTCAGACTAGCAGCAGCCCAAGCCATGAAATTCTTGTGTCGAGACTGTGCTCGCGTAAGTTTGGATTTTATTTATGTTTCCTCGATTTTTGTGCTAACAACAACTGATAGTTATTCTCTTCGGTCCATTTGTAGCATTTGGTCGCTTATCTTCCTCAATTACATTCGTTTTATCAAAACATGAGTTTGACACTCGGTCAGGATGATATGAATGAAGTCTCTGCAGCCATTGCACATATCATTGCTGGCCTTCCAGCCGCTCAAGGCGCTGTCACCATGTCTACATTCTGCATGCCTCTTGTAGAAGGATTGCACAATGTTGCGGTCAGGAAGCAAGCACCCACCAAGCAAGTCCAGGAAACCGTTTCAAGTTAGTTCTTTTTGCCCTTTCAGATCGTTCAACGTTTTGGGCTTGGGTTGATTTTGCATATCATGATGTTTCTTGACAGACCTTCTGGAGCGCCTGGACACGTTTCTTTCGATCATCAACAGACTAGAAGGAGACCTACCGGCAGAATGTCTCAAGACGATGGGCGAGATCTGGACGGTTATCTCTGACATCCTGGAGCAATTTGGGAGCAGTGTCAAGCTTTCGGAGCGTATCTGTGCTCTCATCCGGCGCGGGCTGACGTTTTACGGCCAAGCCTGTCTACCTCTCGTCGGCTCCGTCTTGGAAAAGGTCACTGCGGGCTTTGAAGCCTCCGGCTGCTCCAGTTATCTCTGGATCACTTCCAAGATCATCGCCGCTTTTCCTGAACTCACCGATCCTGTCTTTCTCTCGGCTATCAAACTTGCCTTCGAACGGCAGAGCTATCGGGTATTCCCTCTCCTCACCGGGACCAATGCTTCCTCAATCTCTGATGGTACGTACCCTCGCCACTTAACTCTGGATGGCGTTTTCTGAAAACTGACATGAAAATGGGGTCCTTGTACCATTTGGATGGGTTTGGATGGCGTGATGTAAAAACACAGTGATCGATGATTACATACATCTTTTGTCTAGCTTGATGGATAACCAAGCTGAAATTTTGATCTCTTCGAGCTGTTTCCACCAATCCTTCCCACTAGTGCTAACCTGTCTCGAGTTCTTCGATCCCGAGCCAATATTCACCAGTCTGAACTACATCCGACAGATCCTCGGACACTCGAGTCTAGAGCTACAGGCGGCAGGCTCATCATCAACTGGAGCAGGGAGGAAGCCCGTATCGGAGACGAGTAATATCGCTCCTGGCTCGAGTCAGATGTCTCTTCCGGTTGCTCCGGCGGGTTACGATTTGTTTGCACAGTCGATCAATCAACTCGTCACACAGAACGGATACTTGCTCTCCGAAGTCTTGCTCAAGAGAACGCTCACTGACTTTCCTGAAGACTCCCTCTCTACCGTCATCATCCTGTTCAGGCTTTTGGCTGACTTTTATCCAACCCAATTGGCGTCTTGGGTCCCCGCCGTCGTTGAAAGCTTGCCCCCTAAGATCGCTACTATCCCTGATAAGGAGAAATTTCTCGTCGCTTTTAAGCAGTAAGCCCCTTCTCTGTCTGTAGTAAAATAAATCTTACTACTTCGTATACGTTATTGATTATTTCACTTTTACTAAAGGGCGCTGGAACAGAATCGGTCGGATTTGGTGAAACAATCAATCCTCGATCTAGTCAAAAGTACAAAACGTGAACGCGCTAGAGAACGGTTCACAGAAGAACGTTAATTTAATTGAAAAAGAAAAATTAAAACAAATAACAGCTTTTTATCATCATTTATCTGATCAAGGTACCAGAAGAAACGTCAAAACAAGTTTTTTTTCATTGGTTGAGCGTTCAAACATAACATCTGACTCAAATTACAAATGTGCATATTGAACTCTATTCTGTTTGACGATGGAATCTCTAGTGTGGTTCTGAAAGCAAGTTAACCACCAACATGTGCGTGAGTTTTCTGCTATTAGGTCGTATTTCTCCTCATCTGCATGAGTGTTCATGTTCACAGGAGCATTGCTCTCCACGCGAGCATCAGTAGCAAGTGGATATTTGAAATCACAGCCCATGATAGGTTCATGGGGCCAGGCTTTCTACTGGGTGTATTTCGTGGCCGATGTCTTGTCGAGGTGACATTCAGCTTCGTATACACACTTCAATCCATGAAATCAGACAGACAGTCCCAGAGAAATCAGATGTGCACAACATGCGCCAGAAATAAAAAGATGCCTCCCAAAATCAGCTCACTTAATAAATGTCCTTTCGCTAATCGAGTTGAATATGAACCTTCTGTGATGAAAAAGTGTGACCCTGATTAAGGTTTCCTTTGATCTAACTGGTTTGTGGCGTTTGAAATGCTATCCATATTTTCTATTCGTTTTTCCTTATCCCCAATGGTATGTGATTGGTGTCCACATGGATAGTTACGTCGGCACTCTAAACAAGCTCATAAAGGTTTTGGTGGGCCGGCATGCACACTTCTTCACACTTTGTTCGATCAATCTTGTTGATCTCATCGGTGCACATTCGTGGAAAACTTCAGAGGGTTGCTTGACGACAGGGCTCCCCTCAAAAGCTGCTAGTTTGGCATCGTGCAATCTGGTGTGGTTACTATTTACATACAATCTGCAGAGGGGCTGAAGACTTGTCTGAACGACTCTCTCCGTCCACTCTGACCTTCTCTCAAGCGTCTACAACCCACTGCCAACAGGGCGACCAGGCAACCGGTGTCCCTGAGACAGAGTCGGCCAAGCCAAATCTTCTCGTTCATAACCACGCACTCAATTCGGGCAGGAATATAAAGCGGCTTGCCAATAGAGACAACTCATTCTTCGTACCAACCATTATTTCCTTTCCTGCACACATTCTTTTAGGGCTCACATCCTTTTTACAGTACATCAGCGCTCTTTCTTTTGACTAATTCCGAGCTGCGTGTTCATTAAGAACTGCGTGTTCATTAAGAACTAGCTCATACTATTTCCACAACACTACTGGACTCACCACTTTCACCAACTTCGAGTTTTTATTCATCCTCACGATGCAAATTTTCCTTGGATATGTGTTTATTTACTTGGTGCACGTCTCATTGCACTTGGAAGAATTCGGTGCCTCCGCTCGTACAACTACCATCTCGGACGTGGACTCGGGCTCCAAGCAAATCCAATTCAATGGACAATATCCACCAACAAACACGACATGTAAACCTCTTCCAATATCAAAAGACACATGGAATCAACTCAAATTAAATGACCACCTCAAGCATTTCCCCGGTGGTGATAAAATGAGTTTGGTGGTGAGTCAACTTTAGTTTATCCGTCCGAACTTCAATTGTCGATATGCGGCTAATCGCAATATCTCAATCGATCAATAATCATAGCAATATGCTACCAAACTCAAGATGTCCAACTTTGTCTGTGGTATTGGAGGGTCTTGCCATGCCGGACAACCTTGTTATCCACTTGAAACACCTGATTGGTACATTTTGTTTGCCGTTCAACAGTGGAATTCTTACATGAATATCTACTATGAAGCAGTGGGTTATGGAATTGCAATTGTTCAATGTGAGTCCATAAAAAACTGAGACCATTTCAGATCCTGTCTCTTCACCCTAGTGCAAACCCATTACTAACCATCTCCCAAAAATTTTAATGATTGTGAAATATCATTGATAGCAAGTCTAAATGCATTGATAGCTTCACTGTAAGACAGGAAGATGTATTCGATTCTCCTTTTTTCTTCACCAGTCACTAATTTGGTAACTTATCATGCTGTACTGGACCATTCTAGCTTCCCAGCTAGTGACACAACAGCCATCCGGAATGTCAAGGCAAACCTTGGAATTCAAGCATCCTTGTCACAAGTGACTGGAACAGGTAAATTATCACTCTTGCTGATTACTGCTTGGAGTCATCATCTGTCAGATGTTTTCACTTTTCCAACTTGGAAAAACAAAGCTATATCTCAAGTCTGATTCAATTATTCTTTACAGTCATGATGGATGTCATGCTTGCCTTTGGTTCAACATCTGGGCCTTGGTTTGCCTTGTTTGATTTCCTGAATTTTGTCTTGACTGCTGCCCAAGGAGCTGCTGCATTTGGTATTCAAGAACCACCAGCACCCCTACAGGATGGGTTTTTCCAGGTAAATAATGCTGTAATCTCTCTCTCTCTCAAAAAAAAAAAAACATCAATAGATGATACTCATTCTATTTCATTGTTATTTTACTTTCCATGTGTGCTTATAACAGTGGTCAAACACAGCATATTATCTCTCACAATATGAGGAGGCTATTCACAAGCAAATAGCTGATGAGGGGAAAAAAAGAATTACTGCTGGAATCAGCACCAATGAAGGCATATTTGGGGCTATTAAGGATGGAAGTTTCATAGAACCAGCAAATTTTCCAACACTACCTGATATTGAAGAAAAGGTTAGGCAACTGTCTTTAGCATTGGGTGTGAACATGCTCTTACATTCAATTGTAAGCCTTTTCTTTTAATCATAAATAAGCAGTAATGATTTTTTTGATTCATTTGTTTGTTCTTATATATATATAAAAAGAATGCATTCATAACTGTTGGCTCAGGTGTAAGTAAAATAAGCTTGTTTGAGCTTATGATCTGAGATAGGCTAGTATTGACTTCTTTTCCACTCTATTTTTCAAAACAGGCCTGCAAAGACAAAGGGAAAAATGGTGCCTGGCCTGAAGGACCACACCTTTCTTGGTGTGACAGACCTGAGGGAACGTAAGTACAAATCCAAACAACCCAAAAAAAAATGGATTAGCTCTCATTTGATTTGTTTACTGATTTTTTTTTCAATTTGGTTTGATATTTTCATTCAGTATGCATAATATTGTCATTGCAAAAGATGGCAAGACACACAATGAGATCAATAATGCCAATGTGATCTTTGATTTTTTCTCAATCAGCACTGAATTGATTGTGACTTCATCAATCAAATGCCAAAATATGAACAAAGGTTATAACTATGTTCCTTGGTCACAAGAAAAGTGAGTAGGATTTCCTTTAAAATAATTCTCCAGAATATGTTTGATCTCATGTATAATATGAATCTATTTATCCAGGGGAGCTTTGCCAAAATCACCAGACTCAGACTGTGTCTTTAATCTTCCTGTATGCTATGTTGATGATAAGAGTAAGTTCTTGGACTAGTTTGATATGTGAATAGGGTAGCTGATAATTCAAAAAATTGCAGATATACGTAAAAAGATCCACAAGAAAAAGTGGACCACTGCCCGAGCTTGTAAGCATGCTGGCCTTCCCATATAGTAACCAATCCAATCAACAAGAACCCCAAAACATCTTGTGTATGTCCATGAGGATATATTTCTTTTCTAAGTTTTTTGGGGAAGAAAATATTCAAAAAATATTCAATGGACATAGCTTAGATACAAAGAAACATACACAATTATTGCTTGGTAGTTGAGGAACCTGCATCAAAAAAAATGGAACTTTCTTGCCCAGGAAGGCAAAGACTAAGCATTATATTTCCAGGACATTGAGGAAACAATGTAGTACCATTTCTGGCTGTTTCTTTTTTTTTTTTACTATTGTTTTTTTTTCTTTCAGAAAATTGATTTCTGATGTTCATCAAAAAAAAGAAAAAAAAAGCAAAGAATTTTGATTTTGAAGGCAAGATTTCTTCCTTCTAAGACACCAATAATTTAGCCCAAAGCACCAGGAAAAATGATATGATTACTTGTCTAAAAAGTGACATAGAGTACTATAAAGGAACCTTTGTAATTTGTGATGTCACTTGTAGACAAGTAATCAAGTTTTTTTCCCCTGGGACTATTAATCACATTCAAATATGCCAAACAACAAATGATTAGTGTTGGTAATTAATAATAGACCCTACAAAAAGAGAGAGGATAAACAAAGAAAAAAAAATGAGGGCCTTGAAAAAAAAAAAAAAAGAACATGGTTTTTTTTTTGTGCTTACAAACAGTTTTCTGGGGTCCTGTGACTGTGTAGAGAACATGGGTTTTCTACTCTTACACCTACACATTCCTTTTTCTTCCCTTTTTTCATTCAATTACTGATCAAAAAAACTCAATCAGATGATCAACCACAAAAAAAAAAAAGAAGGGGGACAGGAATTGAATCAACTTTTCCTTCCTTCCTTCCTTCCTTCCTTTTTTATATATATTCCAAATGCCTCGACACACCTATTATGAACCAATCAATCAGCAATCCAAAGATGCAATCAAAAAAAAAAAAAAAACAAGTGTAACCAATTATTTGAACCAAGCAGCCCACCAAGAGCCCACCATAAAACCTGCACTAGACCAAACCACAGTGATTGCCCCCACAGCTTAGTTCGACTGCCAGTTACCTGCCACCCAAGGGGACAAGCCCCTTGGTGTTGGGTGTGACCAGAGTTGGATGATACCTATTGTAACCGTGCTGGTTATAAAAAGCACGACTCTGATGAAATTGTTTTGGACCACAAGAGCAAAACTTACGTTCAGCTTTCGGACAGATGCTTCTTCACCTGTTCCCAGAGGGTAGGCTCACACACGCAGTACTGATAGAGAGTGTTTTTTCACCAGATCAGCTAGCATGTACCGTCCTCACTCGCTTTATTTATTTATTTTATTTTATTTTTATTCTCAACGATTGTCTTTTTTTAGTTATATATAGATTAAAAAAGATATTGAATACCAAACGTTCTTCTAACTTTGAGTCTAACACACCAAAACGCAAGAGGATTAAAGAGGATCAGAAAGGCGAAATGAAAGAGGAGTAGAACGAAAGAAGACAACATAAACCGGGGTGAAAAGATTTTCCAGACCATCAGATGTCTCCTCAAATAGTAGATAAAGATCATGTTGAAAAGAGTGTTGAAGGTATGAATGTTAAGGAATTTAAGTTGACTTTCAAGGAGTTCACTTTCTAATTTTCTTAAGGGTTGATTTTGATTCGGTTGAGTTTGATCTTGATGGTGACCATCATCAACCTGCTTCCGGTCACCTAAATTAATGATGGGTGAGAACTTCCAGAGTCGGAGGAGGGGGAGGGCCAGAGCAACAAACAAGAAACCAGAAAATGAGTTAAGGAAGACGAGGAGAGGGGAGAGTGTAAAGTTAGCCGAAGAAAGAGCGATGAAAGCTGATTTCCATTGGATCGATGCAAATGTGGCTTGATGACCTGTACCAAAAAAAATTAAATAGCCCAAGAAATATAAGCCGATTAACATGTTGAGATCACTGGTTTGAATCCGTTGGTCTTTCTTCTGTAGTTCGTTTGAAGGCGTGTTTTGGTGGGTGACATGGTGAATAGCTTTTTGGAAAGAATCGTGCAGCCCAGAGGCGTCGATAAGCGAGTCGTTGATTTCGATAAGGGAGAGGATAGCGACGAGGCCGATGGCGAGGACGAGTTGACCGGTGGGTTGGGTTACCAGAAAGAGGATGCCGAAGACCGCGGCAAGGAACATCAAGTAGGATGAGCCGTAGACATTTGCAAAACCGATGACGAGCAGCCGTGGTTTCTCTTGGTTCTGGTGTTCAACGCTCTTCTCTTCTGGTTCCACGCGACTCACGTCGATACAGACCGGCAAGATGAACCAGACCACCGTACCTGAGAGCACGCTCAACACGATTGCCACTCGAGCCACCAAGAGCTTGACCGAGGATCCGGTGTCGATAAGGGCTGAGGTAAGACTAAGTCCTTGATGAGAGAGGATATAATCGGTGATCCAGTACTGGGTTCCACACAAAAGAATCAGCCGCCAGAGGCCTCCGAAATAAAACGATGCCGGGCCCCGATAGGAGTCGGAGATTCCGAGGAACCAGGCGGGGACTATGGGCAGGGCGATGGCCAAAGGGATCATAAGACTCATGACCCAATTGGGCGCATTCGAGCTCGTCGAATTCGCATAGAAGGTCACCGAACATTGGTCATGGTGTTCTTCGCGACAGACGGTCGAAAGTGAGATGAGACGAATCGATAGCGCAAAGAGAAGACCAAAGAAGATCAGTCGGTTTTGTAGTGCCCGCTTTGGTGCACGAAACGCTTGGATGAGGACGGGTAGGAGTACTGAGAAGGAGAGGAGATAGAGGACGACTCGGTCTTCCCAAATGGTGTAAGAATTGCTTCCCAGGCTGATCCCATGTAGGATCACTGGGATCAACTTGAAGAGGGTGGTCAAGGAAGGTAGTTTGAGCGAGGTGTCGAACTCCTGGGCGGGTTGATGGGTAAGGATTCCGAGAGAGATTCCAAGTGATGTACCGGTGAGTAAGCTTGATGAGAGTGAGATCTCTGGGATGATGTCGATCCAAAAACAGAGTCCACCAAAAACGAGGCCCAGGATGGCTTTCAAGAGTCCGGCTCGAAGGACGGTACGAATGGGAGCATGAGAGTGGAAGGATGAGTACTGGATACAAGCGAGTAATTTGGATGAGACGAGCAGGGAGAGAGCCATGGTGAGGATGCCGAGGAGCATGAGGCTTGGGACAAACTTGGCCCAGATGGTTCTAGAGGTTGAGAGCAAGGATCTGGCAAAGGTTCTGTGGGCCTGAAAGGTTTCTGGGAGGGGATGACGTTCGACAGAGAGCTGGTTAGCCTGGGTGTAGAGTTTTCTGAGTTGGGGTAGATGAGGGAGGAGGTCGTGAGAGGCGAGTGCATATCGTTCGACAAAGTTCAAAAGTTGGTGTGAGTTAAGTTCTACGGATCGGAGGAGAGTTTGGGTGGGAGAAGAGGAGGGGTTAGGTCGAAAGAAGAACTCGGGGATGATGAGGCCGAGACTACTGAAGGGGATGGGGAGGCCGAGGAGGAGGGAGAGGGTGGGGACGAGATCGATCTGGGCGACTGAACGGGTCAAGCCTAGAGTTGGGAGATCGATCCAGTCGTGGTGTTGATCGAGTGCCCAAGTGGGTAAGGGTTGATCGATGAGTAATGGATGATACTTAGAATAGAGCCAGAGGGCCGTCGAGACTTCGGATAGACTATCACCACCGTGGTCACCCTTTGAGTCCATTCCATGATCACCCAAGACGACCAGGAGAGTGTTAGGATCGAGGGTGTCGACGATCTCTTGAAGGAATTGATCGTACTCGATTAATTTAGATTGAATCGATGGATGGGAGGCACCGAATCGATGTCCAGCATGATCGAGTCCTAGGAAATGAGCGATGAGGACGTCCCAGTGAGGTAGTGGATTATTGTTATTCTTAGGGAGGATACCTAAGGTTCGAAAGAGGTTAAGTTTGACACCATCGTCGACGGTATTGAGATCTTCGACGTTAAAGCTTTCGTATGGCCAGGTGAGGTTAGGATGAAAGAATTGAGTGCCCAAGAGTTTGAGCCAGGTATCATCACCAGCGAAAGCGATGGTCTTATTGGCCCGATAGAGTTGAGATAGCCAGTTATCTTCTTGTATTCCTAGGTTGGTGGATGCAAAGTTAGAGCTAAAGTCGATAAAGGTGGGTAGGGTACCAGTGGTGAGTGCTTTGAGACGTTGGAGTGTGGTAGTGGGTGGATCGGCTAAGAAGTGAAAGAGGGTGGAATGATTAGGTTGAGTTTGAGTGAGTTTGGCTGGTAGACTGAGATTAAGTGGTTGTTGTTGTTGGTTGTTGATGTTGGTATGGTTTTGGTTGGGTAGGATGAAGTCATACCTGAGTGCGTCGATTAGGATGAGGATAAGTTTTGAGTGAGTTGGTGTGATGTGATGATAGTTATTTTGATGGTTGGTGGTTTGATGAGAGAGTGAGACTCTTGAGAGTAAGAAACCACTTGAGAAGTTTGAGAGTGCACTAGTTTGGATTAAGGTGATGATAGCAATGGTGACCAAGGATAGTTTAGCTGGAGATAGTGATAGTGATGGTGGGACTGAGAGGTATTTATCAGTATATGAGTAGTTTTTGAAGACTTAATTTATTTACTTACCTCTCTTTATATCCTCGTCTGCTTCCATTATTATCGTTGATGTTGTAATCGTTCTCGAAGGTTTTTTTCTTCAAAGTAAAAATTGTAAACAGCAGCAGCAATGTGTAGGAAGGGGGGGGGGTTTAACCTAAACCCCCTCTGCTCTGATATTTTTTTCAAAAAAACCAACTCAACCCAAAACCCAAAACCCAAAACCCAACCCAACCCAACCAAACCAAACCAAACCAAACAACAACTATGGACCTACCACTCTCACTACCCTCACCACTCATCATTCCAACTAACTATGGTCAACTACAACTACCAGAAGCATCACAATCTGCACCAGACTTACGAAAGACGTTAACTCAAACAACTAAACTCAAACTAGAAAATATCACATTCAAAAGAACACTCAGCGCTTTACTCGAGATTATCGAAACAGAGCATGGATACCTAATCGACCTCAAAAGACTAGAACAGTTCTATCTGGCCAAGATCGATGCTGCCTCAACACTCAAGATTTATGAGAAACATATCATCAAACGAAACATCGCTCAACTAATCGAACTAGCCGAACGATTCTCAAGGCGAATCTCAATCGCAATAGGTGGAACTCATCAACTAGAACGATGGAAGAATCTAAATCTATCAGAAAGACAACAACCACAAGTAGAACAAGAACAAGAAGGAAACCAATCTCAACAAGAACAAGAACAAGAACAAGATCTCGATCGAATCATCGAAAGAGTCGCAAAGGCATTCATCAGTGAATCACCCATCTTCACCATCTACGAAGAGTATTGTGCAAGGCATACCGAAGCTGCAGACTTAATCAGATCATTCGAATCAACACCCGAATGGAACTCACTCTTACATCAACAACAACCACAACAACCACAACAACAACAACAACCAACATCACCTCCACCTCCACTACCACCTCCACCTCCACCACAGCAACAACAACAACAACAACAACAACAACAACAACAGACCACTTCATCAGCTTCATCATCCTCTTCCTCATCAGCATCCTCATCATCCTCATCATCATCTCCCTCACCATCCAACGACACCTTCAACACCCTCCCGCCACCAGCAGAACTTTCACCACTACCTCCACCTCCACCTCCTCCACCACCACCACCACCACCACCAACCACTAACAAGCTTAACTTCTCTGATTATATCATCAAACCCATCCAACGTATCATGCGATATCCTATGCTCCTCAACAGTCTCCTCAATCAGATCAACCAACCCTGCTCAAACCCACTCAGAGCTCGTGCGATCGAACGAGTCCAACAGGCACTCTGGGCCATGAAACAAGTCGCAGAAGGTGTTGATGAAGCTAAATCACTCAGGGAAGTCGAACTCAAGACAGAACTCATTGCAAGTCGAATGGAACTTCATTCAGTCAGTCTCTCTATCTCTCTCTTCTCTCAGCTCAGTGCGCAAAACAAACTAAATCAATAAACTTGCCAAAAAAAAAAATTGGTAATGTCTCTAGTCCTATCGAGCTGCATTCGTCTGTCTACTTGGTCAAATCAAACTAGTCGGATCATTGCATATCCTCTACCACGCCCCCAGTCTAGATCCAAGTGAAGCCTTCAAGATCAAATACCATGGCATCTTCCTATATCAAACCCATCTGGTCATCGTCAAAGTCAAACGAGCTACCGTCTACGAACCACGTCACTGGTTCCCCATCAGATACTTCGATCTCATCGATATCTCTGATAGCTCTGGTAAATCATCCCTTTCCCCCCAAGATCACAACTATTTAACTAACTAATCTTCCAACCCCCCCAGGTTTGATGCCCCATTCATTCAGTCTCAAGTATCGCCAACATACCTTCGAGTTTGGCGCAACTTGTGAATCAGAAAAGAGATGCTGGATGAACAAGCTCAAAGAACTCAAGCAGGAGATCGAACAACTCAGGTCGATCCAAATCATGTCCGCCATGCCAATCAGTGATGACTCAATCGTCTCAAGTATCAATCTCCTCGAAAATCCAAACCCATCTCCCCTCGAACATCCTCCGAGAAATCGATCACCCGTCGAAGAAGATCAACCGGCTGGTGATGACCACATGCCAACCACCCCTGTGGCAGCTGTCGCACCGGCCACCCAATCCAGAGTCTCCCAGCGACTGTCGAGGAACGTGAATACCTTGTTGGGAAGGACTGCCGAAGTTGCTCAGGCTGCAATCGACCTCAAACTCACCGAAATCTTCTCAGACGTTCTTTTGTGCGCCAGGCTTCAAGATTCCGGAGCTGAGACCGGTGGCGCTCGTGCACGCACCCTATCTGCCACCGGCACGACCACCACCAAGAGAGCCCACAGTTATGCTACCGCAATCCCTCGAATCGGTAACGGGAACAGTGGCGATCGAAAGATGAAGAGGATGAGCTGTATGGAACCCCACATCCGCCCGCGCGACATGGTCCCCCCACCCCCACTACCTCGACTCTTCAATGCCTCTCCAGAGACCACCCTGAGTGGGAGCACCAACAGTAGCTTGCGAAGGGCCCGTAGTGGACCGGCCCTCGTCAGCCGATCCTCGAGCAGCTTACCCCGCGTTGATCTAAACGACCCCACCATCCAAGCCCAGTCGCTATCTCAATCACACCATCAACGTACTCGTTCCCGGAACCAGAGTCAGACTCTTCCTGTCATAGAAGCTAGCCAAGAGATTCCCCCAGAACTCATCCCGGGCTGTCTGAGATGTCCATCCCCCGATCACGAGGAGCAACCCAGTAAGCTGGGCGGTAACGAACCTGTGCTAAGCTCGAAAAATTCAGTCTCCAATCCCTTATGGCTTCCCGGACTCAAGATGGTCAGACGGCTATCCAGGGTGGGTAATAGGAATAGGAAAGAATCTGAACCTGAATCCGAGCTCAAATCGACGGCCTCCCCCGACATCGAACAGACCAAAAGAACGGCTCACAACCGTCAGGCTAGTACCCCTCATCCCGCCTCTACCGAGCTCTCATCCTCAGAGTACTATCAGAACACATTTCGAAGAGTGTTTATGAAACGTAACCGCAGCTCCGCGAGTACCACTCACTCCTCCTCTGACCATCGCTTCCCTTCTTATTCTGCCCTCGACAGCTCCAAAGAAAAAAATCTCTCATCAAAGCATCTTCGACCTGCCACGTCTCCTTCCTCTCCATCCGACCATTCCACCCCTTCCCCCTCCTCTATGCCCACCCCTGACCACTCCTCCTCCCCAACTCTTATCCCTTCTTCTTCTTTCACTCCAACCGCTTCGACTCGCACTAGAAACCCTCCTTCGATCCCTGTTGTCGCCAGGGAACGCACCACCACCGCTCGCTCTGGCTCATCTACTTCCTCTAGCTCTTCTCATCTTAGTCGCAACGCTGGCTTGGGTTCTATGTTTAGGTCCATTTTGAGACTCACCCCTCTCAGTGATCCTACTCCTACTACTACTCATTAACACCACCCTTCGGCTTCTTTTTCCTCTTGAAACCTTGATCATACACACACACTCCTTTTTTTGTTTTGTTTTTTTGGTTCTCTTACGTCGTCTCTGGACAAGAGTCATCTTTTTTTTTTTTTCTTTCCCTTTGATTAGAGCTTATCATCCAGTTTTCTTCTTCTTCTTCTTCTTATTCCCCTCTTCTATTTCTCCTCTTTTTTTTTAATCTTGTGTATCCGTCTCTTTTTTTTTATTACCTCTTTTTATCACTTCTGATTAAGATCGCATTACACAAACACCAACAGCAACAACAACCACACCGACTAACACCAAGAGCAAAAAAAAAAAAAAAAAAAAAACACAACAACATGAGCTTGATTTTTCTTTTCTTTCATTCATCTCTTGAAGATCACCCATTCATTGATTCATAAGCACACATATTTATATAACATTCATACGACTTCCTCCATCATTCATCTTTATCTTCATAACAGTAGACTTGTGTTTCTTCCTTCTTTCTTCTGATGATCTTTACATTCCAATATCTACGTCTAAGATCCTAAATTATTATCTTGATCATTTGTTATTATTAGATTATACACATTGCACATCCACACACACACATATATATATATAGATAGATATATATGCTTATCATCTTTGTAACAGTTTCTTTTGAATTCTTGTTATTATTATTATCATTTTGTTAGTATTTGAATAAGTACATCTAAAAAAAATTAAATAAAACATAAGAAGATTCGAGATGATCGTCGAAGATTGATCGATTGATTGATTGGACCTATTAGATTATCTTATCGTTGGTCCTCTTAAGAAGGAAGAGAAAACAAAGAAGAATGCATAAGAAGAAGAAAACAAATTGAAGATCTCGGGGGTTTCTACATAGTAGTATTGATTTATGTTTCTTTCCAGTATTGATTTAAACATGTATTTATGTTTTTGAAATTCACATACATACTACTTGCATGCATAAGCTTTTAAGCACTCAATTACGTTCAAAACATTTAAAATTGGTATATGTATAAACAAGTGTATGGCCCCCAATTTTGGGGATTGGGGAGGGGCTTGTAGAAAAGTGGGCTTGATGAGAAGGGTGCATGAATTTGTATTTGTTAAAATATAAGGACAAAGATAAAATTGCATGTTGAAATTAAAAAGCAATGAAATTATGAAGCAAAAAAAAGGATGAGAATCTAAAAATATTAATATAACTATTGCCTCTGGACACTTGAAAGAACCTCTTTGCAAACAATATTTGATGTTTCATATGAAGGAAGGCCAAATTCAGGTTGAGGGAATACTACCTGTGTAGTACGGCTGGACTTTTGTGAAAATGCAACATAGAGTTGTCCATGACTAAACATATGAGCTTGAAAGGCAATCCAGACTCATCTGGGTCTGATACGAAGGGAATGTGTGGTGTCAGCCCCTGTCTCTTATGTGACGCAGGGTCAAATATCAGATGTGTAATATAATACTGTATACAGTATTGCAATCTGTATTTTTGGGTCTCACTATAACCGGTGAGGCCAGTGGAATAAAGCTCTTCTACGCAAAAATGCAGATAAGCTGGCACCCTAGTGTTAACAAGGGAACACTGGTATGTAATACCTCAGCGCTAGATGCCTCAACTGCTCCCTGTGAGTGGGAGAAGACTTCTAGTCACTTGAATAAATATTCTAGTGACTAGGAAAGGAATATGAAAATGGAATAAAGAGGTAAAGTTGGGATTTGATTATAATAAAAAAACCCACTCACTAATATTTAGTAAGGTAGATGGGTTTGTATGGTAATAATCTGGGGGAAATTCCCTTTAGAAGGAAATCTCAGCCCCTTTAAATAATACACAATATGTTAACCCCAATGTAATGACTCAAAGAGTTTGTATTGCATGGGGTAAATTTAAGAAAATAGCCTCCTTGTAGGAGATATAATTAAAGTGTAGTATAGTAGGGTGAATTCATGGAGAGTTATTAATCTCTCCTGAAATTAGAATTTCTTATAATATTTAATAATAGTTAGTTTATTAAAATGATAAATATTGGATTAAATAAACATGTAAAATTATGAATCAAATGGGAATTGAACTTATGAATTTATTATAATTCACTTAGTTCATTTATTTTTGAAGTACAAGTCCTAAACCATTGAGTTATTTGACTTGTATTATTTTGTAGACATGTGGGCTTATTGTCTCAATGTGTGACATGTGATATGGCCACCAAGTTGTTGACTCTATTTCCTGAAATTACCTTTGCATAAATGAAATTTGGGCCCAGGTGTTCCACAATCAATCTAGTCCCATTACAAATTCCCATTGTTCAATCAAGGGTCCTCAGCATTATGATTGGGACACCCCTTGTCAATCTCAGGATATGAGTTGGAAAGCCTGAAATTGTTAGACTATTTATGTATTCCTGCAAGTGTAGCTTTTGGGAGTTATCTTCCACAGAATCATAGCTTGTGTAATTCCTGCCTTCTGATGGAATATCTTGCAAGATCCTAGCATTTATAAGGTTGACTGAAATATTCTTGCAGCAAATAATAGCCCAGTCCAAAAAGTAATCATGTTGGGAGAAAGACCTGGGAATATGTGGGAATACTTGTGTTGAAACTTCAGCCCAATAATCCTTTTTCTCCCCGCTATGAATCAGCGCGGGCTTCAAAGTTGAAACCCCCCGTGACGTTGAATTTCAGTATAAAAAAAACATGTTCATCTGTTCATCCTGTCAATCCTCATTCATCTCAAACTCTCTCAGATCTCCCCTTCTCTTCCATTCTTCTCTTCTCTTCCATCCCTTCTGATTCTCTTTCCTAACTTCCACTCCAACCAACTTCATCACTTCATCAACTCCATCTATACGGCTTGATAAGAACTATCCATTTACTCAAATTCATCAACCTCATCTATACAACTCAATAAGACTCTTGATACAACATAAAGTAAAATAATCAGCATCATTCCTTGATCAACTTGATCTCTCAACTTACCTGTTTGATCATTGTATCATTTCCCTTTCGTCAATAAAGAACTCAGCTGACTTCTCAACTTCACTTCTCTCACAATCTTCTGAATTGATCATCTGAATCTGCTTTTTAGCTTTGTTGGTTTTATTCATCATTGGTCTTCTTTTTCCTCTTTCATTGCTGTGCTTGTTGTCTCATTGCTGAATTCTAAATTCTTCTTTCTTTTCTTAAAGCTTATATTGTCTCTTCTCCAAAGAATTAATCCTTCTCAGCCTTCACAACTTATTATTACTCATACATAAAGTCTAGGGGGTATGATCTTTTTTTCTTATTTCTTTCTCTTTTCTTTTGCTCTCTATCATCTAATGACTTGTGTTCTTTAGTCTGGTTTTGGTTGTAAATAATAAAACAGCTTAACTATAATAACTTTTGTGATGGGATGATCCAAATTTTCCTCATGGGATCCACCATCAATTACCAATGAGGCAGGCAGCTGTATCTTTTTTGAAAAATCAGTGATACCTTCTCTGTTCCCAACAGATAGTAAAAATTTTTGAAAGCAAGGATCACCAGATGCACACATGTTGATAGACAGACAAATTATGGTCTGGAAAAAGTTTCTCCAGCAGTGATAGTTTACAATGCTAGAATTATCAATTTGAGGATGTGATCCCTTCCTTACAACTGGCAAAACCTGACAGAAGTCTCCCCCTAGGACCATTACCTTTCCACCAAATGGTAGATCTGAGTCCATCAAGTCCTGGAGTAATGTATGAACTAATTCAAGTGCATGCATATGTGTCATTGGGGCTTCATCCCATATTATCAACTTTGATTTCTTGAGGACATCTGCTTTTTGTGATTTTTTGGCAATAGAAGAAACTGAATTGTGCAATAGCCTGGGAGGAGTTCCAAAGGTGAGATGAGCAGTCCTCCCATATGGAATGTTCATGGCAGCAATCCCTGTAAGATAGAAACAAAAATCATTTGGAATATGTATGTTCAAATTGTCATGAAATTGATTCTTACCACTACCGGCACATACAATAGCAATCCTTTGAGTTGATCTTACATGTGCAAGTAAGCAATTGTATAAGAAAGTTTTTTCCAGATCCACCAGGCCCATCAATAAAAAACACATTGTGGATGTTCTGAATTGCAGGCATGGAGAATTAGATCAAAGGCCAACCTCTGCTGATGGTTAAGTAGATTTACATTATCAATTTGACTTTGATCCACATTGAAGCTTGACCACTCTTCATCCAAAATCCAATTTCTTATTAGATGGTTACTTCCAGCCAAATCATTATATCTTGGAAGATCAGGAAATGATAAATCAATCCGCTGCAGACCATTCTGGAGTAGAATTGGATTGATTACTTCAATAATCCAATTTTTCATGAGGGCATCATCTTGACAGCCTTGATGGATCCAATATTCTGTCATGTAATTGTAAAAAAATTCCATAAGCGGACAGGGTTTGAAGGTTGACATGTTGCCAATAGTATACCAAATAGGCTTCTCAAGTAAGATGAACTCATTGAAGAATCCGCTTCTGCCATTGTCTGTTCCAAATAATGATCTTTTTCCAAGAGACCCCTTGCTAAAGCAGCTGAAAAAAAACTTTGATAAATAGTGCCATGGAAAGTTATGAGATCTTCAAAGGAAGTAGATCCACAGACATGATTCAACAATAACTGTAAATACCATCTTTCTGGGTCCAATGGAAATACAGAATAAATCCTTCCTACTTAGTTACCGCTTTGCCTTGGCTTCAATTCTTTTGTCCTGGGATGCCATGTGTAATACCTAGGGAAGTCTGAGTATTTCAATAACCTGGCATGTGGGTCAATTATGTTTCTTTCAAAGTGACTGGTGAGAATTGTATCACCTTCTTAAGCCCTTTGAATAATGTTTTGCAATGATTCATCTTGAGGGTATGTTACTTGATGTTGATTGGGAAAATGTATGTCCAATCTGTTGACCAATGGGTAGGTGGAAGATAGGTTAAAATAGAATATAATTGAGCAAGCTTCAGGAGCTGCAACCCAGAGTGAGTCCCTAAATCTATTGATCCCATCAATACTTTCCCCAAAATCCAGAACTACCTTATCATTTCCCTTGTATATATATTTGTATAGATATTTGACTGCAGATATTTCTGCACAAATTTCAACATTTATATGGCACTGATTTGTTGCTGAGAGGTGGTTATTGTGAGGCACCACCCAACAATTGTCAATTATCATGTTGTTCTGACCCCTACATATTGTATTTTAATTTTGACATCTTCTACATTGTGGGTAGGAGTTTTCATTTATTGATGATTCAGAACAAAACGCTTTTGGGTACTTCTTTGAGCAAACACCATTTACCATGCATGGTGCATTTGGGTTTTAAGGTCCACAGGGTCCATGGATCATATGTCTTGATATGGCTTGGTAAAGAGCTGGATTAGAAAGCTGATCTGGATTTTCTGCAGTCACAATTTTATCACTTTCTTCAGTAGTGTGGGGTATATAGTGTGGTTCTAGGATGACTAAGATATGGGCATGAGGTAAGCCCCTCTTCTGAAATTCTATGACATGATTTTGAAATTTTATTTTGCCAAGAATTCCATCTTTGTAGATCTGGTTGCATATTTTCTTCATCTTTGAGTTGAATACATGTGTCACAATTTCAGGTCTGTCCTGTGCTTACTTTTCAGGAAGAAGTTTTCTTTGTGGCTCAATCCAATTAGGGTTGCAAGTTGCTGGTATGAAAATTTTTGGTTTTCCCAATTTCTGAACTAAAGCCATTGCATCTTGAAACCTTTCCTTCATATCATGTGGGCCTCCAATGAAAGATGTGGGTAAAAATATTGAAGTGTCACAGGGAGAACACTTACACGCAGAATCACTGCAGCAGATTGGTCAGACTCACAAGTGTGGGCTGGGTGATAGAAGTTGGTTAAACCTAATGTAGAAGTATAAATACCAGTAGTTCTCACTCAGTTGTAGTTTCCTTTTCTTCATTCAAAGTTTCAACCAACTACTCTTGTCTCATCACTCGCTCACTCGCGTCTCAACTCCTTTTTGCCTTGACTCCTCAGGTGTGATCTATCTCATTCTCCTTTGTATCATTTCTCATCATCACTTATCTTGTCTCTCTTTTCATTCTCTTCAGGTGTGCTTTGTCCTTCATCACTTATCTCAGTGATTGTGTCTCTCACATGTTGTCGGTTCTTCAAAGGTGTGCTTTATGATAAATAAAATTCAAAGTTTCAACCAACTACTCTTGTCTCATCACTCGCTCACTCGCGTCTCAACTACTTTTTGCCTTTACTCCTCAGGTGTGCTTCATCCTTCATCACTCATCTCAGTGATTGTGTCTCTCACACGTCGTCGGTTTGTCAAAGAACTTGTATACACACCTCTTTTGTCCTTTAAAAAATACTCTTCTACCTGATAAAGAAAGAAAAAAATTTAAGAGAGCGTGGAGTGTCAATTCAGTGAGAAATATTTGTGGAGAAATCGATTCATCCCGCATTTCTGCACCTTCTCATAAGCATCCACAACACCATAAAGTTGGTACACACAGAAATCAGATTGGTTAAGCCTAATATATAGCAACCTTACAGTCTCTATCTTCATATATTGATCTACACAACATTGCTGGAAAAGTCTACCATCCCATTTTAGCAGAAAATAGTCTCCATTGCTGAAGGCCAAATTGTAAGCATAATAGTTCATGGCAGTTGCAAGTGGAATTTACTGCTTGATTCAAGGACTACAACCAAGATATCCATTTGGATGTAAGAGCGCATAATGGAGAGGATCATATTTTCTGTCTAATTAAGATATTCTTGAAAGGGATTGGCCACAATACTTGATGATAAAATCCCTTGTGGCTGTTGTCAAAGGGTCATTGCCTTCAAGGTAAGAAATGTCAGAGAATTGCCACTTAGTGAGAGTGAAAAATAAATAACTTCTACCCAGATGGCTGAAATTTGGTCCCCTGTTGGGAGGTTATGAACTCTTTGGTCCACATTTGTTGCTGTTTCTGTAAGCCTTATTGAGCAGGTTGGAGTGATTTCAGATGTTACATGCTCAAACCGGTGTATGAGAGGATTACACCGGTGGAGGATTGCTTGGATCCTTGCCATCAGCTCTGGAAGAAGATTTTGACCATGAATATGACAATTTTCAAACTCATTTCCATTATTGTATGTGTAAAGCTGCAAGAATTTTGGAACTTCTTGAGACATTGGGATCAAGCTGCCAATTTTGTGGTGAATTTTATCCTTAACCTTGAAAGTATATATACCTTGTCCTTGGTTGTTCAAAGAAGCTCTTGTAGCACAATGTATACCAAGTGACGTAAATGCAAAATTGCTGTTTATCAAATGTATGGAACTTATCAGTTGATTTCCTTCAGGCAAGTGGTCTTGAGTTGCATCTTTGAAAAGCTGAATTAAATCTGGAGGAGGGGGTGGTTGATTTATTTTGATCCTCCCAGAGCAACCGCAGAGGGCACTGGTCTTGCCTTGAAATAGTATGGCCTGGCATAATGGACATTGCCTCTCTCTTCTCAGTGTGTGTGGTCTGATACTTGGATCCTCTCTCCAACCCCATGCAACTTTCCTGCAAAGATTCATCTGGGGAATTTTGTCAGCTACATAGATTTCATTTTCATTTATTACAGGATGGTCATCCAAAACAGCACCTGCAGGATTTTCACATCCAATCTGGGACAAATGATGACCAACCTGATTTAGAACCTGTTCCCAATTGGTTTCTGGAATATCATCCTCCAAGTGTGGTGGTTGCTCTACAGGAGGAAGGTTTGAGGATTTATCATAGTTGGTGTAGATATTAATCTGATTGTTGGGAGAAAGATTTTGGGAATGGACCAAGTTGAAAATGGAAACCCTGGAGGGGTTTTTAGGAGTTTAATGAAATATTTTGGTCTGATTGGCGATTCCACAGGTGTGACTCTGAGACATCAGTTGAGTGATTTGAGACAATGAATGCCTGTGTGATGGGATATGATGTTTATTCAACTGGATTGGGGAGTGAGTTGAATGGTAGTTTTGATTGGAATTAAGTGAACGGATATGATGAGATCTCTGATGAGAAACTGGGGATGGTAGTTGATAAGATATTTGCCAGGAAGTTGGGGATGGAACTTGATGAGAGATTGGACGGGACCTTGAGGATTGGAGTTGGTGAGAGATTTGATGAGAATGTTAAGAGAATTTATGGGAATGTGGATGGTGTGTTTGAGGGTCATTGTGTAGATGCTGAAGATGGGAAGGGTGATGATTATTGATTAGACTACTTTGGAAGTGCTGACAACTTGGAGAATTGTGAGAGTTGACAAAATAAGAATGAGGTAAAGGAGAGAATGGATTGAGGAAATGATTGGGGTTATGGGTGGTGGGAAGATTGAGTTGAGAATTCAATTCCCTTTGAAGAAAACTATCATTTCTTTCCCTGTTTTATGCTCTTCTCAGTTCATCAATATTCCAGTTCATTGTAGATTTATGGGAGCTGAAAAGTAAAATGCAATAAGAATATGTGGTACATAATCAATTAATTTGAAGAATGATGGTAGTAAAGTGGGATATCCTTGGGGGGGAATGGAAGATTTCAGGTGAAGAAGAGCTCTATTTATTACTGGAGAAAGGGTAGCAGATGTTTGATTAATTAGTTGTTGGTAGCAGCTTTAATTAAATAATGTGACTTGGTTGCCAGCAACAGTCTATAATATGTGTACTTTGGTTGGTAGAAACATGATTGGTTGTTATAATGTGTTATTGGTTGTTAGCAACAGTATTGGGCGCTTTAGTGAAGACATGGGCACAATGTCTAAAAAAACCAACCAAAAAAAGTATATAAAAAAACAGAAAAAGAAAGAGAAAAACAAAAAGAGGAACACAAGAAGCAGAATCCAGCTCATGCAAAAAACAAGAAAGAGAATTAAAAGGAACAGCAAAAAAACAGAGCAAAAAAACAGAGCAAAAAAAAAGAGCAAAAAAAAGAGCAAAAAACAAGAGCAAAAAAAATAGCAAAAAAAAGCAAAAACAAAAAAACAAAAACAAATCAATTAAGTTTCTAATGTTGCCCTTGGTGTTAGAAAATGAAAAGCTAATTTTTCCCTTGGCATTAGAAACTGAAAATTTTTGTCAAGGTTTGTTTTGCTTTCAAAGGCCATTCCTTTAGTTATATGTAATACATAATATGTGTTGTAGTTTGGGTGGGCAAACTTCACATTTGGAGTGGCGGGGCTCAAGAGGAGGATGGATAAGTGAAGTGACCTTTTTTAGTGGTGTCTTTGGTGATTATTTCCCTTGCTCTGGTGTTGCCCCAAGGAGACAGATCTGGTCTCCCCCAGCTGACTGAGCCTCAGCCAAGTCACACTATGTGACCTATTAGGTCACAACAGATAGGACTAGGAGCAATACAAAAGAAAACTCATCCAACCACAAAACTTTTTACAGGGTTATAGCTCTTTCCAGAATCTTGAAAACATGGGAAATGATGTTTTGACTGGTTCTTAAGTATGCAAGGAAATTGTTTTTCACTTGGGCATTTTCTCAGAGGGATAGATTTATTATTCTAAAACTTCTGGTAATTTTCAGCTTCTAGTATTATATTTTAGACTGAATCATACAGCATTGGATTCCATACACACAAATATTCCTATTCATTCAAGACCACAGTATTATAGCTGGTGATATTTGGCATGTAATGGGTAAATAAAAGGTGATCAAGGTGATCAAGAGGTCATGGATGTGATAATCTATTGGATTAGTTGTTGGGTTTTTATTGGATAATTACGTTTTGCAAGCTTCAAGCAGTTGACTAGTTGCTCAAAGATTGACTTTAGGCCCTGCAAGAAGGGCATTAATGAATGCATGCGCCTGGTGGCACACCTTTCTGAGGGAGGGAATGTGACCCACATACCCCTCCTGGGAAGGGCATGTGACCCCATATGCCCTTTGTAATGAATAAAGATTTACAATTATTTATCCTCTAGATCTAATAACAGATCTGAATGTCAAAAGAGAAGCTAGACAAAAACAAGGAAATAGATATTTGATTCAAAGATAGTGATTTGTTTGATAAAACATTAAGATTCCTTTTATTTGCACAGATAATAGCAATAAAGAAAAACAAAATTGTGATGAAGAAGAAATATATTTAAGGACAATAGTTATTTATACAAATTTTAATCTGCTATGTTGCTCCTTGGTGTGGCATTGTCATGCAACCAACCCAACATACTACACTGCAAAAAAACCAGCTCAACTGCCTGAAGTTGACATCCAGCATGCTCCAACCAAGCTGCAAGTGTATCTCTGCCTGTTTAAATATGTAGCTTTGTTGGCACATTCACTGTGCAATGGGCACAGTGAATGTGCATTGAAGCTGGGTTGAGTTTACACTTTGAGAAAGATTGGAGTAACACCACCAGCATCCTCAGAGTTTACACATGTCAACTGCAGGCAGTTGAGCCAGTTTTTTTGCAGTGCTAAGAGGGCATTTAGCTAGCCGTAAGCATGTGATGGAGAAGAGGCAAAATTCTCAAAAATAAGTTTGAAGAAGTTTCAAGGATAAGTTTGAGATATTTGAAGTTCAAAGATAACTTCAAAGATGAAGATGGGTGAACTCAGAGGGGATGGAATCACTTAATACTCAACTCGGATGATGGCAAGTTGAATAGTTCAGTCGTAAAACCATGTTATATTAATTAACTGAGGAAAGGGAAATTGGTGAAAACCACAGGGGAATTTACAATAAAAGAGAAAATACTACAGTTATCAAAGATAAGTAGAAGATGTGTTTAAGACAAATGATAGAGTATGTACTTGTGATGCGAGATACAATGATGTTCAAATAAGATCAGTAAAAAAATAGTACATGATGTTCAAAGGTGAACTAGTGAAATGAAAAGCACATGATTGTTGGTAATGAGTCATCAAGGGAATGTATTTGAGGCAAAGGTGAAATGCCTAAGACGGAATGTTCAATTTAAATGCATGGCTTGGGGAACTGGGTAAGTGCAGAGCTTAAATATTGAGTTGAAGCAACATTGGAGCTAGTCTGGAAAAGGGTTATTGGATAAGCATCAAACCTGATTCAAATAGCCAGGAATGGAAGTACATAGTTTCAGCTTGGATGATTTGAGAAAATGTCAAAGATGTGACTGAATGTTCCCTTTGGTTAATTTTCACACAAAAGGGAAGTGAAGTGTTGAGTAGAACTGAGGATGACTTGAAGTTTGACGGATATGGTAAGTTTAGGCTGCTGGAAGCTGAGCCTATGAGCTGGAATGAAAGGCATCTTGATACTTGGGGTTGCATGATCATCACATAGATCCTAGGGTTTGCTTAATAAATGAGAGATATTTAGTGCTTCTTTTAGTTCATATTTATTGGGAGCATCCTTCCACTTTGGAGAGGATTAGCGTTTCTGAAAGATGACACTGTAAATTCATACTATTGCCAGTATGTCTTATGTCAGATTATGGAGTTCTTACACCCTTCCTATACATATAGTGAGGGTGTGCAGGTTTGCATTCCTTGACCAGAGAGAATCCCTCCGGTCAAAGAAGAGGCCATACAGCCTTGTTTACTGGAGGTATTTCCTCTGTTTAAAAGTTGTGTGTGGCCTTTTTTAATGAAGTAAATCCCTCCAGTTGAAGAGATGTCTTTGGAATCATTAACCAGAGGAAATCCCTCTGTTCAACCTGTCTGGATGGCCTCTCTGACTGTAGGCACTTCCTCTGGTTGAAGAGGCCATACACAGCTCTTTTTCTAGAGGGATTCTCTCCAGTTAAGGCATGCAACCCTACACACCCTTCTTATACACATATGAAGGGTGTGCAACCCTGCGCGCCCTTCCTATATTTATAGGAAGGGTACGTGGGGTAGCACTCCCTTCCCAGAAGGGGTGTGTGGGTCACACACCCATCCAGGGAAAAACTGTGCCACTGGCATGGGCATGTGTTTATCAATGCCCCCAAAAGAATGAAAAAAATTCCAACTTCCACTTGGAAAAAAACGAAGAGTTAAGTGGTCCTGAAAACAAGAGCCACATCCTTAAGAGAGTGTCAGTAAAAACCAAAAAGGTATCAAGGCAGAAATTGTAGACCTGGCTTAAACTTCCCACCAACCAATTGATGAACCATTTCAGATTGAATCTGTCTTCCACCTTGTCTGAGGATAAAATATGTTTAATATCCTAGCTGAGACTGGATTTTGGAGAGACAGAATTGCCAAAATTTACTACTATCTCCTACCCAAATCTAGGTGTGTTGATAAATTCACACCCACACCAGGGGAAGGCCAAAAGGGCGGCCCGACAATGAGGTTGTATAACCTCATTGCCAGGGAGGACCTCCTCCCCAGCCATGAGGTTGTATAACCTCATTATTGGGAAGGAACTCCTCCCTGGCCATGAGGTTGTATAACCTCATCGTTGGGGAGGAACTCCTCCCCGGCCATGAGGTTTTCCTCCCTGACAATGAGGTTGTATAACCTCATGACCGGGGAGGAACTCCTCCCCGGCGATGAGGTTATACAACCTTGACGCCAGAGATGTCCAAGGCGGGCACACCAATGGATATCCCATAGGCGTGCCATGAGACACACCAAAACCATTTGGTGTGCCCGCCAAACCCGCCAAAAAACGCTGGCGGGGGTGTAAAAACACACCAAATGGGGTTGGCGTGCGCCAGGGGTGTGCTTTTATCAAGCCCCCAGATCTAGAAGTGGGTTTATTCTTGTTTTGAAACCACTTGATGTGTTGGGAGACAACCAGTTTCTTTGGGCTTCACAGGAATTAATCTGAATAAGCTCACCTTCAACAAAATCAAGTCTACCCAAATTTCCAAAGGATTCTATAATTTATCTATCTTAGCCCCAAAATATGTCTGTTTACTAAAGTGTGGGAGGAATTCTACTTCAGTTATTCATTTCAGGACCATCTTTCACTGGTTTCAGCAGATGAGGCTCACATCATCTACCAATGGGGTATTTTTCATAGAGGTGGCAGCAAGAAAATCTCAGTCCTATGGTATCACAAGGATCAACAAATATTTTGGCCTTGTTATGGGAGTATGGGTGCAAATCTTCTGACTTGCAACAAAAAACAAATCCTCCTCATGTTAGCAACTTGGCGTCCAAAATCTGTGCACGCTATCCAGAAGATTTTGAAATTAGAAGACTAAAATTTAGCCATTGTTAGAGGTGAACTTACCCAGCCCAAATTCACAATCATCCATATCAAAATTTATAGCTTTCTATAATTGTGTGAAAATCCCTAAGAGATATTCCTCAGCAATTTGGATACACTGGAAAGAATTCTTGTCCCAACATTGGTGTACAGGGGCTCTCAAAACCAGAATTTGCAGGTCATTAAGGTCCTGGATATTGCACGGTAAAACTGGGAAATCCTTAAAGCAGTGAACCTTGTCTTTTTTTTGTTGCTTCCATTCTTTCACTGGTGAAAAGGAAAAAAAAATCTGTTGTCAAAGATTTTGCAAATGGTTTATTCCCGGTCATCTCTTGGATGATGGCTTTGGGAATGGCTAAGAATTGGTCTTGGTTTAGGACTGTCATACATATGGGTAGAGGTGAACCATGAGAAATGTTCCAAATGCCTGGGAGGTGCGGAAGAGATGGGTGGCCCGGCCTAGCTGTATTCTTTGCTGAGGGCCAAAGGACTGGTGGAAAGAATAATCTTTATCAGTTTCAATATCTAGATGAGCAGTCTGATGAAGACTGCATGGATGCCTTGGCTATCATCCCAGTGTGCCTGCGTTTGGCATTTGCAATTGGTAACATTTTAGTTGCACATTGATTGACTGTTTATGATACATTGTCTTTGTTTTCCTGCTGATTTTCTCTCTTCCTCCCAAGTTGGTAGTCGAGATGTACAATTCTCTGTTTCAGATCTCAATGTCATCAGGGAGAAAGTGCAAGGGTTAGATCTTGGTTTTGCCACTTGCCAATTTTCTAATTGTATGCCATACTGGGCCTGTTGATTCATCCAAAACATGAAGAAAATGAACATTGAAAACTTTGATGAAATGATGAGGTTGGATTGGGAAGAAAATGGGATGCCTCAAATGCAGAAGAGTTTAAACAATCACCAGCTTTGGGAAATGGAAGAAACAAAGAATTGGGGATGAAATGAAGACCATTCTATCAAAATTCCTGCTCAAAGCCTGTCAATTTCTATATGAAAAGGATATTGGGAATAGTTGAATATTGTCTACTGGCCTGATGGTCAACACTAAGTACATCATACCAATAATCAATAACTGGGGTTATATCACTGATAGGTAAGCTTTATGAAGAGTTAATTGGTGGACATAATTTAATGATACAGTATGATGTTTTTATGAAGGCAATTTTAGATTTCAAAAATGGCCCACTCAACAACTTTCTTGGAAAAAGTTTAAAGCAAGAGCAGGAAATATCCAAGGCTGATTTGGGCTGTGTTAAAATTGAGGAGGAAGCAAGATTTTTAGTAGAGGAATAAAAATGGATGATGGCCAAGGAATTGAACCAGAAGATAAAGTATGCACAACAGGAAAAGGTGGCAAGTGTGCAAGCAGATCAGGATAAAATGGCAAGGGAGGCAAAGACATTGGTCATCTTATGTTGGATTTATGGAAAGAAATCTGAGAAGGATGGCTTTCCAAGTATTCATAGGGGATGTTGAATCATGTGGTAGTTCTATAAACAAAAAAAACCCTCAATGTGTGTCTTAATTTGCACTTTCTGCTTCTTTCCCCTGTTCTCTTTATTTTATTGATTGATTTGTTTGGTAAGTTTTTTTATCTTACTTGAAACACTTAAGTTACACAAGAAAAGGGTGAGACTTGCTCTCTTCAAGAATCAGAGGCTTGGTTTATTTGTTGTTGACTCATGAGTAATGTCCAGGAACTCTATCAGCCCTGGACCATTCCAGAAATTCACGAAGCCTTCAAGCAATCCCAGGAGGAATTTCCAGCCTTGTCCTTGGATCACCTTGTTGAATAAATTTCTCACAAGGTTTCAGCTGTCATTGATGCCAAAGGAGGGCCAACTAGATGGTGATTTGTCCCTCTAAACAAAAAAAATTAATTGTTTTTTAAAAAATACTTTCTTTCAGCTTCTTCTCTTATAATCACCCTTCCCCACTCTCAACACTCCCCATAGAAATTTTTTTCTTTTCCCACAAAAATTATTAAAAAATGTAAAAAAGTAGCCAAAAACTTCTGGATTTTATTTTATTTTTATTTTTATTTTATGTTGTTTTGTTGTTTGGTGGTTTCAAATGTTTCATATTCATACTTGTCAGACCCTGAGTACCCTGTAAAAAGATGTTATTTTTTTCCCTTTTCTTTCAAAAAAAAAGAAAGACCAATAAAAACTTCTGTCTAGGCACTGTACAAAGTGAACCTCTTGATGTGGATCAGCAACTACTTTTAGCTTGTAGATGTCTTTACCAAGCAGTTTGGTGCATTGAAGCATCATGCTAGCTTGAAGGACTCAAAATCCACAAATTTCTGGGGCTGCATTATTTTATTTCTATTCTAAATATGTAAAATGATCTTTAGTAATTAGTTTTATCAAATTTATTGAACTTTATTGTTATAGTTATCACTTCTCTTTCATTTGATTTATCAGAATAATTGTTCAGTATAGATGTCACTAAAAGAAGAAGTCAAGAAGCTTCCCCCAGTTGACAATTCACAAATTTTGAGGCAACTGGTGGTACAATTAGCACCATTCTCAAAGGCTAATTCAAAAAATCTTCAAGTTCAATGCACAGTCATGTTGCATAGTGATTGTGCAGAAAAAGTCCCTTACGTCATTGAGGGGGGTTACTAAAGAAGCTCTGCTGGAGAATCCCACCTGTAAAAAATTTTTTCTTGTGTTTATACAGCCTTTGTAAAAACTATGAAGCCATGGATTTGATAAAGAAAGAAGAAAAAAAAATTGATACCCTGTCTTTTTTATGAAACTGCATGTTTTCAGGGATCAATCATTAAGCTGATTTCTTCAACCCACCTAGAATAATGGGTGGGTTGAGGAGAGCTTGAAATGAAGCATTCTCTTCTTCTTTGATTCCTCAATTGTATTAGGGTTCCAGTGGTAATTTGACATGAATATAATCTACAATGAATGAAAGCTAGCCAGCGGGTCCTGAGCTGAGGCTGGGCTGGGCTGGGCTGGGCTGGGCTGGACTGACATGTCACATATCTCACACCACCATTGTACCCGCCCCAATTGATCAGCTGGGCTGGATTACCAGTTTTCGAGCCAACATACTATTGGTCGGCGAATTCCATGGCGGCTCGCCATCAGGACAGACCATTGAGGATCAGATGTATGACCTACAATCTGAACAGAGGGTGATTATCTCTTCTCAGCTGTCTCTGATTGATCAAGAATATCGAATGGAATTTCTCTGATGAGCTTCGTCGTTGACCCCGATAGGAGAGCGCAACAGAAGCTCTCGAGATTGGTATTCGACGAGCAGGCTAAGAGTAAGTCCCAGCTGCCTGACTTTTATGTGATTGCTTTCCAGTTGAGTGCCAATCCCTACCGTGAATTTTGTTTGTAACTAGCCATTCTTAAAATTTATCTGATACTGAAAATTGAACTCGATGTTTTGTAATTAGGGAGCTTGCTGGATTGCATCTCACATTTCCTTCGCTAACTGGCGCAGCTATCCACGACCGACACCAATCGATGATTCGAGCATTCTCCTCCGGGCTGAGGACTATCAAGGGGGATCCAGAGCCTGGGGCCGAAGAAGGAAGACGATCTCGAATCACTTACCTATAACCTCCTCGCCGATCCTACTCATGGAGGACTTGGGCTGCTCGTATACGCAAGAAACGACACCGTCTTCCAGCATATACAGAGCGTCAGGACGTCGGTGGCTAGCTGTGGATTCTTGAACCTCATGAATAACAAGGGCGCTGTTGGGGTCAGAGTGACCATTCGGCCATCCGATCTTCCTCAGAAGGATTCGGCGGGCGAAGAAATCCTGACGTTCGTCAACGCCCATCTCGCCGCTCACGACTCGGGAATCATTGCGCGCAATCGTGATTACCAGACCATTGTCAACCGGCTACTCTTCGAAACTGCTCATGGTCACCACACTATTTATGATACTAGTCATCTATTTTTCATGGGCGATCTCAACTACCGGATCTCACTCACCCCGTTAGTCACACCTAATAATCTGAAGCCGATCAACAGAGAAACCTTGAGCGAAACTATTCAAGAGGGCCGACACTCTAGTTTGTTTCCTGCGTATGACACGCTCTCTCATCAGCACGCATGTCGTAATGTCTTAGTCGGTTTGAGGGAGGCCCCAATCAATTTCAAGCCAACTTATAAATATAAACTGAACGCCGGAGATCAATTTGTTAGCTTTGAGCATCGTTTGCCTGGATGGACTGATAGAATCTTCTTGGCATCTTGGCTTGACGGCGACCAGTGTACATCTGCTGATGAGGGTGTCAAAGTACTCGACTATCAATCGCTTCCCGAGTATGATGGCAGCGATCATAAGCCGGTTTTCGCTGTGATCGATTTACCGCGCTGCTTACCGGGTCAATCTCATCCTAAGCTCTTAAACACTCGACCGCATATCGAGATCGATAGGCTATGGAAAGAGAAGCAGCTTTTGGGGATGCTCTTGGACAAGACCTGCGGAGTCATCTTGTTGGTCGCTGCTTTGATCGGTTGTGGGAATATTCCTCTTGGGTTCATCAATCTCGGACTTGTCACTTTGTTCGGCTGGAAATGGTCCCGAGGTTATGTAAATTGAAAGAAATGGATGTATTAATCAATGGTATGTAGTAGACACACAGTTAGATCTCAAAATCTTCGAGCTCAAGTTCCTATAAATTGAGCAATGACTTGGCCTTCAAACCAGGCGCATTCATGGGGTGAAGAGTAATACGTAGTTTTTTTTTTCTTTTCCTGCTTAGATAAATACATATTTATATACTTATTCCAACGTTGTATCTCCTCTCCCAACTGATTCAAAATTTCAGCCCTGAAACACCGATAAAAGTTCATTTCGAGAAGGTCTGCCTCATGAACTACTCTGTCAGACAGAAGAATGACACATTATTTGCCAACATTAGTGAAGACAACTTATCAGTGGGCAGACATCCTTTACGTTGTTAGCTGGTAAGGCCAGGGCAAGACTTCTCCTTCTCTGTTAATATGAAGTTGGCTCTACCAAGCCACTTTACGGAGACTGAGGGTGTTGGTGATTGATGGTAGGGTAGATACACAGGGAAGTATGAGAGTGTTACCTTGGATGATTGTTGTAGCGAAACGGAGGTGTGAATTGTACGAAGGAGTGTATAATGTTTTTTCCAAGTCTGATAAACTTAAAGGACTCGTTGCCTTGAGACACCCTCTCAGCCGCTCAGTCTTAGACAACAGCTCATAAGCCGACCGAAGTAAAATAGCATTGAGGATACTGGATACGCCCACTAGATAAATACATACATTATTTATTAATTTATGTACCTTTTCTATGTATTTATTTGAGTCGTTGTTGCAAGGGGGGGAGCCATAAATAGATACTGACTTGTGGTTTATTAAATCCATACTTATTTATTTTATTCTTTTTGTACTTATTTATTTATTTAGATTCGGTAACCCTGTCCAACCCAGAGATAAAGACAAAACGTGTCAGCCTCAATCCAATCCACCTCCCTTCAACACACCCAGAGGCCAACTCCAACACCACCACCACCACCACTACTACTACCACCACCACCACCACCACACCACCAACCAACAAGCTAAACGTTTAGATAAAACAAAAAACATGAACATCTTTCGATTGATCGGGGATCTATCCCATCTCGCCTCGATCTTTATCCTCATCCAGAAGATCATCAAATCTAGATCGGCAAGAGGAATCAGTTTCAAGACTCAAGTTCTCTACGTGGTGGTATTCTTGACGAGATATGTAGATCTTGTCACTGGGCCCTTCATCTCTGTAAGAGATTTCACAACCCTTCCTCCATATCCAACCAAGTCAAAAAAGCAAAAAATAATAATAATCATTGATGTATGCTTTGCGTGTGTCATGCTGGGATATAGATCTATAATACGGCCATGAAACTGTTCTTTATTTTATCATCAGCTTACATAGTTTACCTGATGCACTTCAAATATAAACCAACCCAAGACCCGGCAATCGATACATTCAAAGTAGAATACCTACTGGGTCCATGCGCATTATTGGCATTAGTATTCAATTACAAATTGTTTGTCGATCACACCTATTTTCTTCTTCTTCTTCTTCTTCTTTCCAAATAGGCCATCTCAAACTCATTAAACATGTTCATCCATCCCGTTTGGAATTTCACTCAAAATTAGCACGGTGGTCGAAGTGCTTTGGGCGTTCAGTATTTACTTGGAAGCAGTCGCCGTTTTCCCCCAGTTGTTCATGCTCCACAGAACGGGTGAAGCTGAGACGATCACCACACATTATCTATTTGCCCTTGGCCTTTACCGAGCAATGTATATCCCCAACTGGATCCTCAGGTGCGTTCGATTGACATATTTCAACAATCATCTCATCCCTGATCGAGATTCCGTTAATCAACATGCTTTACTACTTCTTCTCAGGTACACAACCGAAAACACCCTTGACCCGATCGCTATCTTTTCTGGGATCGTTCAAACCGGACTCTACGCAGACTTTTTCTACAGTACGTACTTCACCTTATAATCCCAACTGAGTCTATCGGCACTTCGAACTAATCGCCAACTTCTTCCCTTCTTTGTTCTCCAAAAACAAACCCCCATTTCCTGCCATCCAGTTTACTTCACACGAGTAATGAGAGGCCAAAAATTTGAATTGCCAGCATAAATTAGATCAGGATGATGACAAGAAATACAGGAACATTTAATCCCACCCGATATTTCTTGCTACCCCCCTTTTTCGTTTCCCTTCCTCCTATAACAAAAAAAGTAACAACAAATCAAAACTCTGAGTCGTCGCATGCAAACATCAATATCAGTATCATTTCTGCATTTAGGGTGGCCTCAGCCTTAATTAAACAAAAGAAACATGATTTTACTCGCCATTTTATGTCTATAACTGATGTCACGCAGCAGTGCAAAAGTTCTAGCTCCTAGCATCTTTCGGCCATCTTTATAGTGCTGTTTGATTCTGTTCTTTCTAGTTCAGTGCCCGGGGCTTTTGTTTCCTCCCCTCTCCCCTTTTGTTTGGCTTGGTTTGAGCTCGTTTGACTCGCTTGCACTCATTTGGTACTGTCTTCAAAAAAAAAGAGAAGAGGTTTGGACTGTGGTTACAAGTCTTCAAGTAAATACATTATAACCATCTTGGATCTTTCTGCTCTTGGTACCCCCATCCCGATCTTCAATCATATATTTTCTTTTGATGGTCCAGTTTTGATTTTTTGTTTGTTTAATTTTGTTTTCTTTCTCGTTTTTTTTTCCTCTCTCCGGTTCAAGAAATAAAGTCCTCAACAAACAGACACAAAGCAGCTTATATCCAAGCCTGTGGCTAACTCCCTGCCCATGTGCACCCTGGAATGATGTCTATGTAAAAATGATAGGTGTAGGTGTTGATATTTCACCTTCAGAATTTTATGCTCAAGAGAGGGGCAATCTTATTAAGGGGATCTAAATTTGATGAAGGGGGTCAGGTTTGTTGGACTGAGACTTGATGCCTTATTTCTCATGGCAATGGATCAGATTAAATAGACTATGCTAAGAGATGTATAACTTGTGGTTGAGCTAGACAAACAGATACACTTGCAGAATGCATATGGAAGACATTGTAACTTAACAATGTAATAAAGAAGCATAGTAATTCAACAATGGAGAACAATAGACATTACAGCTTTGTAATGGACAGGCATCAACTAATTGTTGATGAAAGATTATGAGATAAAACATCAAGGGATGGGGGTAAAGAATATGGATAAGGGATTAATTGATGGAGAGAGAAATGTGAGCAGATATGAAGACCAGAATTCTGACAGTAGGTTAAGTGGGGACTAGAATGTATTTGGTTTTGAATGGGGATAAACTCAGCCCACTGGGAGGACTTGAAACATTGGAGATTTCAAAATGAAATCACTCTATGAAACTTAATCATGAGCTAAACAATCAATCAATCTAGCAATGGGTGGATGACTTCCTTTCAAACATACAACACTTTTAGAGGTTTATTTAAATCAAAATAAAATATGGGCAAGTGTGGTTTCAGAGGCTGTTTATTCAGGTACTACTCGTAAGCTTGTTGCATTATGACTTGGATCTTTCAAGAGGATTCTCAGGAATTTCTCAAATGATTTTCTGTCAATTTGAAGGTTTTATTGGTAGCTCTCACTTTAGAGACCTAGCTAGAACACTGGCTCAACTAATTTAAGGATAGATAATTGCATAAACTAAAGGGACGGAGGATAAATAAAGGAGAATAAAAATGAAATATTAGACATAGAAGGAGAACAAAGAAAATGGATTTATTGGACACTTGGGTTTTGATTTCCTTCTTGATCTTAAGAGATCAAGAGGAAGTAATAGCCTGGCCTCTTCAATAAACATATATCAAATTTTATGATCTTGATTCAAAGATAAATATTTATTATAAGGTATTGATATAAGGGAAGTGGTTGAGACAACAGTGGGCCACACTATGCTAAACTACTTGAAAACTAAATGTGAGCATAGCAGTCTTTTTTTCTTTCCAAAACATTTTTAGTGTTAGCTGATGCTACACACCACTGAACTAACAGTTAGCATAGCAAGGAATTTCTCAACCAATTTTTGTTTAGTGTTAGCTGTGGAAAAATCACTGCTACACTAATAAGTAGGTCTTTCTTTCTACTAACAGAATTTGAGGGTCTCATTAGCGTAATATCATAAATTTCCCACTATGCTACACTGAAATAGCTGATTTTACTCCCACTCAAAGTTAGGTTTGATACAAGCTACTGTGGGAATTGAAACCATGCTCAAAATGATTTTGTACTCCTGGTGTTCAGTCTTAACCACTAGACTAAAGCTCCCAATATATTCCCTCAACCAGCTGAGTCTCTTTCAATCCCAGTACTTTAACCTATAGCTAGTCCTACGGAAGCCCATAGGGGACACAGATTGCCTCAAGCTTTGGAACAATCAGTGTTGAAAATGCAGATTTCTGTATTGAGAATACAGATTTCAACATTCAACATACATGTTGAGATGTTACAAATTAACACCAAACTTTCTAAATTATAGCCATCATCATCATTGTCATCACCTGCTCATACTTGATCATCTTCAGGCTCAGGAAATCACCACCACCATCCTCCTCATCAAACCCACTCATGACTTTTACCAATAAACCTGTAAGCTATGTGTATGAAACACTGGCTTAATTTCTATAAATAAGCCAGATACTATCACTTTGCTGAAAGTTTATCTGAATAATAATTACTATTATTCTGTCTATATTGTCCAAACTATGCACAGAGGATAACCTAAAATCCTGATAATTGTCTTATTTTCTTTACAAATTAGTCAACCAGGAGAAGACTAACAGCTAACCGTATAGGTTTGGCTATCTTTCTTTCTTTTTGAGATATATGTAATAGTAAATTTTTTTACTAAGCAGCTTGCAAGCACTTAAGCTGATTGGCTACTTTCAGATGTGGTAGTCTTTCAGCAACTGCTTTATAAGGAAGATTTAAAGGTCTAAGATGGGAAGGCTCTAAGGTAACTTGATAACTATTCCATTATATAAGGTGGGCTGGATAATAAAAGGGTAACACTGCTTTAAAAGTAAGAGGAGAATACTCAGGGTACTTACTAATGTTAGGCCAGGAAAAGACCTCCTTTTATATTCTAGAGGTCTTCAGGGGAAGGTTTTATATTCTGCTCTAATGTATTACAATTCAAATGCACTATGATGCAATGGGAATTGTATTAAATTGAGCAAAGTATGTTCTATGTCCCCATGACCTCATGAAATGTATGTATAACCAATCACATCATGCACCAATTCATTTAATAGAACAATACTGAGAAATTACCACACACTTAGGTAATTTCTTTCTTATTTGCATCATTTTATTATTCTTATATTTATGCACATAAGCTTATTTTCTCTCAGCTTTTATGAAAATACTTTCTAATCCATATTCTATATGGTTATTCCTTCTTCTTACCAAGTACCTTTAATATATGATAAATTACTAGAAAGAGTAGGAATTTAGTGGTGGTCTGAGTGAGCTACCCCACTCAATTTTACATTCTGAGTTGATTGAGATAGTAATAATTCATGACATTTTATTGTTTACAGTAGTACTTCAGTATCTTTATTGTGTATTACAGTTGAGTTAGTTCTTAGGATACTCTGGAGTATCTCTAGGCAAAACTCAACTGTTTCCCTCCACCAGGAAGCACTCATGACCAAAACTGGATCAATGGGATCTAAAATACATGTCTACCATTTCTTTTACTGTCTCCCACCCCACTGCCAGCATAATTTCCCAGGATGAAGTCATCCCAGTTAAACTGGGATGCACTCAACCAATTTAAACTTGGTTGCAATCAACTGATGAAATATAAATCCAAGGGACCCCCCTTGGTTTGATATTTCATTGGTTGAGGTCAACCTACTTTAAATTGGTTGTTTGCATCCTAGTTTAACTGGGATGAACTCAACCTAGGAAATTATTCTGGCAGTGCCCCACACACATTCAAGACCTTCCTTTGCCTCCATCCTCCCAAAAAAGTCACAGCCAGGCCTGTGTAGCTACACTGTCCGCCAAATTGAGGCCTCTGAGTACCTCCATTCACTTCTCCAAGCTGAACTCCATGGTGTCCTGCTTGAACAACAATTTTTGTTAAGATTTCAGCTCAAGATAAACATGCAATGGAGGGAGGTAGCTATCTTGAGGGATCCAGAGATAGGACCGAGGAGGATAGGAAAAAGTTGAGGCTCAGACTCGATGATTTTTATTTCATATAAGAGGAGCAGCCTTTAAGTGAACAACTAGAGAGCCCCCTTGCAAGATCCAAAGGGCCTATACATGACTAATCACTAAACAGGGGACAGTTACTGGGGACAGAAGACAGGGGACAGGACAGGGGACAGGACAGGGGACAGGACAGGGGACAGGACAGGGGACATGACAGGGGACAGGAACAGGAACATACTGGGGACAGGAACTGGAACAGGGAACTGGGAACTGGAACAGGGAACAAGGCCACTTGGCCATACAGGACAGGAAACAAGGCCACTTGGCCAATCAGGAGGTGACCACATGGCCAAACAGGAACAGGAATAAAGAATGAGAGCGGAGTAGGACCAGAATTCTGACAATTTTGTACCCCAATATAAGTGAAGGCTATTGTTGGTCTCAGAAAGCTTGGTAAAATTCAGAGTAGAGAAGTCCTGGACAAGGTCTGGTTTCCTGTTGGCTCCAAGCCTCCTGGCACTTCAAGTTAGCTTCCCCTGGTGCTGTCTTTATCATGGAGGTCAAGTTTGGCGGACCAGTGCATGCCTTATACCAGCACTGACATCTTGGGTGAAGATTCATGGAAGAGCAATGGGAAGTACAACATATGGTGGGTGTCAGACATTGAGACAATAAGCCCACATGTCTCCAAAATAATACAAGTCACATAACCCAATGGTTAAGGACTTGTGTTTACAAAAAAGGGAATAAAATGAAACCAAGTAAATTATCTTAAATTTATAAGTTCAATTCCCATATGACTCATAATTTTTATACTTATTTTGTCTAAATATTTATCATTTTAATAAACTAAATATTATTAAGAAATTCTAATTTAAGGAGAGATTAATATCTCCCCATGAATTTACCATACATTATTACAATTTAGTTATATCTCCTTCGAGGAGACTATTATCATAAATTACCCCATGTAATAAAAACTCCTTTGAGTTATTACAATGGGGATAACATATTGTGTAATGTTTAAGGGGCTGAGATTTCCTTCTAAAGGGAATTTCCCCCAGATTATTACCACACAAACCCATCTACCTTACTAATTATCAGTGAGTGGGGTTTATTATAATCCAAATCAACCTTTTCTCTTCATCCCTTATCATCTTTCCTAGTCACTAGAATATTTATTCAAGTGACTAGAAGTCCTCTCCCACTGTCAGGGAGTAGTTGAGGCAATTGCACTGGGCTATTAAACAGCTGTGTTCCCTTGTTAACACAAGGGTGCCAGCTCCTCCGCTTTCAGTGTAGAGAAGCTTATTTCCACTGGTCTTACAGACTATAGTGTGACCCTAGATACAGGTTGTAATACTGTATACATTATCATTACACCTATCTGATATTCAACCCCGCGTCACATAAGAGACAGGGGCTGACAGTGGGATATGCAGAGATATGGCAACAGTATATTGAGTGGAGTGAGCTTTCCAGCCTGATGGTATCCAAAAGTGTGGTATAAAAATGCATCATCATGCTTTTCTACTGGTAAATGAACCAGGGATAGTGCAGCCAGAACAGGGCAGCACTTGCCACACAGGGAAAGAGTGGAAAATTGTGCTGGGGTAGGACCCTAATAGTACATTAAATGGTTACACAAATGGGGGCTAAAGTGTTGGAAAGTCAGGACAATCAGGGCACTCAGGGTCCACAGCATGGGTCATTGCAGAAGGATGTGTGCAGGGGTAACCAGAGACAGCAGGGTCTAAAGGGAGGGGTCCTGCACAGAAGATGTGTATGCAGCACAGTGAAGAGTACTGTTTGGGATGCATTAGGGTTGCAGAGGGGTTATAAATGGCAGAGGTGGGAGATTAAGATGGGGGTATATTGTGGCATACTATATATGAAAAACAGCAAAAGGTGGTACAGGGGTTTAGTCTAGGTTCTGTAGTCTTCAAGTCTCTCTAACAGGAAGTTAGACATAATCTTTAGCAGAATCTCTTTTTCTTGTAGTTTCAGTGGAGAAGAAACCAGATATTATCCAGAACATTTGACAAAAGGTTCAGCAGATCTTACCGGTGGATCTTTTATATTTCAACACCGCTTCCTCCACCTCCTCCATATCCCCCTGATTCTCCCTGTCCAACAGTGTTTTCCTAACTGTTTCCCTGTTGCATTTCCCCCTGCATCTGATTCCCTCAGCAGAGAACCCCTTCTCTAGCCTCTGACTTCTCCAATCAACCTTGTGTACACTCCTCTGCTTTGGCCCCCATACCAATTGTCTTGGATGCCCTGATTCTTGCAACTCCACCCAGTCTGTTCCCTGAAGCACCTCCACGTTGGCTCCTGTATGATTAATATTGGGATCACTTGAAGGTTCCTACCCCTGCCATGTTTTCATTGCTTTCCCTGTGTACCTTTGGTCCTTCCCTTGTTCTGGACACTCTATCTCCAATAATTTCAAATTAGAAGAGCATAGGTATAAATTTGGCTGCCTTGCCCTGATATCTCCTAATATACCAAATGTCCATTGGGGGAAGCTGATTCCACTGCTTCATTGAGTCACTGAAAAAGGTATTCCCTTGATTTAGAAAGCTGATTCAAGCAAATTTCAAAGATTTTTTTTGATTTTATTTTTTGATTAGAGTGACACAGAAAAGAGAGATTGAAATTTTGGAGGTGAGTGTGCATCCAAAGTTCATCAGAAAAGCTGAACTGTGCCACAACCAGCTGAGCCTATTTTTTTGCAGTATCATACTTAGATAAATAGATCAACAGAGACACCTTTTAGGTTGCCCAAAATAAATAAAAAATGAAAAAAAATCTAGAAAGAAATGTACAAATTATAACATGAATTTGAGGAGATTACATGCATTAAATAGGTTTCAGTTAATTTCTTTTCTTGTTTTCTTTGGTTTTGATCTTTTTTTTTGGGGGGGGGGGGCAAGTTCATTAGAATTTTCTGCTTGGATCATAAGGATGAGCTTGATTTTTTGAATCTAGTGATTCTATTCTTATCATGTTCAAAAATTTTACTCTTTCTTCCACTCTACCAATGGTGGGCCCGCTACGCTAACAATAGCTGTAGTGTAGCATAATTTTAGCTTTTGTCGCTATGCTAACACAAAGTTACTGTTAGCTGAAGATTTTTTCAGCTAACACTAAAACAATTTTTTCAAAAAAAATAGCGGGTAGCGTAGCATGGGTATTGATAAATGCAACCCCTGGCCGCACGCCCATCAAAAAAAGTGTGTGCAGCCAGCACACCCTTTTTTTGACGGGCTTGCCTGCTGCACGCCCTGTTTTGGGCGTGGGCACGCCTGTAGATGGGTGTGCAGTTTGCACGCCCATCTACAGGCGTGCAACACCCCCAGGGATGGGCGTGCGGTTTGCACGCCCTGCCGGGGAGGTATACAACCCCCTCAGCCAGAGGGAATCCCCCTCCAGCCAAGGGGGTTGTATGACCTCCTCAACCAAAGGGGGATTCCCTCCGGTCAAGGAGGTTGTATAACCTCCTTGACTGGAGGGAATCCCCCCAGTCGAGGAGGTTTTATAACCTCTTTGGCCAGAGGGATCCCCCCTGGTTGAGCAGGTCATACAACCTCCTCGGCCGGAGGGAATCCCTTTGGTCAGATAGGACATACAACCTCTTTGACTGGAGGGATTCCCCTCCAGTCAATGAGGTCATACAACCTCCTTGGCCGGGGGGGATCCCTCCATCCAAGGGGGTCATACAACCTCCTTGGCCAAAGGGATCCCCCCTGATCGAGGAGGTTGTATAAATTCCTTGACCGGAGGGGAATCCCTCCAGTCAAAGAGGTTGTATGTCCTCTGCGACCAGAGGGATCCCCCTTTGGTTGAGGAGGTTGTATGACCTCCTCAACCGGAGGGAATCCCTCCGGTCACCAAGGTTATACAACCTCTTCAACTGGAGGGATTCCCCTCCGGTCAAAGAGGTTGTATAACCCCTTCAACCGGAGGGAATCCCTCCGGTCAAAGAGGTTGTATAACCCCTTCAACCGGAGGGAATCCCTCCGGTCAAGTAGGTTATACAACCTTCTTGGCCGGAGGGATCCCCCCCAGTTGAGCAGTGCTGCTGCTGACAGCAAAGTCCCAAGAAATGGGGACTATGCCGTCAGCACACCCCATACATGTACATAGGTAGGGGCGTGCGTGACCCTACCTATATACATAGAAAGGGTGTGCGGCCTGCAAGCCCTTTCTATGTATATGGGTAGGGGCACGCACACCCCTACCTATATACATAAAAAGGGTGTGCAGCCCGCACACCAATAAAAAAAAAGGTGTGCGGGCTGCACACCTTTTTTTAAGGGTGTGGGTGTGCGCCCATGGGTGTGGGTTTATCAACCCCCGTGTAGCTTTAGCAACTTCAAAAAAGAAAAGTTAATGCTACAGGAATTGCCTGTTAGCTGATTTTTAGTGGCGTTAGCTGGAACAAACGCTTTTCTAACAGTTAGCGTAGTGCTCTTGTCAGCTACGCTAACTGTTAGCATGCTCTTTTCAGCTACGCTAAATGTTAGCGTAGCGCCCTGCTCAGCTACACTACCTGTTAGCTTAGAACCCTTTTCAGCTACTCTAACTGTTTGTTCAATTCTATATTTTCAGTAATATAGCAATTATTTCTTGTCTTGAGGCTTTGATGCTTTTAAATTAGTATTTTCATGCCTCTGATAATTCAAATGAGGTCCCCAGAACGGTGTCGTCCCAAGATCCATCATTCAACATCAAAGGCATTTCAATAAAGATAAATTAGCCATCAAAATAAGGAAACAATACTAAATTCTGAGGCCAAATGAAGGCCATTGAAGCCCCATGTAAAAACAATTTGTTTTTGGAAAAAAATAAAAATAAAAAAAGAAAGAAAAAATAAATAAATTAAATTAAAAATAAATAAATCAGAAATAAGCTGTTTTGATTGCTGTACTTGCTCAAGTACAGGGGATAAAGCAGCATTTTGATTGTTTTACTTGTGCAAGTACAGCTTTTTGATTCCTTTACTTGTGCAAGTACAGGATCCTAATTGAGCTGAGTGGACCAGCTTTGACCCAAGAAAGGGGAATTTATCACTCCTGCTATATTAAAAGTGAGTGCAAAATACCTAATTGGTGTCAAGCTCATCACAAATACTACTCACCAATGAGGGTGGCACTGATGAGGTATGTCACAGTTACTTATAGTATAGCAGGAGTGATAAATTCCCTTGTCTGAGGTCAAAGCTGGTCCACTCTGATCCATTAGGATCCTGTACTTGCACAAGTAAAGCAATCAAAGAGCTGTACTTGCACAAGTAAACCAATCAAAATTCTTCTTTAACTCCTGTACTTGAGCAAGTACAGAAATCAAAACAGCATATTTCTGATTTATTTATTTTTAATTTCTATCTTTAAGTTTTTTTTTTCCAAAAACAAATTGTTTTTACATGTGGCTTTAATTACCTTCATTTAGCCTCATAATTTAGGATTGTTTCCTTATGTTGATGTCTGATTTATTTTTATTGAAATGCCTTTGATGTTGAATGATGGATCTTGGGACGACACCGTTTCTGGGGACCTCATTTGAATTATCAGAGGCATGAAAATACTAATTTAAAAGCATCAAAGCCTCAAAACAAGACAAATTGTGTAAGGGAAAAACTTTCACCATTCCCATATCCTTTTCTTTGCCCAACCACCTCAGACCAACTATTGGTAAAATGAAACAATATGTAATCCACCCAAAATATTCTTTTCAGATTGTTCACTTTGCTGGATCTAAAATTTTGGTCCTGGTTTCAGTTCAAACACAAGAAAGAAGTTGGATTTCCCTTCTAAGAGCTTCAATCCAGCAGTATTTTACCTGTTTAAGGGCAAAAAAAAACTGCTATTTGAGCATAGTGTAATGGGGAAAACGTCAGCTAACAGCTAACATTTAGTGGGAAAAATATCAGCTAACAGCTAGCATTTAGCCGTAAAATCTCAGCTAACAGCTAACATTTAGTGTAGCGTAGAAATAACCTGATGCTGCTACGCTACCGGAAACTTCCAAATCTGTTAGCGCAAGAAAAATTACGCTGCTTGTTAGTGTAGCAATGAATTTTCCCAGCTAACACTACAAAAAATTATCTTGAAGAATTTGTTGCCATGCTAACTGTTAGTGTAGCGGAGTGTAATTTCAGCTAACGCTACAGATTTTCTGGGGAAAAAAACCCCCGCTACGCTAACACTTAGTGGTCAAATAGTGTAGTGTAGCATAGCGGCCCACCATTTATTCTACACTTTATTTGTAATATTAATAATTTACCTTGAAAAGAGAAAACTTTGTGTAGTATTATGTTTTATTCATTATATTTCTGTTGGTGAATGCAAGTCAGAATAGGGATTTTCTTTTTAATTTTTTTCTTTTGTTTCTTGGCTTTGAGGGCATTGATAAACGCACGCCAAGCGCGCACGCCAACGCCAACCCGCACGCCAATTTTTTTGGCGTGTGAGACACGCACGCCAAAAATGGCGTGTGGGCCCCGCACGCCAAAAATGGCGTGTGGGCCCCGCACGCCAATTGTTTGGCGTGTGGGCCCCGCACGCCAATTGTTTGGCGTGTGGGAGCGCACGCCAAACAATTGGCGTGCGGGTCCCACAGGCCAATTGTTTGGCGTGCAGGTCCCCCCTCGCTCACATAATTGAATGGGAGGGCCCATTTGATTACGTGAGCGATGTTTGGGGTGCGGGTCCCCCCTTGCTCACATAATAGAATGGGAGGGCCCATTCGATTACGTGAGCAAGCCCCCTCCCGGCACGAGGCTGTATAACATTGTCAGCCAGGAGGAAGTCCTCCTGGCCGACGAGGTTGTATAGCCTTGTCGGCCAGGAGGACTTCCTCCTGGCCGACGAGGTTATACAACCTTGTTGGCCAGGAGGAAGTCCTCCCGGCCGGCGAGGCTATACAACCTCGTCGGCCAGGAGGACTTCCACCTGGCTGACGAGGTTGTATAGCCTCGCCGGCGGGAGGACTTCCTCCTGGCCGACGAGGTTGTATAACCTCGTCGGCCAGGAGGAAGTCCTCCTGGCCAACAAGGCTATACAATCTCGTTGGCCAGGAGGACTTCCTCCTGGCTGACAAGGTTATACAGCCTCGTGGCGGGAGGAAGTCCTCCCGGCTGATGAGGTTGTATAACCTCGTCAGCCGGGAGGGGGCTTGCTCACGTAATCAAATGGGCCCTCCCATTTGATTATGTGAGCAAGGGGGGACCCGCACGCCAAACAATTGGCGTGTGGGAACCACACGCCATTTTTGGCGTGTGGGTCTCACACGCCCTTTTTTTTGGCGTGTAGACCCTACACGCCAAAAAAAAATGGTGTGTTGGCCCCGCACGCCAAAAAAAATTGGTGTGCGGGTTGGCGTTGGCGTGCGTTTAGCAACGCCCAGCTTTGAAATGGGTTTTTAAATTTTTAAATTTCTAAAGTTTAATGAAGCAGTTTAATTATCTGTATAGATGCTTTTTCAAAACAAAAAGAGAGACATCATCAGCCAAAAGGGGCTAGATGAAGAACCAGCAAGCATGTTTCAAAAGCTGTGTATCCATTTCAAACCAGTCCATTACATAATGGTATATTGGGTCATATTATATAACCCCTATTATCAAACTTTACAAAAGTGAAGAAAAACAAAGCCTGGAATCAGTTAGATATTTCAATGAATAATAAAATTAACTTGAAAATGCATGCCCACTGGCCAAGCTTCATTTTTTCAACTTTCAATTGTCTCAAGCTGTTAAAAAAAATAACTGATAGTTATTTCAAGATGTATTACTTATTCCTTGGCTTTTACCATACAGCCAACGGTGGGCCGCTACGCTACGCTACGCTATTTGACCGCTACGTGTTAGCGTAGCGGTTTTTTTTTTTCCCAGAAAATTTGTAGCGTTAGCTGAAATTTCACTCCGCTACACTAACAGTTAGCGTAGCGGCAAATTTTTCCGTCCATTTTTTTGTAGCGTTAGCGGGGAAAATTCACCGCTACGCTAACAAGTAGCGTAACTTTTCTGGCGCTAACAGATTTTGAAGTTCTCAGTAGCGTAGCGGCATCATCGCTACGCTACGCTAAATGTTAGCTGTTAGCTGATATTTTTTCCGCTAAATATTAGCCGTTAGCTGATATTTTTCCTGCTAGATGTTACCTGTTAGCTGAAGTTTCTCCCATTACACCATGCTCAAATAGCGGGTTTTTTTTGCTTGCTAACTGTTAGTTTCACAAGTTAACATGGCTGCTGTATAAAAGCTGTGTTTATGGCTTCAGCAGGTAAAATCCTGCTGCATTAAAGCTCTTAGAAGAGAAATCCATCTTCTTTCTTGTGTTTGAATTCAAACCAGGACCAAAATTTTAGATCCAGAAAAGTGAAAAATCAGAAAAGAATGTTTTTGGTGGTTACATATTGATTTATTTTACCAATAGTTGGTGTGAGGTGGTTGGGCAAATAAAAAAATGTTTGTCCCTGGCACAAAATGTCATGTTGTGCGGCCTTGATGCTATTAAATTAGTATTTCAATGAATCTGATGATTAAAATCAGGTCCCCAGAACGATGTCATCCCGAGATCCATCATTTCACATCAAAGGCATTTCAATAAAAATAGATTAGACATCAACATAAGGACATGATCCTAAATTTTGAGGCCAAATGAAGTTTATTTTATAGTTAACAGGGGGGGATGGCCAAATGGACAGCTCAGAAAGCCACAGTGGATTGTGTTTTTTATGAGCCAAAAGCCACATGGAAAAACGATTTGTTTTTGAAAAAAAAAAAAAAAAAAAAAAAAAAGAAAAAAAAAAACAACTTAAAGATAGAGATTAAAAATATATGAATCAGAAATAAGCTGTTTTGATTGCTGTACTTGCTCAAGTACAGGAGTTAAAGCAGCATTTTGATTGGTTTACTTGTGCAAGTACAGATTTTTGATCGCTTTACTTGTGCAAGTACAGGAACCTAATTGAGCAGAGTGGACAAGCTTTGACCCAAGACAGGGGAATTTATCACTCCTGCTATATTAAAAGTGAGTGCAAAATACCTAATTGGTGTCAACCTCATCACAAATCCTACTCACCAATGAGGGTGACACTGATGAGGTATGTTGCAGTTACTTATAGTATAGCGGGAGTGATAAATTCCCCTGTCTTGGGTCAAATCTGGTCCACTCTGCTCAATTAGGTTCCTGTACTTGCACAAGTAAAGCAATCAAAAATCTGTACTTGCACAAGTAAACCAATCAAAATTCTGCTTTAACTCCTGTACTTGAGCAAGTACAGCAATCAAAACAACTTATTTCTGATTCATATATTTTTAATCTCTATCTTTAAGTTTTTTTGCTTTTCTTTTTTTTTTTTTTTTTTTTTTTTTTTTTTTCAAAAACAAATTGTTTTTCCATGTGGCTTTTGGCTCATAAAAAACACAATCCACTGTGGCTTTCTGAGCTGTCCATTTGGCCATCCCCCCCTGTTAACTATAAAATAAACTTCATTTGGCCTCAAAATTTAGGATCATGTCCTCATGTTGATGTCTAATCTATTTTTATTGAAATGCCTTTGATGTGAAGTGATGGATCTCGGGATGACATCGTTCTGGGGACCTGATTTTAATCATCAGATTCATTGAAATACTAATTTAATAGCATCAAATCCTCAATACAAGACATGATTGCTATACTCCTGCAAGTATAGCACTAAGCTTACAGTTAGTGTAGTGCTAAGCCAACAGTTGTCTCACCGCAACAGGGCACTATGAGTTAGCATAGCTTCAAAGAGAGCTACACTAACAGTTAGTGTAGCTGACAAGAGCGCTACGCTAACTGGCTGAAAAGAGCGCTACGCTAACAGTTAGCGTAGCTGACAAGAGCGCTACGCTAACAGTTAGCGTAGCTGACAAGAGCGCTACGCTAACAGTTAGCGTAGCTGACAAGAGTGCTACGCTAACAGTTAGCGTAGCTGACAAGAGCGCTACGCTAACAGTTAGCGCAGCTGACAAGAGCGCTACGCTAACAGTTAGCGTAGCGTTTGTTCCAGCTAACACCGCTACAAATCAGCTAACAGGTAATTCCTGTAGCGTTAACTTTTTTTTTTTGAAGTCGCTAACGCTACGCTACAGCTATTTTTTTTTTTGACAAAATTTTTGTAGCGTTAGCTGAAAAAAAAAACCGCTAACAGTAACTTTGTGTTAGCGTAGCGACAAAAGCTAACATTACGCTACACTACAGCTATTGTTAGCGTAGCTGGCCCACCGTTGATACAGCCAAGCCATAAAATCCCTGTTTGTTCTTCTTTTTTGAATCTGATTGATACAAAAAATAAAATGAGTCATGGTTTATGTGGAAAATGTGATAAGCTGAACAGGACTGGGAGCAGCAGACACAAGGCAGGGGTGAGTGAAGATTTTGTGGAAGGATGATATCATTGCACAATGAGAAAAGAAACAAAGATAAAGAGGGGGAAGAATAGAGAAAGAAAAGAAAGAAACATACCTGGGAGCAGCAGACACAAGGCAGGGGTGAGTGAAGATGTTGTGGAAGGATGAGGAGAGGAGTCCTTCCATGTCTGCTATCTCAGATCACTATGTAGATATTTGAAAGCTATGTAACATGTGTAGATAGTGTGAAACTGATGAAAGAAAAGAAAAATAAAGAAAATGAAATGTATGTAGCACAAGATGACTGATAGATAACATAAGTTGACTAACTTAACACAATGATTGTGGTAAATCAAGGAAAATAGCCAAATGACCAGTGGGGTAATCCTGTTCCCACTCACTTCATTCCATCAATACCATATTAAACAGTCATATATACACCATTATGATTCCAGAATCAAATTCTACACCTTAATTCACCCCTAATCACTCACTCAAACCACCATTGATTTCCTTTTGGATCATAAGTTATTGGCTTTCATAGATTTCATTGGTACATTTTTTTCTTTTAAATGGCTTACATAATCCAAGTCATTATTATTCAGTAAAAAAATATCTTGCATAATCTAGAACAAATGCTCATCATTACTACATACTTTCAATTCAACATTACCATTGTAGTCTTTTGCTCATCACTAATACCATTGTAGCCTTTGCTCATCATCATATCTTGTAATACTGCACCCATCATTTTTGCCCCTCTTGAAGGGCCTTCTTACATATATACTCCACTCATGTTGTTGTATTACCCCCATGCAATTTCTAACAACCTATATGACCTTTTACCCCCAATATTAGATTCAATTCATCAAAGACATTTTACCAGAAACTTATATATTATTGCCATTTACCCCTTTTACACACATTTTTTTCCTCACAACTCCTCCTCACCTCCCCATACCTTAGAGGTATCAGTAGTAAGCTTATAAGTACTATTCAGTAGATTAAAATAGAAAAGTTGCACCTTTTATTTTATTCGTAGTGTTACACTCTTCCCCATTGACATCAGCCAGGAAGGCAGCTCTTATATCAGCACCTTTTTCATAATCTACATTAGTACTAGTGTAGTTATACATATCCCTTCCAAGCTCTATTCTGCCCCTAGATTAGTTCCACACCAGGCAAATTTTTCACTGAATTTTTTCATAATTTATTCCTATTTGGAAACAGGAACTCATTCATTCTTCCATTAAATTGTGTTCCATAAACCACTTTGTCACCCATATTTCTATTTATCACAAGTATTCCTCATTATAACCACATTTTTATTTCTATGTGGGTATGCTACCATGTGTATATTACCAGTTGAAAAATGAGAACTACCAGCCAACACCCTAGCAGCCACAAGCAGCAGTATGCTAGTATTTTGTAAAGGCATAACTTTAGTATGTGTCTCAGAAGAGCTGAGTCTTTGGTTTTGAGTCTGACCAGTAACATCTTCATTTGAAAATCTAAACTTCAATTTATTTTTCAGATTAGTTCCTGTGTCCAGGAATCCTCAGATTAATTCATTTTCCCATAAAAAACACCTTGATGATCTCTGAGGCTTGTTAGAGTTATAAATTTCATTTTCTGCACACTCAAGACTCAGCTTGAGACCTTTAACTGGGTCAACTGCCTGAAGTGATCTAATTCCATGAAAATGTGTTCTACATGAGATACAATTTTTGAAAAATCAGTTTTGGATTTTGAGAAATTGTTTGAATATTTGATTGAAAAAGAGCCAGATGAATTAGGGTAGAAAGCATGACCACATCTACTATTATATAATTGATTTTTCTGAAATAATGCACCATTTTTCAAATCATTGTAGCACTTTACATATATTGGTGCTTCTGTCTTGTTTATCATTAAGAGGTGCAATTATCTAGTGCTACACCTGACTCTCAATCTAGCTACCTGGTGTCAGCCTTAGAATCAGCACAACTGACCTAAAGTCCACCTTTCTTTCTTATTCTCTCCAGCCTTGTCAAAAATGTCTTGTACTTTTTAAGCTTAATTTTAAACCTTGTTTTGACTTCAAAGTCTGTTTTCTTATGCAAGTTTGACCCTATTTTCCACTGAGAAAATTTTAATTTCTCCACTACTTCATGGACTTATATATTCCTGAGGCACACATTGAATCTTCATGGGCAAGTGAAACAGTACCAGCCAACCACATGTACATGCAATATTACATAAAACAACATTGAACATTTTTGAATTTGGTTTATCCTCCATTGCAGGCAGGATACCCAACCTTCAGGCACCCAGAACCACAAACTTAGACCACCAAGTATCAACCAGTTTCAGCTCACCCCTCAAATCACTCATGAAGGCCACCATACTCCCAGTTTGCCAGAAATGAACATAAACAACCTTGAACCTGTATTACTTATAATCCAGAACCAGAAACTAAACAAGGGAAGAAGTTCAATAAGAAATAATGAAGACCAAAATACAAATAGAATAATAAACTAACCCTAAATAGTATAGATATAGATTGTTTAATAAAGAAATAGAAGGAGTAGTGAAAAGGAACACAAGACTAAGTATTCAAAGAGAAATAGTAAAGAACAAGAAATAGAGTCAGTATTGAAGAAGAGGCTGAAAGAAGGAAATCCTTGAGTTAAATGTTTCTACAAGTTAGAAGCTATTGAAGGCTTTCCAGAACTAAATCTTGACTATGAGATGAATATTTTTTGAGTGTGTGAGGTTGAGTGATGTAGTGATAGATTTAAGAGAGACAGAGGGGGAGAGATAGAAGGAAATTTATAGATGGGATAGTATGGTAGGATGTTTAGAAGAGAAACAAAAAAGGAGAGTATAGAATTGATTTGGGATTGTGGATGGAAGGATGAGAGGATGAGAGAAATGTGGAGGAGCGTTTTCAACAAATAAAAAAATTGAGATGTTTTTTTTTCATGGGATTTCACAGCAGGATAAAAGCAAGGTGCACTGACAGAGGGCATACTCAATTCAACAGAAAAGATATTGAAATTTAGTACCCTTCTTCTTACCCTTGGTAATTTGATAGTTCTCTGTATCTTGAACCTTCTTTTCCCCCTTCCCCCTTCTCTTTCTCTCTGTCATCAACAAACAGATAAAGATTGAGAAAAAATTATGGGGTTTCCAAAATAACCCAATCCACTATTATTTAATTGAATGGTTTTCAAAACCCCACAATTTTTGTAAATATGCTGATTTTCCCAGATGATTTTTTGTTTTTGGATAATTGACTGATTTCATAAGTGGATTTGGCCATATTTGATACCCCCTATTATCAGCAAATCAAATCAAATATTAATAATAATCAAAAGAAGAAGAAGAATATTACCTTTTTAGAACCTTGACTAGAGGCCTAAAAATAAGAGCTGAGAAGTTGAACTAATTTAGTTTTCCCTCCACTTTTTCGGGCGTTGATAAACGCATGCCCATTGGCGCACGCCCACGCCAAGCGCACGCCAATAAAAAAAAAGGCGTGCTGCCCGCACGCCTTTTTTTTATTGGTGTGCGGGCTGCAGGCCCATCCCTGGGCGTCAGCACGCCTGTAGATGGGCGTGCAGCACGCACGCCCATCTACAGGCGTGCGACACTGCAGGCGTGCAGTCGCACGCCCCGTTCAGAAAAAGGCGTGCGGTTTGCACGCCCCTTCAGAAAAGGGTGTGTGGGTTGCACACCCTTATTATGTGTATAGGCAGGGGCGTGCCCCCTGCCTATACACATAAAAAGGGCGTGTGACCCACACGCCATTTCTATGTATATAGGCAGGGGGCACTCCCCTGCCTATACACATAGATCGGCGGACCGCCGACCTATGTATATAGGCAGGGGTGTGCCCCTTCCTATATACATAGAATTGGCGTGCGGACTGCACGCCAATTCTATGTATATAGGCAGGGGCACACCCCTGCCTATATACATGATGATGTCATGCGTACAAAAGAATGTACGCATGACATAAGCATGCCCCCACCTGCCCCCTCCCCCCATCCTTTGCCGATCGGCCCTCCCCCCCCTCCTGAAATCCCTCCCCAACCACCATCTCACCAACCCCTCCAGCAGACCGACCGCCCCCACCCACATACCAGCCGGCTGCCGCACGACCCAGCCCACCCCACCCTCCCCGATTGACCAACCCGAGCCGCCGGAACGACCCAGCCGCCCGACAACCTCAAGCCAGCCGCCAGGACATCAACAGGTAGGTCGATGTCCCTTTTCCCCCGTTCCCCCGCTTCCCCCCTGCCCCCCACCCAAAACCCTGCCCGCTCCTGGGCCAGATGGGCCTGGCCCAAAGGGGCCAGATGGGCCTGGCCCAGAGGGGCCAGATGGGCCTGGCCCAAAGGGGCCAGATGGGCCACCTGGGCCTGGCCAAAAGGAGCCAGATGGGCCACCTGGGCCTGGCCAAAAGGGGCCAGATGGGCCACCTGGGCCTGGCCAAAAGGGGCCAACTAGAACCAGTGGCCCCTATGGACACATTCAAGGTGTGAATGTGCCACTAGGCCCCCTCCCAAGCCCCCCATTGCACCCAAGGCCCCGGAAAAATGTGCAAGGGACACATCTTGGCCTAAAGGGCCCCAGGGAAATGCCCACAGATGCATATCAGGCCCCAAGTCCCCCATCTAAGCCCCCTACACACCCAAAGTGCCCCCCCCAAACCCCCCGCAAGGGCTGATATTCCCCTTTCTCGTATTCCCACTGCAAAAGGTACTTAATCCCAGGAGCAGCAGCTGACATCTGTTTTACTTTGCAATCCAACCAACAGCAACACCGTTTTCTCCTCCTCCATCAAACTTTAGACGTATTTCCACGCAACAACAATGTCTGGTAGTCATGAACAATCGCTTAAGTTCTGTTTCCTCATAAGATGTATGACAATAAACCTCCTGCTTACCACTGTCCACCCCAAAACACTGCAAATCAGGTTTGGACTTCTGGCAAAAATGCACTGAGCTTGCTCAGCATCCCGCATGCAGTCCCAAGGAATACAAGTATCTGGAAGTTCTTGCCAACAAAATAAAAGCCGAATACAAGCAGTCAGACAATGAGGGTCATGAGTCCTCAACTCGCCCAGCTCCAACAAACACGTTTGACCCCCCAGCTAGCCAAACCATCCTACATTCCACTCCTAACGTCAACCAACCACCTCCTAACCTCAACCAATTCATTCCTTGGTTTCCTGATCTTCCCAAAGACCTCCCACCACCTCAAACAACCGCTCCACAACTGTCAGATTTTATCTCAGCAAACAATGCGGCACCAACACTTCATCGCACACCAGAACCCACTCGAATTAACAACATACCAGCTCAATGGGACAACGAACCCGCTCCATTTGACAACGGCTTGCCCAACGTTATGAACCCGGCATATGGCCCCATCCACCCATTAAGGTCACCCAGGCGCAACAGCAAAGGCAAAAGCACCTTTCTCACCACCTCTAATGAGGCTTACCTTGATGCTATAACTACCGCCATGGAATCCCAAAATGCCAAACGAGCCTTGCATAACTTATCTCAAAACCGTGATGACAATATAAACGACCCGGATGCCGAGGGGGAGACCGACCCTGAAGAATTGGGAATCAGCCCTCCAGCCTCACAAGTCTCTTTGCCGTACAACCATCGTGCAGCCCCACACCCACATTCCACTATTGTTGAAAGTCACCCACGCCGGGCTCGCTACCGCTATCCAACTGCAATATTTGTTGATCCTACATCCAATGATCCTACATCCAAAAAATCCCGGCATCACACCCCAAGTCCAGACGATCCTCCCTCATGTGGTGCAAGCCCAGTCCCTCAACAGGGCTCCTCTACCTCTCATCAACAGATTGTGCATATCGACCCAAGGGAAACTGGCCCAAACTTCCCAAGCCACCTATTCACTCCTATAAGACGAAATGTCTTTTTAGGGGATGATGTGGCTGTTAGACACAAGCGAGCAGAGCGGTGACGGCAGACACAAGACAAACCTAGACGGTAGTTGAAGGAATCAGCGAGTTGGAAACACGAGTTGAGATGATTGGATTACTAGCACACCTTTTTAGGGGATGATGTGGCTGTTAGACACAAGCGAGCAGAGCGGTGACGGCAGACACAAGACAAACCTAAAAAGATAAAAGTAGACACTTGAGATCACAGAGAAATGATAAGAGAAAAAAGATGGAAACGGACCTAGACGGTAGTCGAAGGAATCAGCGAGTTGGAAACACGAGTTGAGATGATTGAGGAAGCACAACAGAGAATGAGAGCAAAACTTAATCTAACAACTAGGTTACACAACTGCGGAGGAATTTGAGACTATCATCGGCTGCGTATATGTAAATGAGATGAACTACGCATGCATATGCAATACCGTCTAACACCCCCCCTCCTTTTCTATCTTTGATTGTCAACGAACTTCATCTTGATGGAGTTGATCATCGCTAGATGCTTCACATTGACGAGAGACTTGGTAAGACCATCGGCTGGCATTTCGGCAGTCGGAATGTAGCGAATGTCGACCCAATTTTTGGCGACCGCCTCTTGAATGAAATGATATTTGATGTCAATGTGTTTGCTGCGTTGATGAGCGAGTGGGTTGTTGGAAAGAGCTATGGATGCTTGATTGTCGCAGTAAACCGGAATCGGGTAGTGGGATGAGGCATCAATCGAGTTGAGAAGAGAATGAAGCCAGATAGCTTCTTGAACTCCAGCGTAAAGAGCAATGTATTCTGCCTTGGTGGTCAAGGACGATACCGAAGCTTGCTTTTTGGACTTCCAAGATATTACCGAATCACCCCACATTACCAGATATCCGGAGTAAGATCGACGAGTATCCGGACAGTTGCCCCAGTCCGCATCGGAGTAGACTCAGAGCTTGACATCTCCGCCACCAAGTTTGATGGCGAGCGACTTTGTGGACAACAGATATTGCAGAAGATGTTTGAAGGCCCGCCAATGCTTCATGCCGGGGTGTTCAAGATGTTGGGAGAGCTGCAACACTGCAAAAGCGATGTCGGGACGAGTTGCGCACGCGATGTAGTTGACCGACCCAATGGCACGGCGGTAGTTGATATTGAGACTAGCGAACTCTGCTTGCTCTCCTGAAGAAGCTGAGACTAAACGGGTGTTAGGGACCATGGGAGTCGATACCGAACGAACATCCTTGAAGTCGTATTCTTCAAGGAGCTCACCGATGTGGCGTTCTTGAGAGAGAGTGATGTGGGTGGAGTGACGAGAGATTTTCATACCAAGGAGCGAGCTTACTGGTCCCAGGTCGTCCATGAGAAAGCGCTCCTTGACCAAACTTTTGAACCGCGCGACATCGTGGCTGATGATCACCATGTCATCGACATACACATGGACCAGGCATTTCCAGCCCGGTACCTTGGAAATGAATAGACACGGGTCGGCAACGGATGGAACGAAGTCAATGGTGAAGAAAAACTGGCTGAGCTCCGTGTACCATACTTGCAAAGCCTGTTTCAGACCGTAAATGGATTTCTTCAGCCGCAAGCCAAAACCAGGCGGAGTTGACATGCCAGCGGGACAACGGAGATGAATTACCTCGTCCAACGTCCCGTTGAGAAATGCATTTCGAACATCCATCTGATGAATGTCCATGCCTTTGTTGACGCCGATGGTCAGGGATACCCGAAGAGCCGACGGACGTCCAGTAGGGGCATATGTCTTGTGAAAGTCGACCCCCGCTTGTTGAGCACTTCCTTGCGCACAGAGCCGGGCCTTGTATTTCACAAGGTTACCGTCCGCGTCGTACTTCTTGCGGAATATCCACACGGTGCCAAGGAGAGATTGATCCACGGGTGATGGAACCACCTCCCACACGTTGAGACGAGCCATGGCTTCCAGCTCGACGTTGATCGCTGCTCTCCACTCATCCGCGTCAGGAGCTTGCATTGCCTCCCTGTAAGTGCGAGGAACGGAAGTCAATGGAGACAATGGCGAAACCGACATTGCGAATATAGCGTCGTAGAATGGTAAAGTGGTGAGAGTGGAGTGTGTGAGATGCACACGCCGTTTGGATGTGAGGATGTTGGCTGGGTCGATGGAAGATGATATGTTCCTGGGGGCAGGTTTGTCTGAAGAGACGTATTCGAACCCCGGTTTCGGAGGTCCGATCGGAGGAGCTGCGGATGGTGATGAGACTGCGGGAAGAGTGACTGGCACCGGTTGGTCAAAAAAATTATCCGGCTCGGCTTTCGGATTGATGACATCCTCATCACCGTCAGCGGTCCCGGATTGATCCGCGATTGAACCGTCGTCCTCCTCCGACTCCTCGAACGGAAAAATGGCTTCTCCGGCAGGAGGAACAGGGGAGATTCCTGGGTACTCAGCCTCGTCAAAGACGACATCATGGCTGAACTCGACCCTATTCCCCTCAGTAAGTATCCTCCAGTTGGGAATACCCTGCCGGTATCCGACCAAGATCCCCCTTTTGGCCGTGCTGCCAAATTTGCCTGATCGACGTTCCTTAGGAATGTTGACATAAGCTCGACACCCAAAGGCACGAAGCCGCGAGACGTCAAATTGAGTGCCGAACCACAATTTGTGAGGACTGCTCCACCTGAGACGACGCATTGGAGTAATGTTTTCATACAATACGGTGGTGTTTACTGCCTCCCCCCAAAGAGTTGAGGGGAGATTGGCATGCCTCAGTAAGGACCTGGCCTTCTCACTAGTGGTGCGGTTGCCTCTTTCGGCTATCGAGTTTTGCTGAGGCGTGTAGGGTGCCGTGACATGATGAATAATGCCTTTATCTTTTAAGTACAGCTCAAATTCATTGGAGCAAAATTCACCACCCCCGTCACTGCCAGCATAATTGCCTAGGTTGAGTTCATCCCAGTTAAACTAGGATGCAAAAAAACCAATTTAAAGTGGGTTGACCTCAACCAATGAAATATAAAACCAAGGGGGGTCCCTTGGATTTATATTTCATCAGTTGATTTCAACCAAGTTTAAATTGGTTGAGTGCATCCCAGTTTAACTAGGATTACTTCATCCTAGGCAATTATGCTGGCAGTGCGTCGGTGACGACGTTGATGACATTTTTGTGGTGAAAATTGGACACTTCATTGACATAATGTTTGAATTTTTCAAAGGCCTGAGATTTAGCAGATAGAATGTAGACATGGTTGTACGAGGAAAACGCATCGGTTATCTTGAAGTAGTACAAACCACCACCTATTGTCAGAGGAGTTATCTTCCCGCTGAGATCCATGTACACAAAGTCAAGGACACCAGCTGGTTTCGGCAGTGTACCTGAGAACGGAAGCCTCTGAGATTTAGATAATCGGCAAGGTTCACACGACAAGGTTGAGAAGGACACCCCAAACATTATTTTCAGAGCTTCTCGACTAGGATGGCCGGTGTGGAACTACTCTTAGGCCAGAATAGAGCTTGGAAGGGATATGTATAACTACACTAGTACTAATGTAAGTTAAGACAAAGGTGCTGATATAAGAGCTGCCTTCCTGACTAATGCTGATGGGGAAGAGTGTAACACTAAGAATAAAATAAAAGGTGTGACTTTTCTATTTTAATCTTAGACTGACTAGTACTTATAAGCTGACTACTATTACCTCTGAGGTATGGGGAGTTGAGGAGAAGTTGAGAGGGAAAATAGTTGTGTAAAAGGGTTTAAATGGCAAGGATATCTAAAATGTCCAGGTAAGAAGTGTCTTTGATGAAATTGAATCTAATGTTTGGGGTAAAAGGTCATACAGGTTGTATGGGGTAGAAATTGCATGTTGGTAATACTACAACAGAGTGGAGTATATATGTGTAAAGGGCCCTTCAAGAAGGGAACAAATGATTAGCGCATTATTACAAGATATGATGATGAGCAATGTCCATAATAGTAATAGTGATGAGCAAAAGACTACAAGTGTAATAGTGAAGTGAATGTATGTAGCAATGATGAGCATTTGATGTAGATTATGTAAGATGTTTTATTTACTGAAAATAATAATGACTTGGATGATGTAAGCCAAAAGAAAAAGAAAAGAAAAGAATGTACCTATGAAAACTATGAAGGCTAATATCTATCTGATCCAAAAGGAAATCAAGGGTGGTTTGAGTGAGTGACTAGGGGTAAGATAAGGTGTAGAATCTGAATCTAGAATAATATTCATGGATATATGGATGGAATATGAGATGTAGAAAGAATGATGTGAGAAGGAACAGGATTACCACACCGGCCCGTCTGTGAACAAGAGCGGCGTCAGTAGCTGAGACTCGCAAAGAGGTGGACTGATTTGACTGACTTGATGGAGACAGCACGTTTGCGTTGATGGAAAATATTTGATTTTCAATAGCTCCGTCAAATAGTTTTGATCCGTCGGTTTGATCGATTAGGGAGAAAGATCCCGATCCTTTTCTGACAAGGTCACAATCGGCTAGAAACAGTCGACCAAAGCTGACTAGAGCATGTGACAGTCCCGGGGCATGGAGGGCCTTGAAGTGTTTAACTTGTCCATCCGCATTTTTTAACTTTATTAGACCAGCTCCAATAATCGGAATCGTTTTTCCGTCCGCAACAGCGACAGATGATTGATGCAATTTGTAATTGAAGAAGTCAGACTTGTTTGGAAAGAGGTGATCTGAGCACCCGCTGTCTAGAAAAATGGAGTGATCCGATCTGGTGGCCGCAAGCGCAGAGTGAGTCGTGAAGCAGTGATAGGCTTTGGGTTGATCATCTTGATTTTCAACGGAAGCAGAGTTGGCCTTTTTCTTAGTGTTGTCACCTGTCTTGGGTCGAAGTTCGGGATGAAGTTGATAGCATTTAGCCTCGGAGTGACGAGTCCGAGGATTGTGTTTGCCTCCCTCACAATAGATGAGATTAGCTTTCATTGCTGATTCAGTCTTGATACTGGTTTGATCAGATGATTGGGGCTCGTCGCCTTCAAGGATCTTAGAATCCAGTTGCGCTCTGATAATGTCTAGAGTTAATGGCCGTTTGGCAAATATAAGATCCCGGGTAGTTGCGTAATGCGCAGGGATTTTACTCATGATGATTTCCGCCAAGTGATTTTCATTGACGGTGGGCTCTCCGGGTCCGGGGACTTTAATGATCATGCCGACAGCTTGAATGTCGGCAAGTCCTCCATCTATGGCCGCAAGGTATTGGCCAAGATTGCCTCGAAAAGGGATTTTGAGAAAGTTTTGGTACACTTTTGACTGATTTTGGGCCGTCTTGGATTCAAAGTGATTGCACAGCAATTTCCACAATATATGCGGTTCTTGCATGTTGGCATTGGTTACGAAGCGAGAACGATTATCTGACCCCATGTATCGAACTAGAACGCCGGCAGCTATTTGCTTTCGGTCGGTCCAAAGCTCGAGTTGGCTTTCGTTAGCCGTAGACGCTTTATCAGAGGTCAGGTATGCCACGCAAGTTTTTTTAGCACAATACGAATGGATGACCGCCTTCCAGTCTTTGAAGTTCGATTCGGTGAGAACTGGAAGGGCGTTTGATTTGGAGTCGGACATGATGTACCTGATCGATTAGAAATCGATGAGCTTGTGATTGATTTCCCAGAGCTAGACGCAACCTGGGCTCATAACCTATAAGACGAAATGTCTTTTTAGGGGATGATGTGGCTGTTAGACACAAGCGAGCAGAGCGGTGACGGCAGACACAAGACAAACCTTTTTAGGGGATGATGTGGCTGTTAGACACAAGCGAGCAGAGCGGTGACGGCAGACACAAGACAAACCTAGACGGTAGTCGAAGGAATCAGCGAGTTGGAAACACGAGTTGAGATGATTGGATTACTAGCACACCTTTTTAGGGGATGATGTGGCTGTTAGACACAAGCGAGCAGAGCGGTGACGGCAGACACAAGACAAACCTAAAAAGATAAAAGTAGACACTTGAGATCACAGAGAAATGATAAGAGAAAAAAGATGGAAACGGACCTAGACGGTAGTCGAAGGAATCAGCGAGTTGGAAACACGAGTTGAGATGATTGAGGAAGCACAACAGAGAATGAGAGCGAAACTTAATCTAACAACTAGGTTACACAACTGCGGAGGAATTTGAGACTATCATCGGCTGCGTATATGTAAATGAGATGAACTACGCATGCATATGCAATACCGTCTAACTACTCCTCACCCAACTGTCATGACGGCCGAACACTTGAAAGGCATGAAATTCTCGCGCACCCCAACCACTAGTGCAGTGGACAGTTCCAGTTCAATGCCCAGCTCCAGTTCAAACCCCAGCAAGAGGTCAACAGGCCCTCCTCGCCCTGCATGGTCCACACGGGATGCATGTGAGTCATCCCCCTCTCCTCTAAACATTAAACACTTCTCGAACTCATGTCTGTCTGTCTGTTGCAGCTGTGGATCTATTTTTACCAGGCCCACTGCTTCCAAGATCAGTGGTAGAAAACTTGAACAACGATTTGGCGCGTGGCATTGCATGGTCCATCACATCAGCTGAGAAGATGATAAAGAACATCGCCTATGTCCTCAATCACCTCCCCCATATGCTCTCTCGTCATGGCCCAATGGACCACAATTTCAAGGAAAGAGTGTGGCGGGACGTTACTATGGGAATAATGAGTAATGTGTGTGAAAGGTCACTATGTGTGACACCTGTTGTAACTAGCTACATATAATCTTGTTGTTGTCCTCGCTCGTCTCCTTTTCTTCATCCTGTTCTTTCTGTTTTCCATCCTAGGTCTGCCTCCCCTGCCCCACCAAGCCCAAGCCCCAACTGACAGTATCATCATCGACTGCCTCCCCCCTAAGGTCTGCCTCCCCTGCCCCACCAAGCCCAAGCCCCAACTGACAGTATCATCATCGACTGCCTCCCCCCTAAGACTTATTGTCTTTATCCCACAGTTACAATAACTCTGGCTGCTTGCAAATCAGGTAATTCTCCTAGTTACTATCTATTTAATTAAAAATGACACTGACTAATTTTTGTGGTGCGGTTAAGAAAAAATCCTCCACCCTGCTACTTCAATGTCTCTGATCACTCATGACATGATCAACATGGATCAGATTGAAGTTGTCCGGGCCAACAAAAGCAAGACGATAACCAACCAAACTCAGGTACACACACTGGCCTCAAACATGGCATCATTCATCTCTCCTCCTGACACAGCATACCTCCGACTCAAATCTGCTTTACATCAATGCTGGGCTTTTCGTCATCTCGAACAGCAGGGCGCCCAATGGGAACCCCTTCCACTAGATACAACAAAGGTCCACTCTGCTCACTGGGGCTTCCAACAAACCTACGAGAACCTGGGGACGTTCGATGCCAATTCACCAAACCTTGGCGGCCTCATGCTTGTGTCACAGCACCTGGTGGGGGCAATGTCAGCTCTGGCGTATATCTGCAGCTTATCCGACTTTACCTGGCCACGTCCAAAGCATACAAGGACGGATGAGTGCTCCACAAGGAATACACCCTCTCAGATCCAGATGCTAGCTGGTCTGCTCGTTTTTGGTCCAACATCAGTCTTCACATTCAACAGACAGACTGCCAGCAATGCCAATGCTTCAGCCTTGCTAGAATTTGGGGCCAAAGTCCTTAAACAAAAGGTGGATGGTGGTATTACTCTCCCAATGCCCCACCAAACTTTAGACAATCTTTGTATATATTTTCTGGGCTTCTTGTGTGCTATGGGCTTTGACAAGATTGGTGAGAATGGACTCTCCCAAGTGGATTGGGAAAGAACCTACAAAGAATTTCACCACTACTTTGCTACTCACCACCTACTCCACATTTTTTCTCAAGATATAGAAATAGCTTTGTCCAACTATCACTTCTGACTTGTATGGTATTTAACTCCTATCCTGTGTCTCCAGCTCTACATGTTGCATGTTCTATTGATCACTTCCCCCCAAATGATACATTATTTGCCTTTTGGTTTATCTTTTTCCTACATTATAGGTGTCAGTCTTGGTGTGCAACTAAAACTTATTATTATACATATGATATGATACTAATAACTGAAAATTGTATTAATGATCAGTTAAAAGTATGATTACCTAACTTTATGCTTATATACTCATATACATATGCTTAACCCCAATTTCCAGTCACGGAAATGAGGTGTTGTGTAAATTAGGGGAGATAGTGTAAATACACCGTGTTTTACTCAAACCCTGCGTACCACAGTCTGCATACCTTGAAGTTCAACCCGCGTGACTGAAAGCCCGGGCCAAAGTTGGAACATAAGCCCCGCGCAAGCCCCAGACCCCTTACAGACTCTCAGCTTGGCGCGCGGACTCCAAAGTCACCCAAGGTACACCCAAAGCAACAAAAACACGCCCCAGTAACTTCATTAATGAAGACTACTGGGGACTAAATAATTAATTATATTAGATTGTATTATTATTTATACATATAAATAAAATTATATTGACTGAACAAACAGTACAAATAATACTGAGGCTTATTATAAAATACAAATAAGCCACTAGTATTAATCTATAACAACCAGTACTAATGTACTACAGACTGTAATTCAACATAAATAAATAATTAAACTAATAAAATCAATTTGTGATGTGTATTCAAAGCAGGGGCTGCTGAAGCGTCACCAAGAAAGCAACAATGGCCAAAATGTGGTCCAAGATCCCACATGTTGGCCAATAATACCTACAGGGTCCCCAGAGGGAACTCAAGACTATTTAAGGAGCTCTTCAACCGCCCAAAGAAGGCTCCTTTCCCCCGTTTTATTTGGGAACTGTAACCTTCAATCCTTACCCAGAGTAATATCACTCTTTCCTCATGTCCTTGCACCACTTGTTGCTAGAAAGACTTGTTGTTGGCATCAAGGAGGCTGACAATATTCAGGAGTAATGTTGACAGCCATTACTCTACTTTGATTTATGGAAACAAATTTAATATAGTATTTACAAATCAGAGGAGGGGTGTTACATTGGCTTGCAAGTTTTGGAGTAAAGAAGTGTGGCTGGTTCAATGATGCTCAACCAACCAGCAGCTTGGCTCTTTGGAAATGATCTAGGTATGGACGGTGGAGGTAAAGGTACTAGGCCACGCTTGACTATAACATGTAACCAGTGATTCCTGTTAATTAGTGCAAGGTAGATTGGGCTGGCTGGTTTGGGGTCGGGTGCAACAGTTGAAGGGAGAAACGTCATGCAGCCAGCTGCTCGGTCGTTTGTGAGGAACACCACTGGCCTATTGTATGCATTAGCCAGAATAGGACCACCATCAAGCCTGCCCATCCACTTGGAAGTGGGCACTGGTCCCTTGGGATTCTCCACGCGAATGCTGTCATAGGTCTTCTCAAACATTTCTAGTCCACCTAGCTTCCTTGTCCAAAGTGCCCTGTTGATGTCCAGCTCGTGTAACTTGTCCAATCGCACTTGATACCACCCATTGTCTCTAGCATACGGGCCCTCGGGTTTTTCAGCAGCCAATGCATGTGCCACACAAGAATACCCACAGTTGCCATCCCCTTTTGGGTTATAAGTTGATTGGACATGCTTAATGACCCATGGAGGTAACTGATCAACCTGAGGAAGATGAGGGAAAATTCAGCATAAGCACAAGAGAGTGAGTAAATTGCTTTGCTCTCATGACTAATCATAATGAATTCACACTATGTTCACTTACTGATTTATCAGACAGAACCTCTTTAGAGGCTTGAGCCAGTGTCCCTAAGGTGGGACCACTTTTTACAACCATACTTTCATCCTGAATTCAACCAGAAACGCCAATCAGTTATAATTTTGACTCATTGAATGGGCTCATCCTAACCCTTGAATTTACCTCCAAAGTGGGTGGCCTGGGGGGGTCATTGGCCTGATAATCACCTTCCGTATGCGACATAGGAATAGCATCCTGATTTGCCAAAATACAACAGAACAATTAGGCCAATCACTATTAGGAGAATCTTGTTGGTTTGATTAAAGGGGCTTACCAGGGAAGTTGACATTGAAGTCCCGGCAAGAGGAATATCAATCGGATTGTCCTCTGCAAATTCACATGCATCTCCTTCTGACCCAAAGGGATCTCCATCACTGCCATCAGATTGATCATTGGATGAGTCTGATACTCCACTAGATGACCCAGAATGACTGCCTTCTGCAGGGCTCCCTTTTGCCAAAGACATCTGACTCAATGCAGATGATACTGAGGGATTTTCTTCCATACAGCGTTGGGACTTGGGCCGGTCGGAAGTGGGGGGACTTGCTTTCCGCTTATGTGATGTGCGGCCTGGTTGGTAGTCTTTGTTGGCTGCATACGTAGATGGTAGCTGAGACTTTGGAGGTCAGCCTTGGCGCTTGGCCACACACGGTGGGCTCTCATTGTCTTCTTCAGAAGATTCATTGTCTTCTTCAGAAGATGTTGCGGGATCGGGAGCCTTTCTTGGTCGGCCTCGGGGTTTTGGGGCGGTCAGTCTGGCCAACGTGGGCAGCTCATCAGGGTCTTCCATTGATGAAGAGCTATCTTGTTGCAACTTGTCCGTCCTTCTCCGGGCCGCTTGATTCTGACTGGTCCTTGCGCGCTGTTTCCCTTTGGCTGTCTGTGCCTTTTCAATCTGAGACTCCATGATTTCTGCCTGAGTAGGATCTCGGGTTTGAACACAGCGGCTTCCATTCTTCTTCTTCCAAGGTTGATTTGGTTTGGTTTTTTTTCTGATGGGGTCTGGCTCGATCAGTGGGACCACATGTGTGTTTGCAACAACTCAACGGAAATTCTTCATCAGTGCCGGCAAAGCTGTGGAGGGGTGAGATTCCAAGATCTCCTGCTTTAGCGCCTCAAAATCATCGTCAAAGTTATGCAGCTCCTCATCAAGGTTCTGTAATTTAAGCAAGGTCAAACAGGATTAGCCAAAGGGTTATGGAGGAGGTGGCAGATTTATACACTGACTGGTCCATCTGGGTTGTAACACAATTGCCACTGGGGATGAAAGTCCGCTGGTTCCACATCACCCTTCTCTTCAAGCAACTTTTCAATCAAGTGTGCACATGGGACCCCCATTCCCGCGTTGAAGTTCCCCGTACACTGCCTGACCGGATCGTCATGTTTGGCCTTCTTCATTTTCAAGTACTTATTGTACTCTCCAATGGCCAATTTGAGCGCATGGGTGGAGATCTTGGTGTGAAGCGGCTTGAAAATGTTTGGGAGTCCGGATAGCCCTTTGATCCTTTCATGGCCAATGGTGACCTGTGCTTCGTCCAGTTGCCGGTCCACAGCTGACGAAATGGTCAGGAAGAGGGTAGCAAAGTCGATCTTGCCAGATGTCACGTATGTTTTGAGCCAGCTATGAGCTGATTCACCTCTAGATGACGTCAGATTCCCCAAGTGCGGGGTTTTCCCAGCCCATGCAGACATGAATTTTTTGCGAAAGGGCAGAACATGGTTCTGAAGGTATTCCAGAACATTTGCTCGTTCCCTGAGGTCCACCTGAAGCTTTCCCCAAGCTGTGTCGAATGAGGGTTTGTCCGGAGCGTATGTAACCTCGTGCCATAGCTTCATGAAATTCGTCCATTCGTCTGCCTCGGATGCAAAAGCCTGTTTGCAGTTGGTGAAAATGTTCCAATCAATGTGCCAGGCGCATAGGTTTGAGGTTGCATTTGGGAAGTGGTCTGCAATTGCATTTCGGAGAGCCACCTCTTTGTCCGTCACAAAGACCTTTGGAGAGCTCTCTGGTTCCCATACCGACCTGCAAGGATTGATAGGTGTATGTAGAATTACCATCAGATTATCAATCTGATACTAAAAAAGACAATCACCACACTCACTTCAACTTATTCAGAGCCCAAGAGTATGCCACATTTTTCTCATTCCTCATGAGACAAAATCCAATTGAGAACAAGTTGTTCGTGCAGGTCTGGCCAACAACATGTAGTAAGGGGTACTTGCAGAGGTTGGTCTTGTAGGTGCAGTCAATATTAACCACATGATGGAACTTGCGAGCGAGTAACATTGATCCAGGGTGTGCAAACCATAGGTAGAGGAGCTTTCCGTCATCATTGTAAACTTCATCGTGAACCCAGTTGGAGCCTTTGAGGCATTGTAGAAGATGGTTGATGGGGGTGTCGCCGGCCCTCCGCTCGCTGCTTTTGTGTTGTAAATTGTCCTGTTTGTGACAAAGCTTCCCTCAGTCGTACTCAGCTGCCGGGCAATTGCCTGTGGTTGCAAACCAAGAGAGGCCAGTCAAGCCACCTCTGCTTGGCCCTCTGCCCCAAGTGTCTTGTGGATGGCCTCGTAGTTGTGCTGGATGACATTGTGGTTGTGAGGGACAGTCTTGCTGCGGAGATCCCAATAGTTGTTTTCACGGTTCTTGGCACATGAACAGTGGCCAGAAATCTTGAAGGCGCATCCAACTCGCTTATTACGTGATTCACAAGCCCGACAGGAGTCCACGGTGGTAGTGTCTTCTCCAGTGAGTGAGCAGGCAAGGTAAATGTTCTTCCCCGCCTTGGATTTTGAGACCGCCAGCCAATAACCATGCTCGGTGGCCCATGTGGACACAAATTTCTTCAGATCGACAACACAGGTGAACAGGTATTCAGGTGGAGGTTCCATTGGCTCTACGAAATTAATTCCCATGAGCATCCATTGGAAACAGTATGATAAATCAATGAGGCACTGACCTCCCACAGAATAGTCAAACAATCTGACATCCTCACTGGTCAGTAGGGCTTTGGGCAAAGCCCTTCCATCCGGGAGATTTGGGGGCATCAACAAGTTGTTGGTGTGGTGCGCAGACGCACTGGGATCTGTACAATAAAACATTGGTAAGAACACCGCAAAGGACTTTTTGAAGTGAAAGCTACAATCACCTTGGGGATTTTCCTCAGTCATTGGAGAGGGAAGGGACATTTCCAGGGGGATTGGGGAGGGAACAGACATTTCCTGGGTGGTTCTTGCAGAAGCCAGGACTGCAGACGGTACCACAGATGTTGTAGAGTTGGAACCACCTGATTCATCAATAAATAGTCAGCTCCCAATAAAGCAACTTTACCAGAGAAACTAAGACCCACCTTGAGCTTGATCCTCATTGGTTTGGGTGGGAAAAGAGGGAGCAGGCAGGTCATTTGCAGAACACAGGAAATCAGGGGGAAAAGCTGATGATTTACAGTTTGTCAGCTCTCAATAAATATACATTACAAGAGAAAGTTAGACCTACCTTGAGCAGTATTGTCAGTCATTTGAGGGACAACCAAGGAAGCCAGTGGATCAATTGATGTAGGTAGTTGCGCGGATGGTGCAGGCGGACTTAAGGAGTCAAGCAGAGAATTGATTTCGACAGCGGATTGGTTGGTGTTGTTGTCCCAGTAGTATGTGGGCTGGTTGACGGACGGGTTGCTGGGTATTGATGCAGATGGGTTGCTGGGTATTGATGGTGGGTGTTGGATTGGTTGGGGGGCATTCCAGTTGTTGGAGTACATTTCCTGCTGTAATGTATAGGAGCTTGGTTGATTGGGTTGGTGGGTGGGAGGAATGTTTGACGTCTGTTGCAGGGTGATTGCTGGATTGGTGTAGTTTGGAAAGTTTGGATTGAGTTGGCCGGTGACTGGAATGTGAGGAAAGGCTGTACTATTGTTATAGGAGACCGTTTGGGATGATTGGTGGGGCGGGAGGTTGTTGTATGGGTTGAAAGATGGTATTTGGTGGCCCATATGGGGTGCAGGTTGCCCGTGATTTGGAATTGGAAAGGCCATTGATTTTGACGGTTATGCGGGGTGGCCATGGTTGGTGAAACTGGGGTGTTTGTTTGTGGGATTATTTGTGATTGGGACAGAATTGTGTAGGTAATTGGGGAAGCCGGGGAATTGATCAGACGTTTGAGGAGGGATGGGGCATGGAACCAAGGGGGTTGCCCAAATGGAACTGGTGGTTGCGGCTGATGGAGGCGGGAGGAAGGACGGTGTGAGAAAGTTATTTAAGTAGAAGAATTGGGCTGTGTGTGCTTACATGCTGTGCCAAGTGAGACTGGGTGACATTAGGCTGACCACTGGCATGCGTTATTGCATTATGGTATTGGGGGTGCGGCTGATTGTGGACGCCATATGGGTTGGGAGATACGTGGTAGTAGGAGGGGTTTTGGCCTGGCTGAGACATTTTCTGCTGTAAATAACGGCCAGAGTGAGTAATTTTGGATGATATTTACTTTGATAGAAATGCACTTACACTGCTGGAGGGTAATAAAAGTTGATGCGAAGAATACTTGCTGATATCTGTGCGTTCAGAGGAACAAGAAGAAATAATCAGCTGGCATGAAAATAATAATAATGAAGATGTGGAGAGATTAATTGGATCTGAGTGGAAGAACATCAAGTGCTGGTGTTCCCGGGGCTTGGACAAGGGGAATGGGGCCCTTGGATACCTATGCGGAGATATAAAGGGGCCCTTTGGCCTAACATGTCAAACTTGGGCGGCTGGGAAGGGCACAGTTGGCTCCTTTTGGCCAGTCATACAGTTGGCTCCTTTTGGCCAGTCATAGTGGGCCCTGTTGGCCCCTTTACTAGGCCCTTTGGGGCTTGTCCCACTGTCAATACAGGGCCTAATGGGCCCTGATCAAATTCTTAGTTTTTGTTATCATTATCTTTTTTTTTTGTTTTTTTTTGTGTTTTTTTCTTGTTTTTTTCTTGTTTTATTTTATTTTTATATTACTTTTATTTTATTTTTATTTTTATTTTATTTTTAATTTATTTTTATTTTTATTTTATTTTTATTTTTTCTGATTTTTTATTTAATCTTACGGGGGCACGGGGGGCACGGGGGGCACGGGGGGGCACTGGGGAATAAGAGGAAAAATACCCACTTAGGGGTTCGTCCGGTTGTTCCGTGTCGGGTTGGTTGGCTGGCTCGCTTGGATCGGGTCGGGTGGGTCGGCTCGGCTCATCTGGGGGGTTGGTGTGGAGGGCTGGCTGTGAGGAGGGAGGGGGGAGTGATTGTTTGATCGATCGAGCGAGGTGGTGGTTGCGGTTGAAATCCGCTGGGGGGGAGGGGGGGTGGGGGGCGGGGGGGGCATGCTTATGTCATGCGTACATTCTTTTGTACGCATGACATCATCATGTATATAGGCAGGGGTGTGCCCCTGCCTATATACATAGAATTGGTGTGCAGTCCGCACGCCGATTCTATGTATATAGGAAGGGGCACGCCCCTGCCTATATACATAGGTCGGCGGTCCGCCGATCTATGTGTATAGGCAGGGGCGTGCCCCCTGCCTATATACATAGAAAGGGCATGTGGGTCACACGCCCTTTTTATGTGTATAGGCAGGGGGCACGCCCCTGCCTATACACATAATAAGGGCGTGTGACCCACACGCCCTTTTCTGAAGGGGCGTGCGAACTGCACGCCTTTTTCTGAACGGGGCGTGCTGACGCCCAGGGATGGGCGTGCAGCCCGCACGCCGATAAAAAAAGGCGTGCGGGCAGCACGCCTTTTTTTTTATCGGCGTGCGCTTGGCGTGGGCGTGCGCCGATGGGCGTGCGTTTATCAAAGCCCTCTCAAAACTGCTCCTCTGCCAAAGCCCAAATAATCAGGAGAAGACTAAAAGCTAAACTTTTATTTCTGGATTTCTTTTTTCTTTTTATGAAAGAATTAACAATAGAAATTGTCAATAAGCAGCTGGCAAGAACTTAAGCTGATTGGCTACTTTAAGAGGTTTTATTCTTGCAGAAAATGCTTTAGAAGTGATATTTCAAGGTTTAAGAGGGGGAGGTTCTAAGGTAACTTGATAATCATTCTAGTAGATAAGCTAGGTTGGATAAGAAATAATAACACTACTCCAAAAGTGGGAGGAGAATATTCAGGGTACTTACTAATGTGGTACTGGGTGAATATACTGAGGATCCAATCCTAGGCCAGGAAATGGCCTCCTTTTATATTCTAGAGGTCTTCAGGGGAAGGTTCTAGAATCTTGTTGTAAATTCTTCTCTAATGTATTAAAATTCAAATGAATTGTGCTGCAATGGGAATTGTATTAAATTGAGCACATAATTTTTTTTTCTCCATGAAATCATGTCATTTATGTATAACCAATCACATCATGGGCCAATTCCTTTAATAGAACAATACTGGGAAATTACCACGCACTTAGGTAATTTCTTTCTTATTAGCATAAATCTATTCTTCTTATTTTTGGAATATTGGTCTTTCTTGCTGTGTGCTCACATCCTGCTTCCTGTCCCCTTTCCTGTTTCCTGTCTCCTATCTCATGTCTCCTGTCTGCTGTGTCATATTCTCTGTTCTGTCCTGTACCCAGTCTTTTTCCCCTGTCCTTGTTCCTGTACCCTGTCCAGTCACAGCATCATTTCTGTATTCCATCTCCGTTCATGTTTTGTCCATGCCCCCTTTGGATCTTGCAAGGGGGATCTCTAGTTGCTCACTTTAAAGTCTGCTCCTATCATATGAAAAAAAAATCATTGAGTCAGAGCATAATCAACAAAGAACTCAAAGTGACCCCCTTTAAGTTCAGCTCATCTTTCAAACCCCCTCTAATCAACTATCATCCTTTCCTTCTTGAATTTTAATCTTGACACTTACATTTATGAAAATAGTATTATTTTCTCTCAGCTTTTATGACAATACCTTTTAATACATATTTTATATGGTTTTTCCTTCTTCTTACCAAGTACCATTAATATATTATAAAGTACTAGAAGGAGTAGCAATTTAGTTTTCCACGTCATTTTACATCCTGATTTTATGGATAAAATAATATTTGATGATATGTTATTATTTACAGTATTTTTATTATCTTTTACAGCTAATTCAGTTCTTAGGAGACTCTGGAGTATCTCTAGGGGTGAAACTCTCCTTGGCATCTTCCCCTTTTTCTGACACATTGGACCACTCAACAGTTTAAAAAAGAAAATAAGAACCAATAGGGGATATAAAATATGAAGAAATCTGAAATTAAAACCATTGAATTAGGTTTTTCCACAAAATTTCACTTTTGAGAATTGTGAACCATTTTATATTAATATCCATGGTTTTTGAGAATTGTGGAATTTCAAAACCAGTTGAATAGATAATGAACAATTTCACCATATTGGATACCCCCTACTGTTACCCTTTTGAAACCTACTGGTGAAAAAAAGTGAAAAAAATAACATGGCCAAATCCACTTTAATAACCAGGAAATTATTCATGAATAATTTTAGTTAATCAGTGGGTTTCTGTCAAAATTAGACTTGGTGTGGCTGACCTATACATTCTTACTTTGTTTCTCATTCTCTCAATCATAGTCCCAAATGTCTTATACCTTTTTAAACTCAAGTTACAACCTTTTTTTTGACTTGAGAAGATTTTAACTTGTAAAAATTGAACCTTAGTGTTCTTTCTGAGCACTTTTTTGAAAATTCTTCAATCCTTAATCAATGTTTATTCTTGAGTTCAAAGATAAATTTGTCTGGTCAAGTGAGAAGGGGCCATACATGTAATGTTCCAAAAAAAGAAAACCTTAATTTTGGTTTGGACTTGGTTTATCCTCTACTGCAGGAAGTCTTCAAAACCTCAAGATACTCAGGACCATCTAAGGACCAACCAGTTGGAGAACACCACTCAAACCACCTGAAGGCTACTATACCCCCAGTAATCTCATCACTAGCAGTGATTTTTTAAACCTTCTTTTTAAACCTTTTTTCTCTGATAGTTCTCTATCTCCTCCCCTCTTCCCTATGTCCTCCTTTCCCCTGAAAATGTATGCAAGACCAATGATCATCAGATTCCAAGACCCATGATCATTATCATCATCTACTAGGTCTATCAATAATAGACACTGGACCTTTTTCTGTTAGGTTTCCTTGACCCAAACCACATAGGTTTACCTCTAAAGAAACACCACTATCCATCATCATTTGAGTCTAAAAAAATTGGCTGATTATACTCTGTCTTCTCAGGTTCTTTCCATATTTCCATTTTGTGAAGAGGCTGTTGAATGTCTTGATTAACTCACATATCTCAGCAAAATTTTCCAAGTTTGTCTTGTGAATCTTTCAGAGAACTCTGGCCATTATTCCACAGAAGAATGGTAAATTATATCAACTGGTACCAATCTGGTAGATTCTGAATACCAACCCACTTCACTTCAACAAAAACAAGGGGGGGGGAACCTACCGGCTAATCAAAATTATACCATACCACCAATTTTATAACACCCATGATTCTCAAGAAATAAAAAAAATAGGCCAATCAATCATGAAGCAGATATTTCATGACACCTCAAATGGGTTTATAATGATTCAAAAAAACAACCCCAATTTGTTACATGCAGGAGTTAAAGATCTTGACCATTTTTATAGAAAAAAAAATATTTTTATTTTTCAAGCATTGAATTCAGTCAATAGGTTCAAATTCAAATGTTTAGAATTTGATGAGCCTCTTTGAGGACTTTCATGACTTATACTTCTATCATAGCCTTTTATCAATTTGGCTTTTTTGTTCAGAGCCAGATCAATCAATCCCAAATTATTAAACATGAAAAAAAGTGTAAGATTTCTTAATTCCAACTAGATTTTCATGAGTAAAATATTTAAATAAATAAATGATGATGGGGTAAGATTTTTCTTGTTTTTTAAAAAATTTATGGAAAGTAGGTGTATAGATGAATAGTTAAGTGTATTTTTAAGCAAGGAAGTTCTGACTAAAAAAAAAAAAAGAAACACAAACACTGGTCAAGAAATCTGAAAGTGAATGAATGTACATACCTAATTGATTTCTTAGTTCTTCAATCCTAGAGTTTAACCCCCCCCCCCCCCCCCCCCCAATTGGCTTGATTAATTGTAAATATCATTAGGATGAGAAGAACATAAATTCTTTCAAATTTAAAGAGTTAAAAAAAATGTTTTAATTTTTTTATTATCATAATTTCTTTGACAAGAGAGTATTAGTGTTAGGAATGGAAATATCCATTTCTGTGAAGACCAGATCCAATTTTGAGTAAACCTTTATTTTTAAATTTCTGGATATGGTCTCTTAAAATTGAACAACCAGGCTTATAGGTTGGGTTAGGTTAGGTTGGAGGATGAGTTAGTTGGCCTATGGTATCCTGTTGAGCTAGCTCATTCAAGTTCAAACTGAATCATATATTTTCAGATCATTCTCCCTAAATAAACAAAAACATATGCACACATATCACTGCAATAGTTTTAGTCAAGCTGTTCAGAGTTGACCCTGATAGATGTAAGATCTGATTATCAGCTGATGTAGATATGAATTTTGAGCTTGATTGGGTTTTCTTTCAGAGATAATTCTTACTCATAAGCTTTAAACATATGTACATACAGATTAGTGGAAAAGGAACCCCCCCCCCCCACAAGTTGAATGCTTGTTGTGTCAGTTTTAAGGGGGGGATGGATATGGTATGTAGGTCTTTCATGCAGGTATTCCTTACCATATCTATTACTCCATGGCCCATGGTCTTAATGTTTGAATATAGGAAATCTTGCAGGCACCAAGAAAAAACCAGCCCAAAAGTGAATCTCTTCCAATCTTGTTAGGATGTTTGTCTTCTAAATGATGTGTGGGTTACAGTGTTGATTTAATTTCAATTGAATGATAATTTTTGACTGAGAACAACTGAAGTCTTTGAATAGATGTCTGATTTAGGATGATGAATAAATGATGTATCCTTTTTAAAGGACTTGCCATGAGAGAGACCAAGGTTTGGTGGGTGGAGAGAATGGGGTGTTAGTTTGGAGTATTATTACCTACAGAGGGGTTAAAATGACCCCAGAGTTGATAGTCTTTTGATGGAAAGAAGGAGTGATGATTTGTATTTAATCTCAGAAAGATCTTCTAGGTCTTTGTGAGTGTGAAGAGTGAGTGAATCATCATTAATTCCCTCCCCCCGGTTGAGGTTGATGATGATGATAGTTGATTGGAATATTATTATTATCCTACTAATTATCGTCCGTCTGATTCAAAAAACGGAACGGAGCCATACCAAGGGAGTGTTGTGGTGGTTGCTGCTGGTGTTTTGTTCGGAGTATAAGATTATGTATTTACTAACCAAGTCGGGAAGTTAAAATATATCTTAATCTATCATCATCGCACTCTGATTTATAAATAATTAATTAGAATTATTTAAATTAAATTAAATATTTAAATGATTTATCTTTTTTTATTGTAATAGTTTTATTAGATCGGCGGCGGTTGATGATTACAATTCTCTAAGCCATCTTCAAAACAAAAAAAATGAAAACGATTTCTTTAATCTCTCCATCTTACGGGATGATGATCATCAGGGGAAGTTGGATGATCACCGTTTAGACTTAAATATGTATAATTAATTAATTAATTAATTAATTAATTAACTCTCTCGATCTCTCGTATCATTAAATACATAGCTCTTTTATTCAGCTTGTTTTTTTGTTTTTGTTTTTTATCCTCGATCGAGTTATCCTGGCTGATTAATTTACAGTAACAGTAAACTTAACCAAGCTCGATTCGATTCTTGGTTGGTTCTACAAAAAACAAATCTGAAATCAGTCGATTTGAATATTTTTCGACAACAGTTTGATTTTTTCTTTTTTATAAAAAAGAAAAGCTCTTTTTGTTTTTTATAAAAAAGAAAAACTCTTAGCCTGTGAGTTTTTCTGAGGCAAAAGTACAAATGTTTAAGATATTTCCAAATCCCACCCACCACCTTAACTTATACGAGGACCTACATAAAATGTGAACGAAACCTTACTAATGTCAACAAATGTATTAAGCAAGTTGGATTGATAAAAATCTGTACAAGAACATACATTAATTCATTCATCCCTTTCGATATTCTCACCCGTCGTCGGTGGTTACAATCAACCTGTGTACTGATTTTGTAATACATAAACATTTCTCGAGTCTTAAGAATTGATGTAAATAAATAAATAGATATGTATCGGGACATCGAATCATCCTCCTCAGAAGCCAACAAATTCAGGTGGTATGTATGTACATTAGGCCGAATTTAATTCTCCCGGTACAGACACTCTCATCCAAACGTGTGTTGTAGTGTACCGCAGAGAGAGAAAGAGAGAGAGAGATAGATTCAATCTTTAGGCCTTTTAACTGTAAATTTCTAATACCAACACGTGTAAATCTTAGCTTCGGGGGAGGAGAGAGACAGAGAGCTGAAATGTAGAAATACATATTTATTTAAATAAATATAATAATCTTGATGATTCCAATCACACTTAATTATATGTATTTATGTATGTAAATACATAACAACATTTTATTTTGTCTTGTTTTTTTCGTTGACAATTATGTACATACATCTCTATTTATTTGTTTCTTTTACAATCATCTCCCACACACTCACGTCGATTGATTGATAGTAAATAAATAAAGTAAAAAAAAAAAAAAAACAACAACAAGGAGAGACAGAGAGAATTTGACCTTACGATGACATAAGCAACCAACCGACAGCAATGGGCAATTTTGATTTTTTTTAGCCTTCGGTTCAACTTAATGGGCATTTTTTATTATTAAGGCTCGTGTAGTTCCCCCATCTAAACCAAATCCCTTCCCTCCGGCTTGTTCTGCCAAGGAACTCACATGTTTCCCTCCCTCTCCCTCTCTCCCTCTCTATCTCTCTCTAGCTTTAAACTCACCTTACTTCTCTTGGCTCTCATCTACTTCTCTTGATTTAACTACTCTTGTTTCTTGTTTTGTGTGTTTGTTGTGTTTGTGTTTTTTGCTTTGTTTTCTTTCGTAAATACTTCACTCACCCCCCTCCCATCACTCAAAAACTCACAACAGATTCCTTTAAAGAACATCACCACCTGAATTGTTAATAACCAACTACACATATATAAATACTTATCTACTTACTACATTCAATACCATCTTACTCAAAACAATCGTCGAGTGTTTTTTTTCTTCTTTCTTTTGGCTATTTTTTTTTCTTCTTCTTTTTTCTTGCCGCCGCCGCCCCCCCACCCGCCCCCTTCCTCCTTAAGTCTTTTCCCTGCGCTGTACATATAAATATATATCTCTCTCTTGTTTTTTATTTTTATTTTTACCTTAAACATTTCATCTTCAACCTAAATAAACCTCAGCACCTATCATCTTCCACTTTCTCTGATCGTTCATTCTACAAAAATTTTAACCCTTCTTGTACATATTCTTGACACTTAAATCAATAAAATAGTTTACATAATATATCATTCACTATCATCAGAAGTTGCTTGATCTAATTATCCTTAGCTTGCTTAAAACTTTCTCTTCCTTCTTTAACATCTCAAATCCGCTCCTCCTTCCCTCCCCTCCCCCAAATCCTCACCATCAATAGCATCTATCTTTCATCTCTTGTCCTCCTTAACATTATATATATATATATACTTTATTGACCAGTCATCCTCACCCTCTTACTTATCCGGTCACTCTGTTGTACCATTTTAAACAAAAACAAAGAAAATTGATTTGTTATATATATATAAATAAATAAATATTATAGATAGATAGATATAATCAACCTCAACAACAACATTTTTTTTTTTTTTATTTAGATAAATTATCTTTCTATGTCATCCCTTGGACCATCAATAGTCTCTCCTACTCGAGCAATCTCTCACCAAGGTCCACCATCGCCAAACTCTCAATCCAATCCAAATGGCGAACCTCCTTCGATCTATGCCCACCAGAAGTGGGACTCTTCAGCTCATCAACCTCAGCTCTACCTTGCAAGGCTACCAGCGGTCATCCCTGCCACCGATCACTCCGCCAGATCACTCCAACTAGGCGTCCCACGACCCAAACGAAAAAGAATCACACCAGAGCAATTGGAGGTACTATCGAATCTATTCGAATATGTGAGTCTCAACCCTCGAGAGACTCTCTGCTATACGCCCCGAACATCACACTCATTTGGACTCCCCTCCCAAGACTGACACACCCACCTTCGACCTAAGAGAAGCAATTGGTGCTAAATTGGGAATGTCCAATCGTGAAGTCCAAGTAAGTGTTAGACACGATCTGTTAATTATAAGTCATCTCCAGCCAGTCATCGCTCAACTCGACCTAACCCCTTCTCCTCTCAGGTCTGGTTCCAGAACAGACGAGCAAAAGTCAACCGTCAGAGAGTTCCATCCAACTCACACGCCACACTCCACGACCTACCCCACTCATCCGCATCCGCCTCCCAACAAGATCCAAGTAGGCCTGCTTATACTAGGCTCAAGACCTCCTCTTCTGAGCGCTTACTACCCAGCGTTTCGACCATGCTAAATAGGTAATTATCTCACTCATCTTTTCTCTATTCTCAAACCGCGATAAAAAACAAACAAACAAGGAGGCAACTTGCTACTGCCAGCCTGTTTCGTATCAAAATCTATAGCCTCTCATATGGGTGTTGAAAACATTCAACCTCTTGCCCCTTCCACATATCATGGATTGATCTCAAACAGTTTTCTGTTGGGTCCTTTCGACCCAAAGCGTCCACATGCATCATCACTAGGGCGAGCTAGATTTGAAATCGTACTGCTCAGAATGTGGACAAGATTTCCCCCAAAGGTTGATGCCAAGCGTTCCACGCGCTTAGCCATCTTTTTTTTCTAGACCTGGTCATCTTGGTCCATGGCAGGCAGGGGGATAATTTCCTATGGTGCTGGATGGCTGTTGCTTCTTCGGGGAATTAGTGAATGCGTCAAGTACGATTACTAACTTCTTGATAATAAAATTTCCCTTTATCCCCATCCACCCAGCTCAACCGATCCATCTAGCTCAACCTTCTCCTCAGTATCCTTACTGCCACCGTTCCAGCCAACTGCTCAAGGGCTCAATAACCTCACTGATGGTGGCCTGGTTCGTCGACCTGCTCACGATCGCTGCCAGCTAGCAGTCACTAGGCCCTCCTCCCCACAAGACCCCTCTGTCCCCGATCGACCGCCTAGGTCTGAGCTCCCACTACGCAGTCCGTCCGGCTCTCATCGCCGGAACATCCCCACTACCCCTGGCTCTCCCTATTCCCGGAAGTGGCTGCCCCGGCGCGCTACCGATGACCCCCATCATGATCATCCCGCCAACCCTCTCTCGCCGCGCCGTTCGAGCACCGATCCTCAACCGAAATCAACCATCCCCCCTGACCATCTGGCCAACCATCTTGCTCTACGGCCTCGTTGGAGCTCAGATCATACGACCAGTTCAGCTCTCAACTCACGCCTCACCTCTCAGCGTCCACCATCCCAACACTTGAACATAGGTTCCATGAGATTGGATCAGCCCCACGCCGATACTGCTGCCAATCTGACCAGTTATTCCTTAACCCGAGCCTCGCCCTCCACTGATGATCATCCTAATCCACAATCCATTGAACCCCAGTTATCCAGTTCGGTCTACGACTTTTCGCCCAATCAGGTCTCTCCTAGCCAGTCCAATTCATCTTCCCGCTCCAATTCACCACCAGACCATCATCCAGCTACTCAAAACCGAGCCCCGTGGCAGTCACGTGGAGAGAGTATGCCTTCGACTGCCTTTCATCCAGGTTTGGGCAATCCGGCAGAAGAGGAGCAGCCACACGCTCCGCTTAACTTTTGCTGTCCCTCACGACCACCACTCAGTTTTTCCTACGCCCAAGCCAGACGGTCCTGTTCGGCCGATGAGCCGACCCTGACGACCTCCAGATCACTCTTTTCCAGCCGCTGTCTACCGCCCCTGCCCAATCCCGTCCGACCGGGTCCGGGTTCCTTCCCGCCCCCGGTCGCCCTCCGGGTCGTGTCCATCAAACGCGATCACTCGCCCAGCCACTCGGCCTTCTCAAGTTCACCCTCAAGCTCCGAATTCAGGCTACCCCCACTGCTTATCGACCGTCACAGCGATAATCATCTCATCCCCCCTCCGAATCTGTCCAGAGCCCGATAATCCGTAATCGACCTCTCTCCACCCCCACCCTCTCTCGTGTGCAACGATAACTAATTGTCAGTCGTGGTTCGGGAAAATAACCCATGGAACCTCAGTCTGTTCCAATCCCACACCTTTTTTTTCTTTTAACAATCGTGTATATAGTTCGACTCGTTAGTTTGCATCCGTCCTCATGCCCAACGATTTTAGATATTGGGCTGATTATGTTTATTATGTAAATATTGGCTGAATGTTGCTAAAGAAAAAAAAGACACTAAAATATAATCTGTGTTTATATGAAAGCCCCCATCATCCACTTCAATCTCGTCTTTGATTGATCTTCTGCTTTCTGTTCATCGACTGCCACCCTCTCTCTCTCCCTCTTTTGTTTTTGTCAACTCTTTTGTTTTTGTGCTTCTTCTATAAGTCCATATTTTTATTTTTATTTTTTATTTGTTTTATTTTATTTTTTTCTTGATTGCTTGACATCATAAATAAATCAACAATAATAACAGCCCCAAGGTATATATATATAAACTTGATTATCTTCGCTTGAGATTTTTTTTTTCAATTTGTGCCCATCTACTTGTTGATATTTCACCTTCAGAAATTGATGCTCGAGATAGGGGAGATGATCTTGAGGAACTTGATTGGATCAAGGAGCAAGGGATAAAAATATAGAATGCTCTGACTGGATGATTTTATTTCAAACAGAAAGAGATGACTCAGAGCATCCACCATCGTGTCGCTAACTTTTCCGCAACTGCGGAGAGGTTAGCGAGTGCGATGGTTACCCTACCGAGAAACCACGCCCTCGTGACTCGGTAGGGGGGCTCTGCAGCTGGCTAACCGAGTGTCCCCACCCTCGGGGACTCTCCAAGTCGCTCGGTAAGCGGGGCTGTAGGGGGATTGAGGATTGGATCGTGGGAAAGCCGGAAGGATCTTACCTTACCGAGCTCGTTAGAGGTCTCTAAATTTAGAGACCTCTAACGAGAATCTTAAAGATTCCTCAGTTAACGAGGCCTAAAGAGGCCACGAGGGTGGTCAGCGGGGGCTTTGTCTCTGTAAAGTTGGCTTACCGAGCCACTTTACAGAGACGAGGGTGGATGCTCTCATAGTCACAACTAGAGAGCCCCCTGACAAGATCCAAAGGGGGCCTAGGAGACTAAATACAACAAAACAATAAAAGTGAACACTACTCAGACTAGTAGCATACACAGTGATGAGTTAATAAAACTAGCATAAAACTGGGAAAACTCCAGAGTGATTATAAAACTACCACACAGCAGAGTGATCTAAAACAACATGATGTTGAGTGAATTTAATATAAAACTACTTATAATGTAGAGTGAATTATGATTGATTATAATATAAAGGGGGGGGGGTGTTAATTGATATTGATAAAGGATAATTTTAAGATGAGGGAATGTGAGTGGAAGAGATTGGAAATCTGACACTACTCACACATGTATATATCCTGTTGGGGGGTATTTTCACATATTACTTGTTGATTTTTTTTTCTTGTTTGAATGCATGCATGCATCCATTAAAGATTAAATCTATCCATACTTCAATAGATCAATGATCTACAGATTTATACAAGAGATAAAAAATAAAAAATAAAAAATGTTGTTTGCCAAATCTTTGTTGACACCTTTGTGGTTTAGTTCTTGGAGCACTGGTTCATCCACATCTCTTATCATCAGTTATGGCTTGACAAAATAAAATAAAAACAAAAAAGAACTTGATGATGATGTTACTTAACAGCCCTGCGCATTGGTCACTGTGGAGAACTAGACTGACAGCTCCCTTCTAACCAGTCTGAGTCCAACTCTTACACAACAATGACTTAACTCATTTCCCCCCAACTTAATACAACCTGAAGTCAATCATCCACACACACACATATTTTAAGAGGAATGATTTAAAAACATAACTTGGGATGGCCTCAGCACCCAAACTTGGTCTGTTTTCTGTCTGTCACCTATCTGTAAAATCTGTTGAAATCCCTTCAGATTGAATTGCCATTCATGTGGCCATCAAAATTGGCTGGATCTTTCATGCCTCTGTGTATGTAATACAACTCTTGGTGAAATAAACAGACGTTGTACTCTAGTTCATGTCAATCAGTGAGTTGGCTTCTATCAACCAGGCCAGCTACAGTTGATTGAAAACACATCTTGGATCTTGGAGCCACCCAAAATTCTCCAAAAAGGAGTTCTAAGATGTCTTTGGATCCAAGACTTGGTAGATCTATCAACTGTTCAATTTGTCTTGATTTCTAAACTGGTTTGTGGTTACTGACTATTGATTATGTATTCTCATTCTCATTCTTATTTTCACCTGCACTTTCTTATTGATCAATTGATTTTACTTATTATTCTTTTTTATTATGATTAAAAGCTTTTGGAAATCAGGAATTTTTCCGAGCTTGACAAGCATGAATAGCTTTGCAGATTTGTGGACAAGTACCATGGAAAACCTTTCAGTAAAGTTATGTTTTCCCGGGGTCACATCAAAACATAAATTTTGCATATACCCAATATCCCGACCTCCCTAGAATTGTACAGGGGGATGACAGAGGACAAGGAGCCAAGTTCAGGCCCACGCCCAGCCCGCAGCAGGGAAGACACCAGCCGAAAAATCGACTACGATGGACGCAATCGATTCACTCAATCACCTGGAAGAGCAGTAAGTTTTTTGCTGGTCTGCACCATACATACATCCGACCCACCAGATCTGATCGATCTGATGAAGCTGAGGCTGGTGCACAGGTTTTTCGAAGCTGGTTATCAGCTTGGTGTTAGAGATGGTAAAGAGGCCGGCAAGTTGGAGGGTTACCAATCAGGATACCAGGAAGGCCTCAAGTTATGGGAGGAATTAGCATACTACTTAGGACAAGCTCAAATCTGGAAGGCCAGCCAGGACCACACCGATAAACTGAACGTCAAGATTCAAAACTTAATCGCTCTCATAGAGGTCTTCCCGACTCAAAACCCACCCGAATCCGATCAAGCTGACTTCCTTGGTCAGCTCAACAACATCCGAGCGAATTATCGGAAGTGCTGCGCAAACATGGGTCTGAGACCGCGAATTAGAGAGGCCACGGGTGAATCACTTTGAATTGATGGGAACAACAGGAAGTATGAACAGGAGTCCGAAATTTAATTTGAGCACGGGAAAAAATTTTCTTATTTGCTTACATCCCATTTTCTCTTTGTTCTGTTATCTGATGGTCTCATGCATTAGCAACAGTTCATGACGGTTAGGTCCAAATCCATCCCAGCGTTGCCTACTTTGTCTATGGTCACGGTTTTTTTTACAGAAAATAAGCTTAGATTACAAGTCTCCCGATAGGTTATTACAGTAACGAAAGATAATACGAACGATCGAGGTCCCAAGATCTTAAGACACCGAATATGCGTATCTTTTCCGTTCAGGTGGTTAGCCAAGATCGCAACTTGGAATAGATGGCCTTTGGCTGCAAAACTACGCATCGAAGAGAAAAAGGTTTATTGAATAGAACTATTTCAATTTGGTCGAGCTGAATAGGGACCACCAACCCTGAGTCCGAATCATCGCTATCATCGTCATCACCCGGTTCCTCGTCTTCTCGATCCACCAGTCGGATATGGTGCCATCCGCGGGGGTTGATGAGTTCGATGATCTTGACTACTTGAAGGTCCTGCTTGAATGTACCCAAAGAAATTGAGAGCTTGCAGGGAGTATACGAATCATCCAATGTCACGTCAACAAAGATAGATATTTGCTACTCTTCCGCCCAAGACAAAACGTGAGAAACAGCAACTTGAGAATTTCTTCTCTCCCCGTGAACTTCAGTTGAGTAGGATCGATAAATACACTTCGTGACACACCGTTACAATCGTCTTTTTGGGAAACTCTATGCGAATAAAATGAGGTTGTGGGCCTTCCGACCTGGTTATTGTTATACATTATATTAGAAAGGATTAAGGATGTACAGCGAGGTTGGTGGGTTTTAGTGATTGATCACACTGTGATGGTCAGATCGTAAAGATTCTAGCAAAGTGAACTGAACTGCCAAAGTGTATGCACAGAGTCATCCCTCAAATTATCAACTCCAAATCCCGGCTTCGCGCTAGAAACAGACCACAGCCCAAGATCACCCAAATCGATCTCATCCTTGCGATGTCGGAACGGTCTTCCGCCTGGATAGTTGAGTAGAGGTATGTTGCCACAAGGATGATAAGCGCCCATTTGGTCGTAAAGGAAAACCTAGATATTTTTATTGGATGACTTACAACTGACCAAGGGTTCATCGGTGTAGTCGTCTTCCATGGTATGGGCTCGGTTCCCTTCCCAGAATTTGGTGGTGGATTGAAGCTGAGGTCGGACATCGGGGATCACCACAGCTCCCCGAGTGGGGTAACTCCTGGGGAGGGACGGGCTCCCCGAAGAAGGCCGCATGATACGAGGTTTCTTAAAAGGGATTGCTATTAAGTGGTGACGATAAGATTCATAGTCTTACAGAGGTCATTCATTACAGGCGAGATTCATGCAGCATTGCGAACACTGTCTGAAAAAAAGAAAAAAAAATCCGGCTCCAAACAAGGTGATGCCTTCACATTCCCAGACCAAAGCTCGGGGGCGTCGGTCATGCTACGCGTCGCGCTAGGCCTACGACTCGGTTAAAAGCCCGTTGTCTCCGTCGTCCCTACCTTGACTGGCTGAGGGCCCTATGTGTTGGCCTACTCCGTCGGTATGTCTTGGCTGAGTACCGTGTTGCGGTCCTCAGTGCAAAGTCTTTATCCCAAGATTTGTGTAACTCGTCGAGTTCGGCGGAGGTTTGAATTTGAAACCTGAATGATTAGAGTCTATCATAACACTCTGGTGGAAAAACCTGTGCCGGGATCCAAAGCGCTCCAGGGTATATAAATATGTATCATTCACCGTCAGTCGAGCTGATGTCCCTTTGAGTCTCCCAGTTCCAGGAATTGCTCACGCGCTCAGAACGATCGTACTGAAAAACAAGCTTATAAGATGTAAATAAATAAATAAATATTTACATCGATGAGTCTGTATCGACTTTCGTTCCGGCCTGAGCCCAATATAGCGGAATGAGCTCGATGAGGTTAACTGAGGACTCTTTAAGCTCAAGCTAATGATCTATGTATCCTTTTGCAACTGTGGCACAACCGAAATTCTAACTGTGATGGGCTGAGTACTCGACTTCTCAGCCTGAAATCAAACAATTCCGACCTATCGCTTAAAAACCATGGCCATGGTGCGTTGAGGTGTCTGGCATTCTCTCAACCTTTGACCACCATTCAAAAAATTCTTTCTTGATACTCGACTCCAATAGAACCCTACCTAGATCGTTTTAAAACCTCATCCTAATGTCTGATTCCACTTACTGGGGTACTACCCTGTTCTTTACTTCATGCTATCTCTCGGCAGGCCTTGCGATTATTCCCACAGTCTGGTTCATATTTCATGGCCAATCTGCCGCTGCTTCGTTAGGCATTTGGGTCACTGTAGCCGATTTGGTACATGCAGTGAGCCGATTTTCTGCGAATAGAGACAAGTCTTTGATCACCCCACCATTTTTAACAGTTCTTCTTTTCTTTCCATCAGATTAATTCCACGGTGTGGAGGAAGGATGCCATCGATCGTTCACCTACTTGGTGTGATATTAGTTCACAGGTAAGATTTACTTTTGAATTTCTGCCTGTTCTGGCCCAGATCTCCTAACCCTTGGAATCGGTACCCTTAGATTATCCTCATCTATTCTACGGGCACCATATGTTCCTGTCTATGTATTGCCAAATTCTTGGCATTCGCCCTCTCTCCTTCCTCTAGGAATATTAGTCATGAGGATCGCCGACGGATCAACGCCCGGAACTATATTTTCAGCTTGGGCTTCCCCATCGCCATGATACCTTTTCATTACCTTTATTCACCAAGTCGGTTTGGTCTCGTTCGAACGATGGGATGTGAAGCCTCATACGTCTTGTCCTGGCCGACCTTCTTCTTTTTCATCATCTGGTCCCCCATATTTGGAATGATCACCTGCGGTTATACAGGTATGTCTCACCACTTTTCTTTTTTATCTTCTACTCGGAAAATCTAGCCCCCAAGACTACACTAATACAGGTTGGTATTGATCTGCTAGGCTATGTTGGCTACAAGCTTTTCGAGTGGAAGTGCAGGAACGGTTCACCAAAGAATTCGACAAAGCTTCCTGTTTTAAGACTGGCATGGTTATGCATCACTTATACTACTGCGGCAGTTCCACTCTCGATCTACTATATGATTGACACCATTCTCCGCGGACGTTATTCAGGCTTCTCTATTAAAAAAATCAGGGCTCACGTAGGTATAATTTATCAAGATAATCCTACTAGTAGAGCTTGACTGATGAACCGCACTCATTTCCTTCACCAGTCCGCAGGAATCGAATACGAGTCCGATAAGATGACGCCTACTTTTTATGATGCGATGCCCTTGTTGGGCAGCGGAATTTACATTGCGTTTTTCACTTTCTCCGCCGAAATGAGGAACGTGTACAAGCAATGTTTTTGGAAAGCATACAAATTCATACTCAAGAACCCATTCAAGACCAAGAATATTCTCGAGGTGGAAGGTACTGAACATCATACCAAGATCCACGTGGATATGGATTGTGAAACGGAGATGATGGGAATGCAATCAGAGGCTGAGTCAAGGTATGTTTTGGGAATTCCTCTGTCTGGGTGGATTTCCACCAGGGATTGACTGACTAGATCCGATGATAACTGACTTTAAATTCTCTAATTCATTGTCCCTCTCACAAATTTTGTACCAAAAAAATAAACAGGGATTCGTCCACGAAGATTTGTATTAGTACGGGTAATCCTTTATCAACTACGACACCCCAAACATCCGGATTTGAGGACCTCAGATCCTCACAGAGCAGCTCTGATCAAACCCTTTGTAGTTCCCCAAATGTGATGACCCGCTTGATCTCACAGATGAATTGAATATTCTAGTTTTCTTATTTCTGATCATGTATGTTTTAGTGTATAGCAGGTATTAGGAATCCAGTAACAATATAAATACATACATACATCTAGTTTCTCAACCCTCATGCTTATTTTTGTCTTCGTTTTTCTCTCAGTGATGCTTGTCAGTGAATCAAAGGCCACTGAGAGTGGTTTGACTGGTGTTGGTAAGATGAAGAGAATGAATATCAAAACGTAAACCAGCTATGTTTTGATCTGGAAGGTGTGGTCCTTTGGGACTAGCTTTTTTTTTTTGGTGAAAGGGACGGTTTTTTTGTCACTTACACCTTGGTCCCACTCTGGCTGAACTCTAATAAACCTAGCTAGCGTTACTTTCAGGCCTAGTAAAGTGTTATAGGCAGGAAAAGAGTTTGGTTTGAAAGGCAATAATAATCTTTAGAAGAATTGTTTTTATTTGTTTATGTATGTATTTAAATCGAAATTTGTTTATGAACAGTAGATTTTGTGCATCGATTGAGAATTTCAAATCCTTTAAAGACTTTGTTTACCCAGCCAAGTGGGACAACCAATCAACCCACAGGTCAGGAATCAGGATGACCATTACCACTCCAACAACAACAACCAACTCAAGCTTACCACCATCAACATCAATCAACTCAAGCTCAGCGCAATCTTCGAAATCAGATGATACAACAGCTCATCAGTCTAACGAACCATCGGCATACCACAGTCCAACATCGATCAGACTCAGGAAGGGCACCAGGTTCGAGGATACCTATCCGATAAGTTTTAGCTTGCGGATAGAAGAAGACGACTCGAGTAGATCATCCCATCTCGTCAGGTCTCAGTCACCCTTCAAGCTTCAGGAGTATATCGCCCATCTGGTCCGGGCCGACCCTCATGCGGTCGATAGAATCATCAACCTACCCAACTCACTCGTCCCACCCGAACTCTGGATCTACGAACAGCTCCGGAGACTCGCCCTCGACTTGAGCCATCCCCTCGTCTCCTCCCTCCAGGCCCAATGCAATCGAACTAGCTGTCCAGAAATGAAGGCCGGCGAATGGCTCTATCTCTGCGCGGCTCATGCGGCTACCAACCAGGTACAACACCCGCCCATCAAAACCTCTCTAGTTATTTATTTATTTCTTTTCAAACAAGAAGAAAAAAAAAAACCCCCGTCCTTGAATTTTGTTATTTTTTTTATATATATTATGCCCTTCACTCAACTTTCTTTGCTTTCCATCCAATCTTAAAAGAACGAATGTTGTGCGATCGATTATATCATTCACACCCTCGACGGGGCAACCGCGCTACTCAACTCGGCCCGCTACTTCCCTACTCGGTAAGCTGTCGACCAACGGGGAGATCTCCTCGATCGGTCTTTCGAATAGTATCGAGTACTCACTCTTCCTTCTTCTGCTTTAGATCACAGATACCCCCTGGATCCGTCAAACATTTCACTTCGATCGCTAGAAGGCTGTATAGGATCATGGCACATGCTTGGTTCCATCATCGCGATCTATTCGACCAATGTGAAGTACGACGAGATGATTTTTTTTGTGGATACCATTATGTTTTTATCATGTTGACTGAGATTTGAGTTGATACAAAAGCTGAGAAGAAGAAAAATGAATCCAAGTTCGATGCTGATATTATTAATTTTGTTTGGATAAATTGGATAGATGGAGACCAGTCTATATGCGAGGTTCATGGCCTTATCCGAGGAGTTTAATCTAGTTGCGGAAGACCTGTTGGTGATCCCTCGAGTGTTCGAAGAGGAGAGTCATCACGATCGTCTTACCCAGGCGGAGGACAACGTCGATGCCCGTCATCACCCATCGTCTTTAGATGAGCAGCAGAACTTCAAACTTCAGCAACTATCGTCTACGACTGCCCCTATCGTCCATCACATCCTGTGCCCGATTGATAACCAGGTCGTACTTGACTCTCTAATCGATAAAACCGATAGGAAAACTTTCCAATTCCAACAGTTATCTGCTTGATCCTCTAGCTTGTCTTGCTCTTGTGATCATTTTCTTATAAGTCATTTCTTAACATTGTTTTTCTTCAAGTCCAATCATCTTGTCGTTTTTTTTCTTGATTATTATCCTATCTTGTCACTATTCTTCCCCCGCTTCCGTTGATACACAATCTATGAATGTAATAAATACTATTGGCCTTAGGGGCACAGAAAAAGCTTGTGACTGGTAAAGCATACGAGTTGGAGAGCATACGATCACGTGTGTTCAAAATGAGAGTTAAGGGCAAAAGGAAAAGATTTTCTTCCCTAGTTGGTAGGTAGTCTTCCAGATCTGTTAACACCATTGACATATATATATATGTCCAGACATCCATGTTGTTTCAGTAGAGAAGGTACGTCCCTTTTTTTATAACGACTGGTCTGAGAGAAAGACAAAAAAAAGCAATTGAACCAGACACATAGAAAAAGGATAGAAGAGTTCTAAGTAGTTTTCACTTTTTTCTTCCGGGAGAGGGGCTTAGATGATGAAGAAGGGGGAGGAATAGGAACGGCAAGAGGTTGGGAGTTGTGAGGACGGATAGAGGAAGGATTGGGGGTCCGACTAGGTTTTTCTTCGAGAGCATCGAGGGAACGTTTGTTTGATTTCTTCTTAATTTTTTTAGATTTGTCGCGGGGGATGGAGGAAGATGAGGGAGCTAGGGTAGGAGGGATAGACGGTTGGAGGAGGGCAGAGTCGAGTCTTTTGAGGTTGGTTGCGGTGAGGGGAGGAGGGAAGGTTGAGCTTGTTGTGGGCGGGGGGACGAGGGGTTCGTGGGGGAGGGGCGGCCGGGGGATAGAGGCAGAGTGGATCGTTGGGGGTGTTTTGATTTGGCTCCGTGAAGAGGTTCCCTTCCTGGACTCGTCATCTGAGGAGTCCGTCGAGGACGACTCCGGCTCAGCCGGTCTGTTTAGCCCGCGCTTCATGGCCATTCTTGGCTGGATTGGTCGTATCGGTGCTTCGATCGAAAATGGATCGTCGAGTAATGAGCCAATTACTGAAATCATATGGTTGGCGATCGTTAAGCTAAAATAAAATAAAAAGAGGACATACCCAAAAGAAAGCAACAAAAAAAAAAGTCTCAGTTGTCAAGAAAACATATAAAAACTAGGATTTAAAATACAATGACTAACCCGATAACTGTGAAGGATACAGTCCCCTCATCGCCACCGACCACGACACCGTTTGCATCCACCCAACATCCACGATCTTTATGTTCATGAAGGAGATCGAGACGCGGAGGTTGAATGTTATTAGTACTTGTAGGTTCTCCTATCGATTTCCAGTTAGCAGGGACTTCAAAGTTGATATCGTAATGAAAGCCGGCAGATCTTAGATGAGTTTCGTTGATGGAGGCGTTAAAGGTGCGATAGAGGACGAGGGAGAGATGAGAGGGAGAGGAGAGGGTAGGACGGCCGATTAGTTTCTGTCCGATCGTCGGCCGCCAACCCAGAAGCTTGACCTCGACATCCACTATGCCCCAGCCATTTCCGGGTATGGTGAGTATGGGGACTCGAGTGGTCTTGGTCAATGGCCTTCGAAGTTCTTCTCCTCCCAATTGGTCGTTCATGATCAACATCGGTGGCTCGAGGTAGGAGAGTAGTACGGTGCCCAGGGAGGGGATATAGTTCATCAAGAGTGAGGCTAGTGATTGGTTGAGTGCTTCGAGTGCTCCATTGTTCCCGTATTCCTTGGCCAGCTTATCATTCTCTACCACGACTTTCTTGTCATCCCTCCCCGAACGATTTGTGAGCAATGCCAGGTCATCAGTCTCCTCCTCTTCCCTCTGATCATTCTCTTGCTTGAGTCTTAGACTAGTCTTGGATATTGGTTCGGTCAGAAACGCTGGTGCCAAGGGTAGCTTGAGTCGAGCGGTAAGATGGTGGAAATCGGTTGGCTTGTGATTCGAAGAGGACTTCATTTCTGGTTTGGATGTAATATACGTTTCTAATTCCAGCCTTCTCTTTCCTCTCAGTTTCTTGAACTGTTCGATGTTCCTGGTGATCAAGCGCTTGGTAAGGTGAGATAGTTCGTGGATAGTTCCTGTAAGGATGAATATCTCCTTGACTGGAAATTCTCCCGCCAACGTTCGAAAAAAATAGAAATATTGAATTGCATATTCAGTTTGCCCGTACCCGACTATCGGATTACCCGATACCCCGAAGGCTCACTCCATCACTTCAATTCATGACCACCAACATTTAAATATTCATTTATTTTTGTAGTACGATGGCCATCAAACTCACCCCACTGATTGGGGCACACGACTCAACCGGAATACTCTCATACCTACTAGAGATCGACGAAGGAAGGATACTACTTGATTGCGGATGTCCAGACCGACCGACACTCGGCGAGATCGATATCTACCTCAACAAGCTAGCCCAACTCGCACCCACCCTCGACCTACTCCTACTCTCTCATCCCCTCCTCAGCTCACTCGGTCTCGTCCCCCTCCTCCGCGCCAGACTAGGACTGAGATGTCCTATATATGCAACCCTTCCTACCAAGGAAATGGGCCGTTGGGCTGTAGAGGAATGGATCGGCCAACGCGCCTTGGAAGAATCGATTGCGATCGAAAACCCTACTCAACCCAATCAATCATCCGAAAACCAAGCCCTCCAACTACTCGCTGATCATCAAAATCCAACTCAACAGAATATCCCTCTCGATCATGAAAACCTTCCTCAACTTACCTCGCCCAACCAGTCCAACTCAAACAATAACTCAGATCAGATTTGGAAAATCACATTCAAAGAACTCCGCGATGCGTTCGATAGCGTGATCGCAGTCCGATACTCTCAGCCTATTCATTTGGGAGGTGAGCTGAGATCGATTTGGAGTTTTCATATATTGATCTTTACTCCAGACTAATCAAATAATCTTGCGATCGACAGGCAAATTACGACCGTTAACATTGACAGCTCACAAATCCGGCCATACGATCGGTGGGACGATCTGGTCCCTACGCTCACCACTTCACACCGTTAGCTCCGCATCATCCTCAACCCTGATTTATGCCCCAATCTTCAATCATGTCAGGGAGTCTCATCTCGACAGTGCAGCCTTAGTCCAAGCCACCGGTGATGGCAGTATGAGGATCGGACTCGGTATGAGTCGACCGATGGTCATGGTCGTAGGAACGGAACGAAGTCTGATAAAGGGAATCAGAAAGAAGGATAGAGATCACATTCTACTCGGTCAGTTATCCTCCACTTTATGCTCTTTTCGCTAATCTCATGTTTATTTACTTGTTGCTCTATTTCCACAACTTGACCGCCTTCCAGTCCCCCCCTCTCCCCACAAACATTCTCCTCTCCCCGCCCGTTTTTTGTTTCTTGCCTAATTCTTACTGAAACACCATCTTTTAATCTCAACCATCTGTCATTCTATTCCCGTCACCTCTTCCTCATTAGATTCGATCACTCGAACCTTGCGGGCCTCACGGACAGTCTTAATTCCGACAGATCCATCGGCCAGACTGATCGAGCTACTCTTACTTCTCGATAACCATTGGACCCAATCACGTCTGGACTCATTCCCCCTGTGTCTCGTCTCACAAACCGGAAAGGATGTGGTCACGTTTATTCGCTCGCTTACTGAATGGATGTCACCAGCCCTTGCTCGTTCATCCTTTGATCAAAACCATCACAAACGTGGTGGTCGTGACCAAAACGATCAAGGGCCACTTCGTCTTCGACACATCCGATTTTTCAACTCGGTTGAGTCACTCGAGGCTGAACTACCCATCCGTCAACCCAAAGTGATCCTTGCCGTGCCAATGTCTATGGATTATGGATTCTCGAGGACAATGTTCACCAGGGTAGCTGGTGTTGAAGGCAATTTAATCATCTTAACATCGCTCAGCTCAACGCAACTTACCGATTCAGACACTTATCAGCCGGATCGCTTGCTCGATCATCTGGCTTCCGTCGCGGCTGATGCCACAAAACAAAAGCGAGAGGATCCCACGTCAAATCCTGAAGCACAATTACCACTGGTCGTCCAACTTGACGCCAAGATTGATGTGGAGCTACGGAGGAAAGTGATACTTGAGGGGGAAGAACTTGAGCAATATTTAGAGGAAGAGCGACGGACGCAGGAGAGGAAGGCTAAAGCAGCAGCAATGCTTGCCCGATCACGACAGCTCATGGAGGATGAAGAATCAGATGAGTCGGGCTCGGAGTCGGAATCAGAGACGGATGCGATTGCGGTGGCGAGAACGCTGACTGGAGCGGGTCCCAGCTGGGATGAATTTGTGGACGAGAAAGAGCCGATGGCTTTCGACATTTACGTCAAGGGTGGCTCGGCTACCCGGTTCTCCGGCGGTAGAACTCAGACCTTCCGCATGTTCCCCGTGGTCGAACGCCGACGCAAGGTCGATGGTTACGGTGAGGTCATCGATGTCGATGGCTGGCTGAGAAGAGGTGACGCAGTTGACGAAGCAATCCAACGCGTCGAGAGTGGTGGAAGGAAGGCACCCAAAGAAGACGTCATAAACTTGGTAAAATCAAAGATTTATCTACAGTCAAGACTGCTTTTTGTCTCGCTGCTCATTATCTAGCCTACAAGTCTAAACTTATTTCTGTTCTGTTTTTTTTTTGGATCTGTGTGGAAATCAGATACCTGTCGAACCACCATCCAAGTTTATAGCTATTACGGAAACGATCGATGTGAAATGTAGCGTTTTAACGATTGATTTGGATGGCAAAGCAGACGGACGAGCTTTGAAGACCATCATTCCTCAGATTAATCCTAAGACGGTCGTCAGTGCCTCTTGTCCTTTTATCTAATCAGGAAGACCGTTTATTAATCACTGAATTACAACAGGTTTTAATCAACGGGAGTACCATTTCTAATGTCGATTTTGCGAACTCGGTCGCTGGTTTACCCGCATTCACCAAACAAGTTTTTTCGCCAAATGTGGGAGAGCAAGGCACCTTTGGCCATGACACGAAGAGCTTCAGTGTCAGATTAGGTGATAGTATTATGAACTCTTTACGATTTTCTGAGGTAAGAATTTTTGTTTTTCTCTTTCCTTTTTCGGTTGGTAGTTATTTGGATGGGTTTGATTGAAGCTGCTTGGTTCTTAGGTTGAAGGATTTGATGTAGCATATATCAGCGGAAACTTGGAGATCTCTAATGAGTCGTCGATCCCAACCTTAGAAAGAGCTATTGGGAGCCGAGAGCCACCAACAAAAATGCGGCGATTGTCGAGAATCAAGCCTTTGGGGGTAGAGAAGAATGAGGGAGATCATTCGGACGAGAAGGAACTGAAGTGTTTGGAGCCGTTAGCATCCATTGCCTCTGGCTCGACGGTTTTCATCGGGGACTTACGTCTAGCGGGCTTAAAGGCATATCTGATTTCCAACAATATCCCGGCCGAGTTCGTTGCCGAAGGCGTCCTCGTTTGTGGTCCCGTACCGCTCTCGAAATGTATCAATGAATTAAATTCAAAAACTAAGCTTATTCCTCATCCCACCGACTTCTCTTCGAATCTTCCCGATCATCTTTCTGTTACTACCAAAGAAGTCCTAGGCGGTTCCGTCTCCGTCAGGAAATCCGCTAAAGGTCAACTTATTATCGATGGCTCTATGGGCCTCACTTTTTTCGCTATTCGTCAGGCTGTTTATGATTTACATGCAAGGACAAAATGTTGAAGAAAATTCCATCTAATCTTTCTTATGATCTTATCTCATAAATGCTGTTACCATGCTTTTTTCTTTTTGTTTTCTTTTTGTTTTCTTTCTGTAGTATTCTTTTTTACGAAAAGCCTATAATTGAACCCCTTGATTTATATTTGATAGTTCCAGAGTGACTCTTTTTTTTTCTCCCCTTTACTTACTATCAATCTGGATATTTTCTTCTTGACACTGTTTTGGTCGAGATTCATTCTTCCTGTGGATACGAATGATGATAACGTTTGGTATTGGTTGAATGTCCAACCTATCTTTCTTTCTTGTTAAAACAAGATTGCTGCATGTTGGTTTTATAACCTTAAACACTGCAAGGAAAAACTGCCCTCAGTTGGCATGCGCAAGTTCTCATGAAGCTGGTGGTGCTACTTGAACCATACTCCAAAGCTACCTCTCTTAATTCCTCATTCAAATACAATCATCCAAGTTGTGACATGTAAAAAAAGAGATTTACAGAGGGATGATCAGGCTCCATCAACTTTCTTTTATCCCGATTGTTGATATGATCTTCTTAACATCACATGCATGAACTGACCAAGCTCAAACGATTATAGTGACCATATATCTGAAAACAGGATTTACATACAATGTACACATACATGATTGATCACCATCGTATGAATTTTGTCTCATCACTCTGGACAGTAATTTAATTTATTGTGAAACATGCAGGTGTTTTAATGAAATAAATTGGATGAATCAATCAACAAAAAGTATATAAACAAAAGTGGGTTTTGCTACCCAAAATGGAGATCCAAGTTATGGGTGTTGATGAATCTATGCCCATGGTAGAACTCCCATTCCAGGGGTGCACCCTTTATATGTGTAGGTATGGGTGTATCCCATACCTATACATACAGGAAGGGCATGCACTCTGGTCAAAGAGGCTTGTATTTGAAGGGAGGAAATCCCTCTGCTCAAGCAGCTAGCATGGCCTCTTGCACCAGAGGAAGTTGCTCTGGTCAAAGAGGCCATACAACCCTTTGACCAGGGGGGGGTTCCTCTGTTCAAAGGGGCCATACAAGCCTCTTTTAACAGAGGTATGTATTTCCTCTGGTTGAGCACATTCCCTCTGGTAAAAGAGGTCATACAGCGTGCAGGGCTACACACCCTTCCTATATGTGTAGGAAGGGCATGCAGGGTTGTGCACCCTTCCCAGGAGGGGCAAGTGGGTCACACACATCTCCTGGGAAGGGTGTGCATCTATCAACACCCCCAAGTTATGAATGAGTAGAAAAACATATCATCTGGACTGATGCAACATATGAGGTTAATTTCTGAGTTTCTCATCAGATCAAGTTGTGCATGATATCATACTGAGAAGCAAATTCCCTGGAACTAAGTTAATACCCACTTATTAAAAGCTATGGATGGGTTAATCAAGATAGTTACATGATGGCACTTGCATGCAAGTCCCCTGGAAGCATCCCTGGTGTAAGGAAAATGTTTAGAGTGGAAATGAATAAAGGTATCATTCAGATTAAGCAAGTGAATAGAAATTTGATAGGGAGTTTGTGGGGATAATTCTTTGAAGGTGACTGAATTAAAATAAAATTCAGTCAGTTGGCTTTCAGACTTACTGGTTGATTTGCAAGGCTTGGCAAAAAAGGAATAAGTGCAAAGCTTGTAATTTCCAAACCATTGAGGCTAATAAAGTTGAGGTTTAATGATTAGATTTAAAGATAATGATTTGTTTTATAGAGCTTATTCAGAGAATGTAATTCTGAGTCAAAGAAATGTTGATAAGCAAAACCATTTCCACCTGGATAAGGTCTGTGAAGATATTGAGGATGGATATCCATTTCCAATGGGTTGTCAAAGTATGAATTTGAAAGAGATTGTGAAATGTAGTTATTTGATGAATGTTTACTGTGAGCCCAAGTATTTGGTTGCAGTTTTTTCAGAACAGTGGAGCTTTCATTTTCAAATATTGCATGAACAGATGGTTCTGATTTCTCATGATTGCATTTAATCCATGCCAATAGGGGGATATTGTTGGATCTGAGTGCATGGTTCCTTGTTTGAATTTAAGAATTTTTTGGTTGATTAGAGCAATAAGTTTTTCACTTTGGCAATTTGGAAAAGTGTGTTTCAGCAGCTGATATGTGTGAAAGTATTTTTGTGAATTCCAGAGTATAGGCAGAGAAGATGGGTTAGATTTCCTTCATTGGTGGCACCACTCTGTTTTTCTTTTCTTCTTTATTTTCATGCAAAGAACATGTTGATAGATGCTAGAAGCTCTCGAGGTCAATAATGTTTACAATGGATCAGACTTTGCAAGAAAGAATTATTTTCATCTGTAGAAGAGTTCAGTTCAAAGTAAAAAAGGCTCATGTCACATCATTCAATGTGTCCACTGATCAAATTATAAAAGGGAAAGAAATAAACATAAAACATTGGAAGGAGTACAAAATTTTAAGAGGGTGTCTGAGTCCAAGTTTGAAATTTTAGTGTTGTTTTTGCTTTCTTTGGGGGTGGCATGAGAAGTATCAAGCAGTTCTCATCAGATGAATCATACAAATTCCAAGGGAAATAGGGATTTAACTGGGAGATACAGGGTTTACCCATCTGGAACTCCCCCTCCAAAGAAAACTCATGGGAAGCATAGCAACTTGGGTAGCTTCAAACACAGTAATTCAAATGTAATCTTTGACATGTGATGAGTAGGTGGTCAGTGTCCTGGAATTAATTCAGGAACGAGATGAGCAGACAAACTCTGAAATGTGATGAGTAGGTGGTCAGTGTCCTGGGATATGAGGAAACAGAAGTGATGAAGAAAAAGAAAGGAGGACAAAATGAAAATAAAAGAGATACAACTATAATTAATTCAGCAAGTAGTTAAATAATAATATATCCTCCTGATTTTCACTTACATTCTCTTAGTAGCATTTGTGCTGGCTTGAATATTTTCAATTTTGATTCATGGGCTAGCAGCCCCGTTTAGTTCCCATGTTGAAGCTTTTCTGATATTGGATTTTGTGGGAAAGCAGAGGTAGTCAAGGCCGATTAAAAGATGCATTGAGGAAAAGAGGAGGATTGTTGTTGTTTTATTTTTTGATCTGATTTAGGTTTAAAATTTGGATTATTTAGACAGGAGGGAATGAAGTTTTTCTTCTACAGACTTATATATTTTACTTGTATCACTTACTATTCTCTTTTTTTTTATATGAATATAATTTTGCAATCACTTACCATTATTTATTACAAAAACCAGGTTGTTTTCCTTTGCTTTAATTATATGTCAAGAAAATAATCGCAGAGGTTCAGGTGAAGAAATAATTCTCATCATCATGTTGTTTTGAGAGCTCTTCAAGTTTGTACAACATTATTGCTGCTAGCCATTTGGGATCTTACAATACATGGTCACTAAATCAACAGCAGGAGTTTTACCACTTAAGCACCCTCTTTCCACACCATGCAGTGTGCGGTGTTTTTCTATTCATGGCTGGTATGATCCAGTTAATGAGAAGAATGTGTACTCTTCTTAGTGGCAGGTCAACAAGCATGTAGGTTATTAAGGCAGTCAGCACACCCCAAAAATGCTTAAGTGCACCGTGATATACAACATTTTTGGAGTGTGACAGTAGACACTCCGTTTTTGAAATGTAATAGCATGCACTTTCAGTCTTTTGAAATGTATGTAGTGCGTCCTCCAATTTTTACAGTGCACAGCAGTTCACTCCGTTTTTGGAGTTCAGAATACAGGTGTTAATCTTTTGGAGTTCATATAGCTTAGCTTATCGCGATTTTTTCAATTGATCTTTCTGTTTGATTGTTGTGACGTATGAGCAGGCAAGAAATACGTTATGTTTACTATATGTAACGTTAATGTCTTAAGAGAGAGAGAAAAGGCCTAAAAAATGCAGTCCGGAAAGCAAAAAAAAAAAAAAACCAGAACAGCCCAGAAGAGGACCTTGCGCCCACTCTGCCATTCTCTGAAGCCACATGGGGGTAGGCTTCGGAGCCCTTATGGTTTGTTGGGTAATTCTGGAATCTCCCTGCAGTCAGAACTGACCTGCCTATGAAAAAGAAAGAGTCGAACTTTGGTGCATGCCTCGGGGCTGCCGGCGTTTGGTGTTTGGCTTGACCCCTGAAAACAAATCGCATAAGCGCTTTCTCTATGTCTCCTTCAATAACGACGCTGCTTCGTGAGAGTGGAGTCTATGAATCATTTTTTTATTGAAGTATTAATACATATATTTCTGGCTGGAATTCGCACGAGCAGTAGACTTTAAAGAATTCGACTGCTTTCTCGACTTCCTTTTTCGCCCCTCTTTCTTGGCTCCAACGGCGCGTTCCTTTTGGTGTAGTTTGTTTGGAGGGTGATGGGTGAGGTTCAAGATTGATTGTCGTCTGAAATGTTGTGTGCTTTCTTGAGTGCAACCAATTCGGCCTCTCGTTTTGCAAGATCGGCTTTGGCTGCTTGTCTCTGGAATTGATGGTATAGGACTACAAACATAAATTTGCAAGAAGAGTGTCAGGACTCGAGATTACCAATTGATGCTTTGTAATCGCTCTCGCTCTCCGTCTCTCTCTCTCTCTCAGTATAAACCTCGGGGAAAGCGTGCAGATATTTATACGACGGAGGACTGACCGACTAGATATCTCTCCTGCAGATGGAACCCGTTGAGATGATCGAATGCATTTTTGGCCTGAGCAAACGTTCATAGATCAAAACCAGGCATTAGTGATTTAATTTCTAGATAGAGAGAGAAAGATCAGAACCGACGTCGAGGATGTCTTCGTAAACGACAAAGGCTGTCCCTCGAGTCTTAGGATCGGTCCCTATCCTGATCTGACGAATCGCCCCATATTTCCCAAACAAATCGTACAAGTCCTGGAGATTTTGTTCATTGAGCTCCAAGCAATCAGCAACTTGAGGCAAGCCTTCATTTCGAAATGTCAATAAGTTGCTCTAACCTCTCCCTTCGTTTTGTAGTTGAGGTTTTTGACAAAGAGAATTCGGTTAACGTCTCCGCTCAACTTGACCTGAAAAAACGCGCCTGACGTGAGTACTTGGTTGTTGATGGTGATGTTTTAAGAGGGTGGTACTCACTGGATGGGATCGAGCAAGAGCCATTATTGAGGTTGCTCTGTATCGATCTGGTGGATTTCAGTGTAACTTGGCTTTGCGGGTTGCCTGACACCCGCAGCATGGGCAGCTGGTCCGAGGTCAGTCCGGATAGGCACCCTCGAAGTCGGATCGAAAAGCGTCGGTCAGATGGTCCGACGGCGATACCTGAGAGAAGAAAAATAATTTCGTAACTGTCTCACCACAACAAACACAATCTCAATCCGAAAATCCTACATTTATCCCAACCACTCGAATGGCCATCGAAAACCCTGAGACTAGCCAGTCAGCGCTTAATCTATCTTCATCCTCATCAATTGAACAATCCCCAATCCAGAAGAAGGCTATCTCCACTACCGACATCTCGACGCCCACCGTACCTGAGAACGCCCCCGCCCACTGTCCAGGTAAACACAACGAAACATCTATACCCTCCCTATCTATTCTGATCTCCTTTCCACACTGAACCTGAGATAACTTCCGAAAAAAAAACTCCACCAGGTATTGAATCCGAATTAGCGGGAAGTTCGACAACTTGTAACGGATGTGAGAACCAGTCGATTTGTAAATCTTTCTCTACAAATGTAAACTCATCTCAACAGAAACAGGATGACTTGAATGACCTGAAGAAGATCAAGGAGCGCTTCCGGAATGTCAAACACAAGATCTTGGTCCTATCCGGTAAAGGCGGAGTGGGCAAGAGTACGTTTACTTGTGGTTTAGGTTGGGCTTTCAGTGGTGATGGTGATAATGTACTCGCTGCTTTTTATTTTATCTCAGCAGCTCTTTGTTATTCCCATCACGTTTACTAATCTTGAAAATATTCTCTTTCCAAAGACTGCCTTGCTAGATATTGATATCACCGGACCTTCATTGCCGATGATGCTAGGTCTTTCGCCTGACGTCCATCGTCTACATTCCACCTCGGCTGGCTGGTCACCACTTTATGTTTCCGAAACTCTCAGTTGCATGTCGATCGTAAGTGTGATATATGTTCTCATGGTTGTATTCTCCAACTCACTTGTATGTAACCGTTTGATTTCACTCTCAAGGGATTCATGCTACCAAGTACCGACTCGGCAGTGATTTGGAGAGGTCCGAAGAAGAACGGGATGATCAAGCAATTTCTCAAGGATGTCGATTGGTGTTCGACGCAAGATGAGGAAGTTGAATTGGGTCAAGAAGAGGAGAGTCGGAAGGGAGATAGCGAAGAAGGGATCGAGTTTATGATTATCGATACCCCGCCGGGTACGACCGACGAGCATCTCTCGATCGTTAGCTACCTGAAACAGACAGGGATCACCGGGGCGATCATTCTGACCACACCACAGGAAGTGTCGATCCAAGACGTCCGACGGATAATCTCGTTCTGTAAGAAAACTCAGGTCGAGATCCTCGGCCTCGTTGAGAACATGTCGGGCTTCATCTGCCCCAACTGTAACGGGGCCTCGGAAATCTTCTTGCCTACCACTGGCGGCGCCGAAAGACTCTGTAGGGATGAAGGACTCGAACTCCTTGGCAAAATCCCCCTTGATCCTAAGATCGGCAAGGGCTCTGATCTCGGTCTCGATTGGTTAAATTCACACCCTGAGAGTCTCGCCACAAAGGCTTACTACGACGTCGTTGATAAGATCAAGCTCAAAATACAAAAACCGGCCCATTAGTTTCTTTTGACTCTTTTCTACTCCCTTTGGTTTTCCTAGGTCCTTTCGACTCTTTTCTACTCCCTTTGGTTTTCTCCAAGGCAAAATGTATACTTTTACATCACTCTAAGGCCCTGGTTACTTTCTTCAATAGCTATCAATTTGAAGTCTAGTTTTACTGATTCGGGAAGAGATATGCAGAGCGCTGTATGAAAGAAATAAACTAATTTCAGAAACCGAATAGAAGACACAGCTTCGTGCCTGCATACAGGATTCAAAATTTTCAAATGTAATCATAAATTCAGATTAGAATAGAGAAGAGAAGAGGTGGGGGAACAAACACTAGATCAATAGTAAGACCAGATTCAGATTCTTTCAGGTGTTTTATGTATGAGAACATTACGCATAGGCTGATGACCAGTTAGCAACATAAGATTTGACAAGATCAGTAATTTATCCTGGATTTGGACCTGAATGTATGTTTCCTGGGTATTGTTGTATCAAATGTGCGTATACTTCGCAAAATTTTGATAATCTTTCAGTTAGTTTTTCTATGGAGTAAGCAAATACATTGTTAAAAAAACTGCGAAATTTAATGTTAATGATCTTGCCATCATGAAAGAAAATCTTGTTCAAACTATTATTTTTCAAGCCTTTGATTAAAGTTTCAATCCATTCCCAAACCACCGATAATCCAACTCCACCTACCTCAAAAATATGTGCAATACATGAAATTGACATTGTCCCAAGTAAGAATTGAGAAAGAGAGGTAGCGTTGACTAGCTTGCTTGTCCATATGCTGGGCTCCACAACTACAAATCAGTAGTTTACTGTTATCATGATTTCATGATTCACATTTGTATCATTAAAAGCTTAAATGTTCAGGATAGGCAGGATACAGCACGTTTTTCGTGGTATTACAAATCGAAATGTACAGCGATTCAATCAGATAGAATGTTTTTGAACCTGGCAGAAGAAAGCAACTCCCACCTGGCTCGTGAAAGTATGCTAAAAACTAACAAGCAGAACAACAGCCACTATTCAACGTCATTTGGTAATGGTTCATTAGGCCTGGAAAACTTGTGTTGGAAAACCTCATCGTTGGTGAGCAACCTTTTGCTTTGAAATGAATAAACAGTCAACATGTCAGTCAAACATAGACGTCTCTTGAAAAAATTGGGGATGAGCGGTGAAGTGAGGATCAGTCGATCTGTGTTACTTACTTTCGTGTATCACCATCCGCATCGTTTGAACTGTTCTCCTTTCTGTGAAGCAAAATGAAGAATATCAATTGCTTGAACCAAAAGATGGCGTGTCAATAGGGAAAAATTGGTCCAACCCACTCTTCCATGACTCTTCTGACTCGGCGTTTCTTACGGATTCTCTCCCATTCCCCTTGTGGACATGATGCAAGATAGCGTTCGTTGGGTTCGTCGGACTCATCTGATGTTTGTCCAGAATCATCCGAATCTTCCTCGCCAGATCCATCTCCCGACTCGATAGCATTTTCTCTGGACCTTTGTCCTCTTCTCCATTCTTTACGCTGTTGTTTGACTTTCATCGGCAACGGTTTTTTCTTGCGGTAATTCTTCAGCTCGCGTCTCATTGCTCGTCTTCGACGCAGTTGTTTCATCAGTTTTGTATACTTTTTGTCTTCCCCGACCTGCTCGGATATGTTGTAAAACGCTGATCTTGATTTCCCATCTTCCAGGTCTCTCTCGCGTAAGTACTCTTCGTCGACCTCCACCGTGAACCTTTCTATCAGTTTTTCAGTTTCTGCTTGGCGCTGACGAAGCGACTGGAGATACGTCATTCTACCCCGGCGTCGGGGCAGCGTTGAATGAGGTGAATCAGAAAGCTCGTCGGAGCTCTCGAAAAACTCGTTGATTTCTTTGCACTCGCTGCCTTCGATATTAATTTTTGTATCCTCTTCAAGCTCGTCAATTTCATCTTCTGATTTGCCTATCTCATTGCGATCGTGAGATTTAACTAAGATGAAATGTATGTTGAGAAGCTTTCTCGATACATTGATATCTCATAATGAGACATTGATAACTTACCAAAATCTTGGATTTGTTGCTCATCCCATATTGTCGCGTTAGACCATATATTCCAAGTGTCTTTGACCGAGCTATCCCCTAGATCTCACCAGCAGAGTTGAAATGATAATGAGTATGAGGCAAAGCAAGGCAAAAAAAAAGCTTGTCACTCACCTTCATCAATCAAGAATTTGATCTGGTGGCATTCGCCAAGCTTTAACTTAAACTTGTAAAGATTGATCTTACATATTACAGCCGAGGTCTGATCACCAAATCTTAGAAGGATGCGGATCGGAGAGTCGGATTTTGGTTCTTCGGTCAACTTGATTTGGATGGGAAGATTCAAAAGTTTGAGGTTTAATAGGTTTTCAATGAGTTTTGGGATGGTAAAAGCTGAGGGAAGCTGAGAGATTTCAAATGCTAATCGATTAGCTTCGGGTAGTGAATTTTCAATTTTGAGAGGAGTCGATTCTCGTTTGGTCAGAGGCCTCAGGAAAGGGACTTGCTTTCTAATTACTCGCCATTTGGCTTCATCCATGGAACCTTTGGGGTCCTGGATCAACCAACGGGGCGAGCCAATCTTCGTTTGAACCAGTAATACGGGCTTGTCTTTGTCCTTTTCTAACGACATCAAGAATGCATTAAGTTTGAATTCAACAATTCCGCACGCGAGTTCGGCCGATCTTTGAGAAGAAAATTCGATAACGTAAAGTTGGCTTGTCGTTATTCCCCGGGTATCGTCCACCTTGAAGCTCAACCAACCTGAGTATATGGCTTTCCCATCGGCCACTTCCTTCTTCCCCGGACCCCACAAAAGCGTCGCTAAGTGTTGAAGTTCCAGTCTGTCTTTCATCTCGCCATCGGAAGTGCTTGATTTGATAATGAAGAGATGCTTATCGTTCGAACAGGAGTCCACGAAGTCGAACCTGTCCTTCCCACGTATGAGCTCGATAATTTGCTCACGATCGTCCAAGCTTTCGAGCTTTGTCAGGTATTTCTGAGGGCATGCGTTGTCCTCTTGAGCGGCAATCAGAGTAAAGTCGATAGGCATGCTGTTCGAAGCATTCTCGATCGCACACGGCTCAGGGGGTCGATCGAAGAAATCTCTAGCGCTGGGGCGCTGCCGTTTGCGGCAAGCCATGGCTTTCAAGACAGGACAGAAGTATTCAAATAATGGTGTCTGTCTTGACTTATCCTAACAGATGCTGGTACAACGATCTACATCTAAGTGCAGTGGGGATATATGCGTTCTGACCTGCGCGCTGATGATGTCGTCATTGTCAGTCATGGAGACGCGGCGAGAGCCGGGTGACACGGGGAAAAACATCGGGGCTGTGTAGGGCCGTGGCCAATTGGCCGAGTTCGTTATAGGTTCTCTGGTCAAATGTTAACATCGGAACATCACAAACCGGCTATGGCACGACAGACGGGTGGAAGCAGAAGCAAGAGGAACAACAAACAAGCAGTACCAGAATCACAGAACGAGTTAGAGAAGCAGAATCTAGAAGAAACACAGACCACCGAACCCTCAAAACATGAAAGCACCCTGTCTAGCTTAACCACCTCGATTCTCACGCTGTTCAACAAGTCACAACACTCCTTGACCAGCCACAGAAAACTCGTCAACAATCTGCACAGCTTATTCCTATCATCAGCCGAGGTCCGAGAACAGCTTGAAAATCAAGACGGAACTGACAAGACTATCAAGTTGATCGGAGAGAAGAATTTTACCGAGGCATGTTACACCGTGCTCGATAACATAGTCAACACCAAGAAAGGGGTCGTCGAAGCGGATCGGGTGGTTCGATTCTTTGGAGCTTTCTGCGCTTTCTCCACGGAACATGGTAATTACTCTATTTTTTCATTTTTTTTCGGATGAAGGTTTGAAGCCGTTCACTCATGAAGCTATCAAGGACTCATAAACACCATATATACAAACTAGATCCACATAAAGAATCTGCTGATCAGACGCCTACCAATCGATTTCTGCTACATTCAATCAAGTACCTCAGCCGTGGGTTTGAAGCAAAAAACAGATTTGTTCGCTTTCGATGCTGCCAGCTCATAGCCTATGTCGTCAACAGTTTGGAAGAAATTGAGTGCGATAAACAGATAGATTTCTTCATCAGCCTTTCACGTCGACATTGGACCAGGAATCTTACTGACAGAGCAATGTGATTCTTCCATCGTGATCTAGTGATGATTTATTTAGCAATTTGAAGCACAAGCTTCTCGTTCGAATTCACGATAAAGAAAAAGACGTCCGACAGCAAGCCGCAATCGCCCTCATGAATTTTCGTCCAGTCAATGAAGAAGAAGAGGAAGACTCTGAAGAAAACGTTAATGACGCGTTAATCGACCTCATGATCCGTGATCCGTCCTCGTCAGTAGTACATCTTATCCTTTCCACATATCTCCATCACGACTGAATTCACCTTGGTCCATGTTACTCGAACCTCTGCTCCACAGAGAAGTCCGTCGAACGGTTTTGCATAAATTATGTGAAACGCCCTCGGCCACAACTCTCCCTGCTATCCTCACTAGACTTCGAGACATCGATCCCCTGATACGCCGAATGGTGTATCGTGACCTCTATTTAGCAACGCTCGCCAAGCCTGAACCTACGCTACCACCCGATCCATCCCAGTGTTTCACTCTAGGTCAACGTTACACAATATTGAAGGGCCTCAAAGATCGCGAAGAGAGCGTGCGGAAGGAAACTGGTAACTTGGCCAACTGCTGGATCAAGGTGGGCTTCAAAGAAAATATTGAAGCATTCCTGGCTACCATGGATTTGATCTCCTTAGGATTTGGCGAAGATGATGAGGATGAGAAGAACAAAATTGAAAACATTGAACATGTAGTCAAATTATGGCTAACCAGCCATGGATTGGACCCAACGGTGGGTCCTGATGAGGATCAAAATGATCAACCTGATGAGTTTGGGTCAGACGCTTGGTGGTCAAATATTAATCCCGAAAGGGCTTTTTTGCTACGTGTGGCTGCTGAGCACTACAAATCGTTTTCGGTAAATTTTGGCCCGGCTAGAATTCACAGGTGACTTGCTCCTAACTCGTTAATTATTTATTTGATCTTTCCAGGATGAGACTAAACTTGACGAAGTCATGCCCGTCGTGACTGCGCTAGCTTTTCGCATGGAGCACAATTTCCAATCTTTGACCGAATTGTTGCAAACCGTCGAAGGATTATCGCCTGATCAGGTGGCAGATGAAGAAACAGCAGAGAAAGTACAGCTGGCGGCACAAAAGACATTCGTCCTCCGAGAGTTACTCACGGTAGCGATGTTGGCTGATTACGGGGATGAAATAGGACGACGGAAGATGTTTTCATTGTTACGTAAATTATAGAATCCGCCACTTTCCCCAAATGACGTTCTACTAACCTTGAAGCCATTTGGAACGGGCTCGCACGTGATAGGTGATCTAGTCTCCGATCAACTTTTACCGCATTCCTTGATCCCCGGATGCCTCGAAGTACTATCCAAGCTATCGACCAGTGAAAGAGATTTCATGCGAGTAATTGTCGAATTGGTCCAAGAACTCCGGTGTGATTTGGACACAGATCCCAACTTCACCACAAGCAAAAACGTTGATGGTGACCCCGCGGGTGGTGATGCTGATGATGATGATGGCAGCGAGCCAGATGAAGGAGCAGGAGAGGCTAGTTTCAGAAAAGGTAAGGACGGAAAACTGCAAGTTACCACTTTCACACTCAATCCAGCCAATGCCGACTTGGACTCTCGTTGCTTGGAGATTGTAAAGTCTCTATTGGAACGAGTCTGTGGTGTGAGTGTTTTGAATAATCTTTCTAAGTGGGTGTATGACTTACTTGATTCGCACGTTCCAGTCGATCAAAGACAATACTAGTATGTTTGGAATCGTTCACGAGTTGATTGTTCCCGCTGTAAGATGCAAAGATACACCGATTCGTGAACGCGGCTTGGTTTGTTTGGGGCTATGCAGTCTATTAGACAAGGTCAGCCTGTTCCGCTCACAACACAAATCACACTGGCTGCACGCCATATTGGCTGGCTTGTCAGCTTTCACAGATCCATCGGAAAGACTTGTTTCTACTCAATATTTACATCGAACACGATTTTCATCCTCCAGCAAATCGCATTGGATTCATTTGGAGTGTTTGTCCACCAAGTCCAAGCTGCAGAGATCGATCTCAGGATCAAGGTGCTCAAGATCGTATTCGATCTGCTACTTCAGCATGGTATCGATTTCCTTGCTGAGAAGGGGCATGGGGTTCGTCCATTTCCTGTATTACTCCATAACCTTAGCACCTGATTTTCTTGACTTTCATAGCCTGAAAGGGTGATAGAATTTTTACTATACTCGCTGGATCAAGACTCCAAAGAAGTCCAAGCCACGGCCGTAATTGGAATATCTAAACTTATGCTATCGGGAATCATTACTAGTTCTGAAGTGAGAAATCCTTGAGCAGTTTCTTCTCCCGAATCCCCTCCTTCATACCTACTGAGTCACTGCTAACACCATGTGATAGGTCCTTCAAATGCTGGTTCTCGTGTATTTCTCGCCAGAAACGTGCGATAACCAAAAATTGAGACAGTGTTTGAGCTATTTCCTTCCGGTATATTGCTACTGCTCGTCTGTCAACCAGCGTCGGATGCAATCGGTAAGCGATGCAATTCCAGTGCTTCATCATGTAACGATGTTTCACGCAAATTCTCATATTCCTCTTCGGATTGAAACAGATGATGCTCCCAGCGTTAGATGTGCTGAGCGGAGTATACGATGATCAAGAAGATAAGAGTGAAATGTTATCACCTAGCCAGATTGCATTGCAGCTCGTCGATTGGACAGATCCCTCCAAAGTCGTGTAAGTCGTTTCCTTGGCGAACTTAATCTCTCCCGAGCTGACCAAAACATTTACCTTGCCCTTAAACTAAAACGACTGAAGCGACTTACCGGGCTGTAAAGTAGACTGCGAGTTACATTTAGACGCTGCGATAGATATCCTCAAGAATCTATATCGGGTTACCGCAAGTTAGTTTTATATTCCACCTTTTCTTTTCCGTCAGCAAGCCGTCAACCGTTGTGTCTGAAACTTCCACCATTGAATTTCAGAGGACGAAAGGAAGATGCTCTGTCAGATGCTGCCCAAGTTGACACTCCCTGACACACTCGACAACGCCAAAAAGCTGCGGGGATTGTCTCTATTGATCAGCAAGCTCCATGAAGTACGTTTGAGTGATTTATTATCAGCATGCTTAAATTGATCGGTGGCTAGCATGTACTCATCCTGAATTATTTTGTTCCTTATCTGTCAGAAACGTCCACTTACGGACTCACTTTCTCGAAACGTGCTCAATAAATTTCATGTGTCCTTGGTAAAACGATTTGCTGGACAACTGGGCGAAGATCCCGAGAAAAGAGACCCATCTGACAAAGAGGGTGAGGAGGAAGACGAGGACTTGAAAGAATATACAGACTTCCTGGATGAATTCAATGAAGATCAAGATGAAAACGGCAGTAGTGAAGCAGATGATCTCACCTCTGATCCCGACGCTGCAAATGATGATTACAGTGCAAAGGTGGTGAAGAAGAAAACTCCGTCAGTTTTATATATACATTATCAAAATCGGATTCATTGGTTGGTAGCTTCTCATCTGGTGATTATCTGCTGAATCTCTTGCGTTCTCCACCAGAACCAAAAAAACAATTAAATCCGTAGCAAAACTTTCAATGGCGAGTATCAGAAACGAAGAAGTGCCAGATAGTGAAAACGAGGAGCCTGCCCCACGGCGTTCAGGGTAAGCCACGAGTGCCTTTACACCTTTTGTTTTTGTAGAAATTTTAAACATGTATGGCTCGACTTTTTTTTCTGTTTTCGTTTCCTTTAGTCGGCCACGAGCCAGCCGACAACCGGATCCTAAAGTGGCGGTTGTCAATGAAGACTTGGCGTCACTCATCGGAAGCAGCACCGATGAAGACGAAAGTACCCAAGACGAGTCGACCGAGAAGGAGGACTAGAAACTATCATTTTTTCGCTCTCTTCTCTTCTATTTCTCAATACTACGAATCTTCAGACGACAATCCTGTTAGATTTGACACAACATCCCTATATCTTTTTGTTTCTGCATTTCTCTTGTTAGGATTGTTCTCATTTCCATCCTGTGTCTGAATACCACTTTGTTTTCTTCTTAACATTACCCCAACAGGGTCAATTTTTAAACCAGGGGCATCTCTTATGTTTCTCAAGTCTTAATTTTTAAAATACAGCAGTGGAACATCTAATCTCTCAACTATTTGGTTATGTTAAACTTTCGACTTGAAGGGCTAGAAACAATAGTTATGGCGGTAGCACAGTCGTTTGTCGCCTTGGGTATATCCAATTACCAAATCTTTTTACCCAGCGTTCTCCTCCGCGCTTCCCACTCGGACCTTTCAACCTCTCTTCGATTTCTTTCCACTTCCCACTCGCGATCGACTCTCTTTTTCCAGTGCCAACTATCGATGAGTTCCTGTTCGTCCATGAGTTCTTGCTCGGACAGGGAGGTGGGATCAGGCCGGAGACGATTGGGGATGGCTTGGGAGGCGGATTGAGACCAGTTCTTGGGGATCAAAACTTTGCCGAGGTGACCGGCCTGGATAAAGATCCTCCAATCGTCCCAGCCGTCGAGCTCCCATCGCTTGCTCAGCCCACCGATCGTCAGGACGGTCACCCCAAACACGATGAGGGTCGCAATACGAAACGCATTCATCGCATCCACCGCCGGATTAAAATCCAACGCCTCCTCCTCGCTCGCCTTGCTTGAGTTAATATGATTATCGTCGTGCTCTCGGACACACAGGAGCGACTTATTGTCCCAGAATCTCGTGCTAGTCTTCATCGTTTTCGATGTCCTTAAATCTGTACCGCTGTTACTATTGACTGATAATTTTGAACTGCCGGGTTCGATTTTGGAGGGGTCGTGGGTAACGTGGGGTGAATTTTTGCCAGTAAGTTCATTGCATGTAACCTGAACAAACCATCAAGAGATGTGATAGCCAAACGGCCAAACCATCTCAGCTTTAAGGAAATAAAAAAAAACTCACGTGAACCAACTGGATGTGATGTGAATGGAGCAACTTAAGGATGACGAACCTTTGTGTCATTATGAATTCTTAAGTTATGGGGTGATAAATCATACGATCTGTACAGCTGGGAGGAACTCAGAGAGGTACGTGATTGGGTATAGTGAGCGAGCTTGATGCCTAGCAAGGAAACGTTTTTGATGGCATTAATCTACCAAAACACGCTGTCACATCAGCTCACACAGATTGAAATTAAAAAACCTACCTTTGGATAGGACACCAGGTTGACGGAGCATAGCGGATTGGGGGAAATGAACCTCTTGAGACTGAGTTCTGATGATGGTCTCCCTATTCGAACGACATATTTAAATATGTATTGTCAATTGAGGACACACCTCTTCCGGTTTGACGTTCAGAAATCATGGCATTACACAACCTGTTGTTTCTTGTTTTTTTTTTTTTTTTTCTTGTTTCTGCCCTGTGGGCGCAAGAGATGAGCCACTGTACGCGGCAGAAACCAAAGATTCAATTTCTGCTATGCATCGTAAGCACATAACTCTAAGCATTGACAAGTTTCAAGCTGTCAAAGTGTTCTCCGATTCACAATAACCCAAAAATAAGTCCCCGTTTGGCACTGATATAAAACTAGGTGATATAATCACTGATTAATTCAATAAAAAATACAAAATTCAACAAAAAGTATCCAATTTTTTTTCTAGGCAGCCTACAATACTGTTCTCTTCAACTTTGAAATCAGATTCAACTTGTTCAGCCATCTTCAGCACCATAATACCAATATATTGCTTTTGACCAATATGAAGCAATAAAATGGTATTATGATGCTGAAGATGGCTGGATCAATTGAATATGATTTCAAAGTTGAAGAGAAAATTTCTGTAGGTTGCCTAGAAGAAAAATTGGATGCTTTTTGTTGAATTTTGTATTTTTTATTGAATTAATCAGTGATTATATCACCTATTATCAGTGCCAAACGGGGCCTAAAATATTTCGGAAAAGCATTGCCATCAAAATATTTTTGAACATACATATAATGCTGCCCTGATTTTATGCCAACAAGCAAAAAGTTATCCCGCAACAAGCAGATGGAAACACAACCATCAACATAAATTTTACCATTCCACCCAAACAATGTGAACACATCAACCCTCTTTGGCTTGTGTACCCTCACATCACCCCTCCACCCCTCCTTTCCACATCAAATCAATAATCACAAGTTTATTTCTTTTTGATATCCCATTTTACATTTTCTAACTCTTCTACACTACCCTCTGTTAGTGTAATGAGAGGCCATACCAAACATCAGATGATTATCCACAATATATTCTTGGTCATTGTATGGATGGAACACAAAGACCTGGACAATATGGTAGACACTGCTATTTTTGGAAAAATAAAAAATGCTGTGATTGGAAGGAGAGGTGTTATTCCCTGGGAACAAGATGCTTCAATCAATTTACAGAATTTTTGTGAGTGATTGTGCTTAGTCTGAAGAGCAACTGTGGATTATTCTGAGCAGCCAATACCTCCACCCCCAACCTACACTAAAAACTCAAGATGAGTTTGATATTCACAGATTGATTGACATGCCTGACCCGGATTTTCAACAAGCAGGAAGGACAACAAAATTGGACTCATCACAGTCCTGGATGTGATATCTGAAAACCTGGTCTTCCATTTTAGGGGAATTCATTCCCAACTCCCTATAGCACATTAACTTGCCCTAACACTGGAACTTCTTGGCTCAAAAAGTAACAGCACTTCCACTGGGTGATTCTATCAAAACTTGAAGGTTGGATGAGGCACTGTAGTCAAATTCACTCCCAGGTCATTGCAGAATTGAATTCTGTAGGACACCAATATGTTTCTTGGCCTGATGCAGGTTGCCAAGCTGAGATATCCAAGGTCATGAAAGCAGAGGGCTTCTTTGGTTGTGTTGGTTTTGTCAATGGGACAACAATCCTGTTATTCCAGCAACCAGAATACAAAGGGGAGGTTTTATGTTTGGAAACAGCGGTACTCAATCAATTCTCAGGTCATCGGTGATTGTGACAATTATATCACATCTTTCACCACTGGTTGGCCGGGACCATGTGTTAGTAGTTGAGTTTTCAATCAAATGTGGATGCATGGAAAACCCAATAAATACTTTGATGAAGTTGAGCAATCCCAGTCCTAATTATCTTTGGTGTTTCCATACTGATCATTTTTTCTCTCTCAAGGCCAATATTTGTTGGCCAACTCAGCTTATGAATTAACCAACACCTGCATTCCTGCATACAAGGCTCCTTCAGCTAACAGAAATATCAACTCTGACTTCAATTACTGTGAAAAATTGTGGTTCCGCAATGAGCATGTGCTTGGTGTCCTCAAATCCCAATGGTCCTCCTTGCAAGGGATGCACTTGCATCTATATTGGCAAAGTTATATGTGAAAATATGCAACATGGTTATACATCTGCATGATGCTGCACAACATGCTTGCTAAGCTGGGAAAAAAATGGGCCAAAAACAGTTGGATGAACTCCCCTCATTGGATTTGGACAACTCAAGCCTTCCTAAAATTACATCTGACAATGCAGATGCATTCTGAAAAAAATTGATTCATGACTGAGTTCAGTTTAACTACAATAAAGGGGTGTTACCTGCATGATCCTTTAATTCATCATCTTACCAACTCTCTAACATATTCTCTCATCAATCACCTTGGGATCTTTGGATTCTGCAATATATTCTACTTTTTTACTTTATTCTAATGTTTTTCTATCCTAATGTTCTTCTTTTCATGATTTTTAAATTTTATTCAGAGAATGTTTATGAAACATATATATCAATGGGTCATTTTTTGATGGCAAAAGAAAATGATAAAAAAACAAAGTGGAACTAAATGTGGCAAGAAATAAAATGGCTATTGATAGACCAAACAAAAAATTGCTGTGGCTTTGGAAACTGTTTTGCCATTGTTGATCAACTCCATGATCAATTTTTTCTCCAGAAAAAAGGCAAAATAGGACACAACAGAGACAAGAAATAATCAAAACAAAACATCCTCATCCAAGACCTCTCCAACATGTGAATAAAAATATGAAGTAGGTTTTTTGACACATGATGGTAGTAGCTACCCAAAAATTGCATACCAGGAAGGGGAACTTCCTTTTGGTCAGAGTTGCCCCTGCAGGAGTGGAACCTTTTTACTTGATCTTCCACAATATGCCTCTTTGAATCTTTGCCGTTGAGTTCTTCAGCGAAATAAGAACCTCTGGGAACCTGCTTGGAAATCCATTAGGGCCCACTCCAATTGTGGGCAAAGAGCTGACCCCATTGAACCTCTAGAGATTGGTTATAGGCCAGCACTTGATTTCTGGGCTTGAGGGGGTCTAAAATCCGGCCAGAATTCTTTTCCTCCCAGTAACACATCAAGTTATCCCAGGAGTCCATCATCTTGTGGAACAAAATGAAATGTGTTTCCTTGCTGCACTCAAGTTGAAGTGAGTGCCCAGCCAAAAGATCAGCTGTACTTTTAACTCCATCCCAATAAACACCATAATTTATTTCTGTATACATGAGGCTGTGTAGAAACCACAAGCTGCATAGTAAACATTGAAGCAGTGAAAGACACCCAAGCAGAATCAACAGCAATAAAAAAATCTGTACAGGTCAATATAGAAATTCACCAAATGATTACACCCAGGCAAAAAAACTAAGGATAAATGGGAATTTGTACCATTGGCTTTGTGAAAGAAAGAATCTAACACCAAACAATCTATATCCAATAATACAATTAGTTGACTATTTTAACCATTTTGACCAATTCACTGCTACTTCAACCAATAAAATTTGAAAAATACGCCCAATAATACAAATCAAATGCATTATTGGGCATGTTTTTCAGACTATTTGATCTATTTTGACTAAGTCAATTCAACTTTGAAAAACAAATTTTGACTCAGTCAATGCACTGTCAAAACTCCAATTGGGTTTTCTGACTCTCACCACTCAAGGGAGTGAAGTGAAGAATTAATATTCTTACTCTCACCCTTGGGTAAATAACTACCAAGTGCCATTCTTCCTCTCTCCCTTGGCTGAAAAAACCTACAAGTCACATTCATTCTTACTCTCTCTCTTGGGTCAAAGAACTAAACATGTTGGAGGCATGAAGCCAACATTTATCAAGTTGCAATATCAGCATCTTCACCGGCTCCACTTCCTACTCTCCTGCCTTGTATACTTCCTCCTCCCTTTCATTGTATGCTTCCTCCTCCCCTTCCTTGTATGCTTCCTCCTCCCCTTCCTTGTATGCTTCCTCCTCCCCTTCCTTGAATGCTTCCTCCTCCCCTTCCTTGTATGCTTCCTACTCCCTTTCCTTGTATGCCTCCTCCTCCCCTTCCTTGTATGCTTCCTCCTCCCCTTCCTTGTATGCTTCCTTCCCCCCTTCCTCTACTTCAAATACATCCTCCACCCCTTCCTTGAAACCCTCCTTGTCTGTTTTCTCTCCTTTTCTTGATTGGTCAGCCCCCAGGCTGGGCCGGATTTTTTGTGTGACCAGTACTTGTTAAGGGAAGATGGTACTGAATTAGCAGACTTGTAAATGGTAATCACAAGCTCGCCTTCCGCAGTTGGAAGGATGAGGATGTGCTCTTGGCCAAGTTCTAGAAAGATTACATAACAAGGGAATTTGTGAAGGTTCCTATTGGGCATCTTGATCCACTCAAGATTTGATGCCACACAACATGATAGCTCAAAGCAAACATTGGCTGATTGAAGAATTTTGTTGGTATCTTTCCAGGGACGCTTAGTGATTAAATTTTGTGTTGAATGAGCTTCATAATAATCGGTTTAGTTAGAATAGAAACAATGTGAAGATACAGACAGCTGGTGAGGAATACATTTACTGATTAGCTTTCCAAGCTCCCTGGATACAAGTAAGTGCTGTATGGATGTGATGAGGATGCAGTAAGTTCAAGTAACACATGGTTTTTTCCAAAAAATTACAAACCTTACTCTTGTTATTTGAAGGAATCTTTTCCTTAAAATTCAGCTTGGTGACTGTCAGCTATGTGTATGAAACACTGGCTAAATTTTACAATTAAACCAGGTACTGTCACTGTGCTGAAAGGTTATCTGAATAAATAAGTAATTTTATTCTCTCTATAGTGTCCAAACTATGCACAGAGGATAACCTAAAACTCCTTATAATTGAAGATTTGATATACAAATCACTCAATTGGAGAAGACTAATAGTTAACCGTGTAGGTTTGGCTATTCTTTGTCTTTTTGGGAAAGATATAGCAATAAAAATTGCTATTAAGCAGCTGGCAAGCACTTAAGCTGATTGGCTACTGTCAGAGGTGGTAGTCTTGCAGCAACTGCTTTCTAAGGCACAGATCAAGGCCAGAAGATGGGGAATTCTAAGGTAACTTGAGACTATTCCAGTAATAAAGGTTGGGTTGGATATAAAGGGAATACACTACTCTAATAGTAGGAGGAGAATATTCAGAGTAATTACAAAATGGTACTGGGGGAATATGCTGAGGAACCAATCCTAGGCCAGAATTGGCCTCCTTTCATATTCTAGAGATTCCTTGAGGAATGTTCTAGAATGTTTATTCTGAATTCTGCTCTAATGTATTACAATTCAAATGTACAATGATGTAATGGGAATTGTATTGAATTGAGCACAGTATTTTCTATGTCCCCATGACCTCATGACATGTATGTATAACCAATCACATCATGGGCCAATTCATTTAATAGAACAATACTGGGAAATTACCACGCACTCAGGTAATTTCTTTCTTATAAGATAACTTTATTATTATTATATTTATGCAAATAAGTTTATTTTCTCTCAGCTTTTATGACAATACTTTATAATCTATATTTTTACAGTTATTCCATCTCCTACTAAGTACCTTTTGAGATATGGTAAAGTAATAGAAGGAGTTGGAATTTGGTGGTGGTTTGAGTGAGGTACCCCACCTAATTTTACATGAAAAGTTGATTACTTTAATAATATTATAGTATATATTATTGCTAATACAATATTTTATTAATATTTTACATTGAAGTCAGTCTTTAGGATACTCTGGAGTATCTCTAGGGCTGACAGTGACTGAGCTTCTGGTTATGAGTGCTTGCAGTTAAGTGGGGTAATGATAATACCTATTGGTGTTGAAAAGTACCTTGACTGATTCATCTGCACCGGTTGTGCTTTTTATGAGCTTGAAGCTGTGATATTTACAGGCCTTTGCCACATGGACAGCCTGAAAAAAAATGACCAGTGTTGAATACAGGAAGAGGTAGATAGGTTTAGGGTGGTGAAATAATAACCTCAGGTGCCCATTGGTTGAGTACCTTCTGTGCCCACTCTTAAAAATGAATGTTTGGAAATCTTCCCAAAATTTTGACTGTACCATTGGATTGAATTACACCAGAGGTAGAGCTTTGGAGAGAATGATTGTCAGACATTGAGACAATAAGCCCACATGTCTACAAAATAATACAAGTCATACAAGTCACCTAACCCAATGGTTAAGGACTTGTGTTTACAAAACAAAAAGGAATAAAATGAACCAAGTAAATTATGATAAATTTGAAAGTTCAATTCCCACATGACTCATAAATTTTATCCTTATTTTATCTAAAATTTATCCTTTTAATAAAATAACTAATATTAAGAATTTCTAATTTAAGGAGAGATTAATATCTCTCCATGAATTTACACTACATCATTACAATTTAGTTATATCTCCTTCAAGGAGACTATTATCATAAATTACCCCAGGTAATACAAACTGCTTTGAGTTATTACATTGGGGATAAAATATTGTGTAATATTTAAGGGGATGAGATTTCCTTTTAAAGGGGATTTCCCCCAGATTATTATCATACAAACCTGCTTACCTTACTATTGTTTAAGTGAGTGGGGTTTATTATAATCAACCAATTTCCTTTATTCTTCATCCTTTATCCTTTTCCTAGTCACTAGAATCTTTATTCAAGTGACTAGTAGTCCTCTCCCACTCTCGGGCGTTGATAAACGCAGGCCAAGCGCGCACGCCAACGCCAGCCCGCACGCCATTTTTTTTTGGCGTGCGGGGCCTACACGCCCTTTTTTTTTGGCGTGTAGGGTCTACACGCCAAAAAAAAAGGGCGTGTGAGACCCACACGCCAAAAATGGCGTGCGGTTCCCGCACGCCTTTTTTTTTTGGCGTGTGGGCCCCGCACGCCAAAGAAAATTGGCGTGTGGGACCCGCACGCCAATTGTTTGGCGTGCGCTCCCACACGCCAAACGATTGGCGTGTGGGAGCGCACGCCAAACAATTGGCGTGCGGGTACCACACGCCAATTATTTGGCGTGTGGGGGGATATCGCCTGCGATATCCCCTCGCTCACGTAATCGAATGGTAGGGACCATTCGATTACGTGAGCGAGCCCGCCGAGTCTGATTCCTTTCAGGAATCAGACCGTCGGTCTGGTTGTTTTCAACCAGAACGACCAAGAATTCGATCAACACCCCCACTCACCGATTAAGAAAAAACAATGTGAGTAAAAAAAAAAAAAAAAAAAAAAAAAAAAAAAAAAAAAAAATCAAAAAAAATCAAAAAAAAAAATCAAAAAAAAAATCAAAAAAAAAAAAAAAAAACAAAAAATGAGAAATAAAAAATGAGGAAAAAACCCCCAAAAAACCAAAAAAATGGGTTTTTTTGGGGTTTAATTATGTGGAAAAGCCCACAGGCCCAGGGCTCCAAGACCCAACTGGCCCAAAGACAGGGCCCAATGGCCGTAAGAAGGGGCCCGCCTCTGCCCATCACCTCCCATGGGCCCACAGGCCCACTTTGATGCTCCAAAGGGGCAATAAAACATTCAAAGGGGCCATTCAAACCCCCCAGGCAGCTCAAAGGGCCCCGTATAAGCCCCAGACTCACACCATCCCCCCCAAAAGTGGCCCAATGGGCCCATCTCAAACACATTCATTCCCCCACATCTCTTCCATTTTTTTTTTAAATTTTTTTTACCATAGATAGTAACACTTGCTGACATACTCTCCCATTCATATGCTAACAGATTCCGCACAAATCACCAACTTGACTTCAACAATCAACAATGTCTTCACATCAGACCTGTGAACTAGGACGTGAGATTCATTCCTTTATTTTGTGTATAATATAAGTAGCTGGCTCACTCCCACCCACCCTCCCACCATTACACAGGTTTGGATCTCTGGGAAAAATGCACAGAGCTGGCGCGGCACCCTGCGTTGAAACCAGATGAACGTGAAAACCTGGAGAATTGGGCCTCTAAAATAAAGGCTGAATACGAGCAGTCAGACGATGAGAATGAACAGGTCTCCAGAACCCCGGCCCCGGCTAAAAACACCTTAGGCGCCACTAGGCCTGCTCCACCCCAGTCCCACCCCCGCCCTGAATTTGCAACCGACTCAATGGCATACTTATATGCACCCACTCCTGATCACCTACCTCCAGCAACCAACCCAATCCCCACCCTCCATCAATTTGCAAACCAAATAAACAAGGATGTTCAATATGGCCAGCCCAACACAACAAACCCAGCTGATGGATCCCCACGTCGAAGCGGAGAGATGCGGACAGATGTCGAAGGCCACAAGACAACCCTCAACACCTTTGGCCAGTCTTTCTTTCAAAGCGTACAAACGGCCCAACAACTCATTGGCCAGAAGTCCTCCAAAGCCCCCAATGCGGACGGGAGACGAGAAATTAACAATCCAGCCATCCGGGACAGCTCTGAAGACCCTGACGCAGAGGGTGAAACAGATGACTCTGAAGATGGTGCAGAAGACCAGCAAGTCCTCCAACAATTCCTTCATGGACGTCCCAAACCTACCTTCCACCAGGAGCCAGTCCATGAACCGGTGCCACAACAAACCCGATATCGCTATGACATGGTACGAATTGAAGATCCTACGGTTGAAGACCCGACAAGCAAAAAGGCGCGCCTGGACAACTCTGCTTCTTCTTCTAAAAATACAGGCCCCATGTATAATTTCTTCACCCCTCATCCCACCTCTCACGAATTCATCACTGCGCAATCACTGCAAGGCCTCAGAATTCCACGGAACCCCCCTGTTGCTGGGCCATCAACAGTCAAGCCACCTACCCAAAGACCACCGGGCGAATCAATTCCTCCTCCCCCTGTCCTGACGCCTCCTTGTAAGTCACTCCCCATTGCTTATGCACACCCATCTTGTAATTAACATCCCTCCTTTGCGCACAGCTATGGGTCTATTTATCCCTGGCCCAATGCTTCCAAAAGCATTGGCAGATGATTTGAATGAAAATTTGGCGGGTGGAATTGTGTGGTCACACCGTTCAGCCGAGAAAATGATTGAAAACATAGCATTCATCCTCACACACCTCCCCTCAATGGTCACACCACATCCAACGATGCCACAGGAGTTCAGCCGAGTTGTTTGGAGGGAAGTGGATACACTTCTGAAGGCATGCAAATCTGGTAAATACTCACTTTTTTTCTCACTTGTTCATACATCACAAAGGCTGATATTTGTGTGGTATGCAGAGAGAATTCTTAACCCCACTCAACCTGGTGCTCTCTCTCTGATAACTCCTGAAGTTTTCAACATGGCACAGCTCGAGGCTTCCCAGGAGAACCGGAAGGCGCCGCTGTCCAAACGTGTCCAGACCCACACACTTGCGGCGAATCTGGCCTCATACTTCTCTCCAAGTGACCACGCTTATCTCCGGCTTAAAAGTGCTTTGCAAGACTGCTGGGCCCTTCGACACATGGAGCAACAGGGCAGTGAATGGCAGCCTCTCCCCCTGGACGAATCTTTGGTGCATACTGCCCATCTTGCATTCCAACGAACTTATGAAAACCTTGGAAGTCACGCAAAGGATGGATCAAGCCCCCAACCAAACACCTCCGGTCTCAAGGTCCTTGGTCTATACTTCACGGGGGCTATGTCAGCCTTGTGTTACATCTGCGGGCTCCAGGCACCAACAAGACCAAAGTATAAAAAGCTTGATGAGTGGTCAACATCAAATACGCGGGAGCAAATGCGGATGCTTGCTGGTCTCCTGGTTTTTGGTCCAACAACCGCCTTTGTCACTAACAAATACGGGTCCGAACGTCCGACTGCTTCAAATGCTTCGGCCTTATTGGAATTTGGCGCCAATGTTCTGAAACATAAGGTTGATAGTGGTAATACTTCAGTGATGCCTCACGGGACTTTGGATAACCTCCGATTATACTTTCTCAACTTTTTGTGCTCCATGGGATTTAACCGGATTGGTCATGATGGTTTGCCAATGGTTGATTGGAAAAAAAACCCATGAAGAGTTTCACAAATGTTTTTCTATTCAAAACCTCCAAATTTTGTTTTCCCAAGATATAGAAATAGCTGTAGCCAACTACCACTTCTGATATATGTACCGGGGGTTGTTTTTTTTTCTTTGGTTTCCCTTTTATTTCTCATTCACATGTCCTTGAGTTGTAATTTCCACCACTGTCTTGCTCATCCACTTGAATGAAACATCAGACTTAAGTGTTTTTTGAAATATAACCCAAACAGAGTATTATTAACAGGCATCCAAGGAGTACTCATGTGGGTTTGTGGTTTCTACCTTATTGAAGGTAGGTTGTGGCCAATTCTTGATGATATATCAGCATTAAACTATAGATTATCCAGAATTGGGCTATTGGGATTCCTTAGTGGTATCATCATTATTATAGGGCATTAAGGAACAAACCCGGTTTTTCCGCGTTTACACACAGTTTTACGCAGCGGCAACCTCAAATTTGCTGCGCAGCACACCCGGTTTTCCGCTTTTAAACCCTTTTTTGATTTTTTTTTTGCGGGCGGATTTTGATTTTTTTTCAACATTTGAAAAATGTTTAATATACTTCCAGGGGTGTAGAAATTTATGGTAATTTTTATTTCCCAAAAAAACAATGTCTTCTATTTTTTTTTGCCCATTACATATCAGTTCAGGAATGTAATTCAGGCGTATATTCACCATTTGTAAGCATTTTCTAGCTGTTATCAGTAGTGGTGATAACAATTTCTCTTTCTTATACGTATTATTTGTGTGCTAATAAATTATTAACTTGCAATTATGTCTCTTGCTTTGTATTTTATTTATTTATTTTATTCATTTCATTTATTCTAGGGCATTAATAAAAAAACCCAGTTTTTCCGCATTTACACCCAGTTTTCCGCATTTACACCCAGTTGTTGGTTATTTAATAAACAACATGTAACACTCCAAAGCATCATGCAATGTACCATACCTCTGTGTATAATTGTATTTCCATTTCTTTGTCATGAAATCTGATAAGAAGTCAATTTTATAATCAGTATTTGTTTCCAATGAATTCTTCACCCTCTAAAGTGTATGAATCCATTTAAAAACTCCCTGAATATCTAGAAAGACAGATGTGAAGGTGTTTGGAAATAGATTGAGTGCAAAAATCATCAAAATCCAACCAGTGATTTAAAAAAAAAAACTGTTATTCACATTAAATTCTACACCCCTTAAAGTGCTTAGAAAAAGTTTAAAACATGTGAAAATGTTGAGAAATCCTGGAAATTAAGCTGTCAGGATTTTTTATGAAAAAACCGGCGGGATTGGCCAAAAAAAAAAAACCATGGTTTTTGAGCAAAATAGAAATTACCATGAAAGTCTAAACCCCTGTAAGTATGAGAAATAAATTTAAAACTTTGAAAAATAATGGAAATCCGCCCGCAAAAAATTAAATTAAAAAAAAACCGGGTGGATTGGCCAAAACAAGTAGAAGACACAGTTTTTTTTGCAAATTAAAAATTACCACAAAGCTCTACACCCCTTTAAGTATAATAAATAATTTTAAAATTTTGATAAATAAATAATGTTTACTGGTTTTACTTATTTAAAATGCCGCCCTCCATATTTTTGTTTTGTTTTGTTTTGTTTTGTTTATATTCCTTGTTTTGATTGTTCATTTTATTTGTTTTAAATAAAATATCAAATGAGGATGATTGGGGAGGTCACGCGCATCAAATGCCGCGCTCCACGTGCTATTTGCTTAAAAATTAACAATACAAAAAACCCGGTGTAAATGCGGCAAACCGGGTGCACTGCGCAGAAAAGTGGGTGTAAATGCGGAAAAACTGGGTTTTTTGATTAATGCCCTTATTATATTAAAGGCCCTTTTATTAATATTAATAAAATATTAACTTATCATCGCGTATGTGTCATTTGTTATTGTCACATCTTATAAGTATTATTTATTATCATAGAGTAACCTGAATTATTCATGTGTTAGTTAATCAACGTATTATTAATTTAAGTATATCATTTATTGTAAAGATTGATTGTAGTTTAATCATACTATATTATCACTCTATTATTTATTATCACAGAGTAGCCTGAATTATTCATGTGTTAGTTAATCAAGGTATTATTAATTTAAGTATATTTAAATTGGGCATTAATAAAAAAACCCGGTTTTTTCCACATTTACACCCAGTTTTACGCAGCGGCGACGTCCAAATTGCTGCGCAGTACACCCGGTTTTCCGCATTTACACCCGGTTTTTTTATTTAATTTTTTGCGGGCGGATTTGCATTGTTTTTGGAGATTTTAAATTTATTTATTATACTTACAGGGGTGTAGAATTTTATAGTAATTTTTCTTTATGCAAAAAAACTATGGCTTCTATTTTTTTTGGCCAATCCACTCGGTTTTTTCATAAAAAATCCTCACAGCTTGATTTCCAGGATTTCTTTTATTCATTTCATTTAGTCCATTTATTTTGTTTAATTTAATTTACTTTTGTTTTGTTTATTTTACTTGTTTTACTTATTTATTTTATTTGTTTTAAATAAAATATTGAATGAGGATAATTGGGGAAGTTGCGTTATTCATAAATCATTAACTTGCAATTATGTCTGTTGCTTTTAATTAATTGATTAATTTTATTCATTTCATTCATTCTTATTTGTTTAATTTTATATTATTGACTTTTGTTTATTTTACTTATTTAAAATGCTGCCCTCCATATTTTTATTTTGTTTTGTTTATTTTCCTTGTTTTAATTGTTTATTTTATTTGTTTTAAATAAAATATTTAATGAGGATGATTGGGGAGGTCACGCGCATCAAATGCCGCCCTCCACATGCTATTTGCTTAAAAATTAAAAATTACAAAAAACCGGGTGTAAATGCGGAAAACCGGGTGCACTGCGCAGCCGCAGCTGCGCAAATATCCACTAGAGATCTTGAAGGAATAATATTAAAGAATAATAAGAATGGTAAACATTAATAAGGATAATAATAATTAGTGTTACTTGCAGTAACTTGGTACCTTTAATCATTTAGGTAACAAAGAGTGAAGAGTAGTGGAAGGGGAAACACAGTCTAGCCAAGCAGCTGCTGGGCTCTTGTGAAATAACCGGGAGACTTTAGGGAGAGGAAAGGGAATCGTGGGGGTCCGCTTGACTATCACACGTATCCAATGATTATCATTGAAAAATGATAAGAAGAGGGCTGGCAGCGGTTTAGGGTCCGGGGGAACAGTGGCGGGAATATATGTGGTGCTCCCGCCCGTTCTGCTGAGGAAGACAAATGGCCGGTTGTACGCATTGGCCAGAATCGGTCCCACATCCAACTTGCTCATCCATTTGTTCATGGGGACTGATCCACGTGGGTCAGTCACCTGAACACGTCCGTAAGCGCGGTCGAATTCTGAAGGCCCCCCAAGGTATCTTGTCCAATGTGCCTTGTTCTTTTCCATCTCTTCTAACACATCCTTTCGCACTTGGTACCACCCATTGGCCTTAGCGTAGGGACCCTCTGGTCTATCTGCTGCCAATGCATGTGCCACACATGCATAACCACAGTTCCCATCACCTGCAGGGTTATAAGTGGAATGCAGGTATTTTAAGATCCATGGTGGAAGCTCTGCCTGACAAGAATGATGAGAAGTTGGTTATCAGTTACAGTCAGTGCATTCCTCCTTGTCCGTGTCAAGCTTGAGTCACTCACTGCAACATCAGGGTTGGTATTCCCCTGTCTTGTTCGGCCAGCCTTGGGTGCAACCTCAGCATCTACATGCCGGTCCTATGAAACATACAATGGAATCAGACCCTGATAATCTAATGTCAAAGTTATAGTACTTACCTTGGCTGTTGGGGGTGAATGTAGCCTGGCCTCACCCTGCAACTGATCATGAGAGCTTGAGGCCTGCATCTCAATAGATGAGGAGGAATCCACTGGGGGATATGGTTCTTCATCTGATTCCCCACCTTGTGCGTCAGAATCTGCGACTGATTCCCCATCTGTGGCATCAGATTCTTCTTCCAATGCCCCATGTGGGGCATCAGATTCTTCATCTGATTCCCCATCTGGGGAATCAGAATCTTCATCTGAAACTGCATCTGCAGAATCAGATTCTTCATCTGTTACACCATCCATACTACCATACTTGGGCTGCCACGTTTCCTTGCGCCGTGATGTTCCTGAACTCGAAGACCCCCGATTCCGTTTCCCAATAGTGAGGCTGCCAACTCGTGGGGGGTGATTTCTCTTGACTGCTTAGTAAGTCCATCAGTTATCAGCCTCTTAAAAAGACATGCAATAAAGTTGCTTACGCATGAGTGTCTCCACACTGGGTAGCTCATCCAGGTCCCCAGAGGAAGAAGCTGAGGTGTCCAATGGAGCCTGCGCCCGCTTGGACTGTTGCTTACCCCCTTTTCCTTTTGATACACCGGCCTTCTGTCTTGCTTTCCTTGCCTGCGCCTTTTGGATTTGCGCTTCCACAATTTCTGCATGGGTGTCATCGCGCTTTTGAACTCGCCCACTACCCTTTCTCTTCTTCCACGGCCTTTCCAGTTTGTGTTTCACTCGGATAGGATCAGGCTCTGCAAGCGGGACCACGTGTGTGTTTGCATGGACCCTTCGTAATTTTTTCATTGTTGCTTCTAACGCCGAGGGGTGGTGGGACGCCAAGATCTCCTGCTTGAAATCCTCAAAATCGTTGTCAAAGTCGTACAGTGGTTCATCAAGAGCCTGCAATGAACATAGATGAAGATTAGCTAGGAGGGACATGAACAAGTCATACATCAGGAGGACTCACTGGACCATCAGGGTTATAGGCCAGATGCCACTGGACATGGAAATCAGAAGGCTCCACATCTCCCTTCCCCTGGACCAAACATTCAATAGTGTGCGAACACGGAATGCCCAAGCCAGCCTGGAAATTACCTTTGCATTGAATGCTGGGATCCCCAGGCTTGGTTTTCTTCATCTTGATGAACTTGTTGTACTGAGACAAGGCCAACTTGAGCGCATGACAGGAGATTTTGCAGCTGAGGGACTTGAAGGCATTTGGTAGTCCGGTTAATCCCTTCTGTAACTCGTGTGCCAGGTTCGTGTGGGCTGTGTCAAGTTTTCGGTCCACTGCTGCAGCAATTGTAATGAAAAGTGTTGCAAAGTCGCACCTAGCCGACGTCACATAGGTTTTCAGCCAGCTGTGGGCAGATTCACATCGTGACGAAGTCAGATTTCCTAGATGGGGTGTCATTCCGGCCCACGCATTCATGAACTTCTGTCGCTCGCTCCAGACGTTCTTGTACAGGTATTCGTAGACGTTAGTTCGAGTGACTAGGTACCGTGTCAGTTGAGCCCACTTTGAGTTGCAGGTGTCCTCATTGGGGGCATGTGCGACCTCATGCCAGAGCCTCATGAATTTGGCCCATTCTTCGCCATCGCCAGCAAAGGCTTGCTTGCAGTTTGTCACAATGTTCCGATCGATGTGCCACATGCACAAGTTCGCGGTTGCATTTGGAAAGTGCTTTGAGATAGCATTACGCAGTGCCGATTCCCTGTCTGTCACAAAGACCTTTGGCGCGTGGTCAGCGTCCCATATAGATCTATGGGTATCACACAGGCACCGGAGTACAGTCAGTTTATGATGAGAATAGGTGATTAGTCAAATATACCACCCACTTCAACTTATCAAGAGCCCATGAGTAGGCCTCATTCTTCTCGTTTCGCATCAAACAAAAACCAATCGAAAAACTGTGATTGGTTGCAGTTTGGCCAACCACATGCAGCAGGGGGTAGTTGTTCAGGTTCGTCTTGTAAGTGCAGTCAATGTTGACCACATGGTGGAACCTGCGAGCAAGAAGCAACGATCCTGGGTGCGCAAACCACAAGTAAAGGAGCTTGCCGTCCGTATCGTAAACGTCCTCGTGTGTCCAATTGGATTCGTTGAGGCAACGTAGGAGGTACTCGATTGGGGTGTTGCCAGCCCTCTTCTCCGCCCTCAGTGCCTGCTTTGTGTTCTATATCGTCCGGTTGGTTACAAACCTTCCCTCACTGCTAGTAAGGAGTCTAGCGATTGCCTGGGGTTGCATTCCTAGAGACGATAAGCGAGCAACCTCAGTTTGGCCTTCGACAGAGAGCTTCTTGTGGATGACTACATGTTCCAGATCGATTGGACCATGATTGTGCTCAATCGTCTTTCGGCATCGGAGTTCCCATGGTGCATCCTTGAGTTTTACTGAAGTTGGGTTTGTGGCCGGATATTTTGAAGCAGCACCCCAGTCGCTTATTCCTAGACTCTCGAAACCGGATAGCATCAACTGAGGTTTGGTCTTCCCCGGCAACTGTGCATGCAAAGTAGATGTTCTTGTCCCTCTTGGAAGCACAAACTTTCAGAGCGTAACCATGCTCGTGGGCCCATGTGGTGACAAAGTGTTTGAGATCAGTGACACATGTGAAAAGGAATTCGGGTGGTGCATCCATTGCATCTGGAAACACAAGCAGTTCAGCCAGTCTGCCTCAAGTGGGCGAATTAAGAAACTAGAAGAACTTACTGCCAACTGAATAATCATAAGATTGTACATCTTCAGATTTCATCAACACTTTATGCGGTTGATTGGCAGCGGGTAACATTGCGGGGGCCAGCGGTGAACGTCCTAAAGGATTGAGCGGGTATACTGGAAGATTGACTAGGTAAAAATTAGGTCTTGGTAAGATGAAAACAAGGTGGAGAAATATTTGAAGACTCACCTTCAGCCACAGTTTGAGGGACTTGAGGGCTGAAAGTTGCAGGGGGAAACGGTTGAGGGCTGGGTGGTGCAGGGTGATACCTGCCGGGAGATGTAGGCGTGACGCTTGGGTATTTTACTGGGAGATTGTGCAGGTAAACATTAGTTCTTGGTAAGATGAAAACAAAGTGGAGAAGTATTTGAAGACTCACCTTCAGCCACAGTTTGAGGGACTTGAGGGCTGAAATTTGCTTGGGGAAATACTTGAGGGCTGGGTGATGCAGGTTGATATCCGCCGGGAGATGTAGGCATGGCCCTTGGGTATTTGACTGGGAGATTGAGTAGGTAAACATTAGTTCTTGTTAATATGAAAACAAAGTGGAGAAGTATTTGAAGACTCACCTTCAGCCACATTTTGAGGGTCTTGAGGGCTGAAATTTCCTTGGGGAAACTGTTGAGGACTTGGTTGTGCAGGTGGCCAAATTTGAGGGCTAAATGGCGCAGAGGAGGTTATTTCCCCCAGAGATGGCTGCATATCTTGCATGACGGGTATGGAAGGGACTTGATTTGTCTGCGGCGGAGCGGGCACTGATGGTTGGCCAACGGGGAAATTGTGTGAGGTTGGCAGGCCTTGGAAGTGAGTGGGTCCAAGAGTGAATGGGTTGGCCGGGTGGGACAATGGTTGGGGTCCCGGCTGCCAGTAGTTTGAGATTTGTGGTGCTTGATGGGATTGCGGAAACGGATGGGATGGTGGGGCTTGAGTTATATGAGGTGGTGCGTAGAGGGCTGGCTGAGCCAGATAGGATGGTTGGGCTGGATCAAGCTGATAGGTAGAGGCTGGAGGTCGATTGTGATAGTGGGTGAATTGAGGCAATTGTACCTCATATGGGCGGAACACAGGCTGCGCTACTGGGTGGGCTGGGGGCCCAGGGTTTGGCTGGATTGCCAGTCTGTAGTTGTTGTCATTGAAGCTGTAGGTGGCTGGGTGGGCTGAGGGGACAGTAAGGGCTGGGGGGCTTGGCCATATTGGTTGCTTGGGTAGCCATAGTTTGTTGCTAGGTGGCCTGATTAATTGATTGGAGCTGCAGGTTGGCCAAGCACGTGTGGATTTCCATACGCAGAGGTTTGATTTTGATACATGTTGCCAAGTGGGGCGTGCGGGTGATGGTTGGGGTCAACCTCATAGAATCCGTATGGGCGTGGAGGCTGATTGGTTGCGGAGTTGTAATCACCGGTGTGTGACATCTTTTGCTGCTGATTTGGTGATTTGTGCGGAATCTGTTGCATTTGAATGGGAGAGTTTGTCAGCACGTGTTACTATATTTACGGTGAAAAAAAAATGGAAATAGGAAGAGATGTGTTGAGATGGGCCACTTTTGGGGGGGTTGGTGTGCGTCTGGGGCTTATACGGGGCCCTTTGAGCTGCCTGGGGGGTTTGAATGGCCCCTTTGAATGTTTTATTGCCCTTTGGAGCATCAAAGTGGGCGTGTGGGCCCACTGGAGGTGATGGGCAGAGGCGGGCCCCTTCTTATGGCCATTGGGCCCTGTCATTGGGCCAGTTGGGTCTTGGAGAGGGCCCTGGGCCTGTGGGCTATTTTTCTCCCACAAAATTAAACCCCAAAAAATCCCTTTATTTTGGTTTTTTTGGGGTTTTTTTCTCATTTTTTGGTTTCTCAGTTTTTTGTTTTTTTCCTCATTTTTTTTTTTTTTTTTTTTTTTTTTGGGCATTAATAAAAAAACCCGGTTTTTTTTCCGCGTTTACACCCGGTTTTCTGTGCAGCTGCGGCTGCGCGGTGCACCCGGTTTTCCGCATTTACACCCGGTTTTTTTTAATTTCAATTTTTAAGCAAATAGCACGTGGAGGGCGGCATTTGATGCGTGTGACCCCCCAAAACAAATAAATAAATAAATAGAACAAGGAAAATAAACAAAATAATATAACATAAAATGATATAAAATGATATAAAATTAAATAAATAGAATAAATGAAATGAATAAATTAAATAAATTAATTAAAAGCAAGAGACATAATTGCAAGTTACTGATTTATGAATAACGCAACCTCCCCAATCATCCTCATTCAATATTTTATTTAAAACAATTAAAATAAACAATTAAAAACAAGGAAAATAACAAAACAAAATAAGATAAAATTATGGAGGGCGGCATTTGATGCGCGCAACCTCCCAACTCATTCAATATTTTATTTAAACAAATTAAATAAGTAAGTAAAACAAGCAAAATAAACAAAACAAAATAAAATGAAATAATGGAGGGCGGCATTTGATGCGTGCAACCTCCCCAATCATCCTCATTCGAAATTCTATTTAAAACAAATAAAATAAATAAGTAAAACAAGTAAAATAAACATAAACAAAATAAAATAAAATAAATAGAATAAATGAAATGAATGAAATAAATAGATAAATAAAAAGCAAGAGACATAATTGCAAGGTAATAAGTTATTAATAAATAATAAATGTAATAATAAAAAACAAAGAGACATTAGTACAGACTAAGAATGTGCACACAAATAATAAGTATAAGAAAGAGAAATTGTTATAAACACTACTGATAACAACTAGAAAATGCTTACAAATGGTGAATATACGCCTGAATTACATTCCTGAACCAATGTGTAATGTGTAATAATTATCTTACATGTAACACTCCAAAGCATCATACAATGTACCATACCACTGTGTATCATTATATTTCCATTTCTTTGTCATGAAATCTGATAACAAGTTAATTTTATAATCCGTATTTGTTTCCAATGAATTATTTACCCTCTAAAGTGTATTAATCCATTTAAAAACTCCCCAAATATCTTGAAAGACAGGCGTGAAGGTGTTTAGAAATAAATTCTGTCCAAAAATGATTTAAAAAAAAGGCCAGTGAAGTTAAAAATAAACTGTTTGTCACATTAAATTCTACACCCCTTAAAGTGTTTTAAAAAAATTTAAAATTTTGAGAAATCCTGAAAATTGAGCCGTGCCGGGGTTTTTTTATGAAAAAACCGGGTGGATTGGCCAAACAAAATAGAAGACTTGTTTTTTTTGCAAAATAAAATTACCATAAAATTTGACACCCCTGTAAGTATGATAAATAAATTTAAAACTTTGAAAAATAATGAAAATCCGCCCGCAAAAAATTAAATTGACAAAAAAACCGGGTGGATTGGCCAAAAAAATAGAACACATAATTTTTTTGGAAAATAAAAAATACCATAAATTCTACACGCCAAGAAGTATCTTTAGCAACCTTAAAATTTTGAAAAAATAATGAAAATCCGCCCGCAAAAAATTAAATAAAAAAACCGGGTGTAAATGCGGAAAACCGGGTGTACTGCGCAGCAATTTGGACGTCGCCGCTGCGTAAAACCGGGTGTAAACGCGGAAAAACCGGGTTTTTTTATAATGCCCTTTTTTTTTTGATTTTTTTTGATTTTTTTTTTTTTTGATTTTTTTTTGATTTTTTTTTTTTTTTTTTTTTTTGATTTTTTTTTTTTTTTGATTTTTTTTTTTTTTTTTTTTTTTTTTTTTTTTTTTTTTTTTTTTTTTTTTTTTTTTTTTTTTTGATTTTTTTTTTTTTTTTTTTTTTTTTTTTTTTTTTTTTTTTTTTTTTTTTTTTCTTTTTCGGATTTTCAGACTCACCGCTTTGGTTGATTGAGTCGGAGAGCGGGGTTTGTTGTGGTTCTGGTTGAAAAAACCAGGACCATAAGCGAGCCCCAGTCCGGAAACAGACTCGGGTCGCTCACGTAATCGAATGGCCCCTGCCATTCGATTACGTGAGCGGGGGGTGTGTATATCCCATACACATAATACATACATGTATTATGTGTATGGGGATACACACCCCCCTCTCACGTAATCGAATGGCAGGGGCCATTCATTACGTGAGCGTGTGGGCCCCGCACCCCAAACAATTGGCGTGCGGTTCCCACACGCCAATTTTCTTTGGCGTGCGGGGCCCACACGCCAAAAAAAAAAAGGCGTGTGGGAACCGCACGCCATTTTTGGCGTGTGGGAACCGCACGCCATTTTTGGCGTGTGGGTCTCACACGCCCTTTTTTTTTGGCGTGTAGACCCTACACGCCAAAAAAAAAGGGCGTGTGGGCCCCGCACGCCAAAAAAAAATGGCGTGCGGGCTGGCGTGGCGTGCGCGCTTGGCGTGCGTCTATCAACGCCCCCCACTCTCAGGGAGTTGTTGAGGCAAATTGTGTAGAGCTTTTACATAGCCACGTTCCCTTGTTACACAAAGGTACCAGATTCTCCGCTTTCAGCGTAGAGGAGCTTATTTCCACGGGCTTTGATAGACGCACGCCAACGCCAACCCGCACGCCAATTTTTTTTGGCGTGCGGGGCCTACATGCCAATTTTTTTTGGCGTGTAGGGTCTACACGCCAAAAAAAAGGGCGTGTGAGACCCGCACACCAAAAATGGCGTGTGGTTCCCACACACCATTTTTTTTTGGCGTGTGGGCCCCGCACGCCAAATAAAATTGGCGTGTAGGGCCCGCACGCCAATTGTTTGGCGTGTGGGTCCCTTGCTCACATAATCAAATGGGAGGGCCCATTTGATTATGTGAGCGAGCCCCCTCCCGGCTGATGAGGTTATACAACCTCATCAGCCAGGAGGAAGTCCTCCCGGCCGGCGAGGCTATACAACCTCGTCGGCCAGGAGGACTTCCTCCTGGCTGACGAGGTTGTATAACCTCGTCAGCCGGGAGGAAGTCCTCCTGGCCGACGAGGTTGTATAGCCTTGCCGGCCGGGAGGACTTCCTCCCGGCTGACAAGGTTATACAACCTCGTCAGCCAGGAGGAAGTCCTCCTTGCCGACGAGGTTGTATAGCCTCGCCGGCCGGGAGGACTTCCTCCTGGCTGACGAGGTTGTATAACCTCGTCAGCCAGGAGGGGGCTCGCTCACGTAATCAAATGGGCCCTCCCATTCGATTATGTGAGCGAGGGACCCACACGCCAAACAATTGGCGTGTGGGAGCACACGCCAAACAATTGGCGTGCGGGCCCGACACGCCAATTTTATTTGGCGTGCGGGGCCCACCTCCCGGCTGACGAGGTTATACAACCTTTTCAGCCAGGAGGAAGTCCTCCTGGCCGACAAGGTTGTATAACCTCGTCAGCCGGGAGGGGGCTCGCTCACGTAATCGAATGGGCCCTCCCATTTGATTATGTGAGCAAGGGGGGACCCGCATGCCAAACAATTGGCGTGTGGGACCCGCACGCCAAAAAAAATTGGCGTGCGGGGCCCACACGCCAAAAAAAAATGGCGTGCGGGTCTCACACGCCCTTTTTTTTTGGCGTGTAGACCCTACACACCAAAAGAAATTGGTGTGCGGGTTGGCGCTGGCGTGCGTTTATCAACGCCCTATTTCCACTGGCCTCACAGGTTATGGTGAGACCACAAAATTACAGGATATTATACTGTATACAGTATAATATACATACCTGTTATTCAACCCCATGTCACATGAGAGACAGGGGCTGACAATGATCATCAGGACCATCATCTTTGAAATTGGTATCAATACCGTCATTGTTATTTTCATTTTGGCTGTTGAGAGTGGCATTCTCATCAGGTGTCAGTTGCTTGTAAGATGCTGAGAGCAGCCCTACAAGATGAGGACTCCTAACACCCAACTTACTATCCAATATCCCCTGTAAATACTATGGGAATACGTGTCAGCTATGTGTATGAAACACTGGCTTAATTTTAAAATTAAACCAGGTACTGTCACTGTGCTGAAAGTTTATCTGAATAAATATGTAAATTTATTCTCTCTATAGTGTCCAAACTATGTACAGAGGATAACCTAAAACTCCTTATAATTGAAGATTTGATATACAAATCACTCAATTGGAGAAGACCAATAGTTAACCGTGTAGGTTTGGCTATTCTTTGTCTTTTTGGGAAAGATATAGCAATAAAAATTGCTATTAAGCAGCTGGAAAGCACTTAAGCTGATTGGCTACTGTCAGAGGTGGTAGTCTTGCAGAAACTGCTTTATAAGGAACAGATCAAGGCCAAAAGATGGGGAATTCTAAGGTAACTTGAGACTATTCCAGTAATAAAAGGTTGGGTTGGATAAAAAGGGGATACACTACTCTAATAGTAGGAGGAGAATATTCAGAGTACTTACTACAGTGGTACTGGGGGAATATGCTGAGGAACCAATCCTAGGCCAGAATGGCCTCCTTTTATATTCTAGAGGTTCTTTGTGGAAGGTTTTAGAATATTATGTCAAATTCTACTCTAATGTATTACAATTCAAATGTACTGTGATGTAATGGGAATTGTATTATATTGAGTACAGTATCATCTACTTCCCCATGACCTCATGACATGTATGTATAACCAATCACATCATGGGACAATTCTAATAATAGAATAATACTGGGAAATTACCACACACTTATGTAATTTCCTTCTTATTTGCATAACTTTAAGTTCTTATAATTATGCAAATAAGTTTTATTGTCTCTCAGCTTTTATTACAATAATTTATAATCTATATTTTTTGCGGTTATTCCATCTCCTACTAAGTACCTTCTGAGATGTGGTAAAGTAATAGAAGGAGTTGGAATTTGGTAGTGGTTTGAGTGAGGTACCCCACCTAATTTTGTATGAAGAGTTGATTTCTGTAATAATATTCTAGGATATATTATCATTAATACAATATTTTATCATTTTTTACATTAAAGTCAGTCTTTAGGATACTCTGGAGTATTTCTAGGGCTGACAATACTATTGGATAGTCATATCCTGTGCCTCCCAATTCCTTGCTACACTTCCACCCTCCTCCCATATTTACACCTGTAAACCACATATTTCCGTTCCTTGGTCCCTGCACAGATGTGCTTCAGCCAAAGCCAAGAACCACAATCCAAAGGGAAATTACTCCTTGGTTCTTAGCACCTCTCCTGGCTGGATATATTCTTCTTCCAAGGTCAATAAGGGGAAAACTTTGGATAGAATCACAACAGGTTGGCACTTACCAAGTTGGAAAATCAGGCAGGCCTGATCAGTTTGCAGGAATTGATTCCATTGGTTTGCTTTCCTAAAGGCTAGCCATTTACCACTGGTGGAACATATGAGTTAGTAGGGGAACAAGGCAAGTGAGAGAAGGTTGAATTACAGAAAGCCATGGACCATTGGTAGGGACACAAATTGTTTATTGCCTTGATGGAAGGGGCTTTCTCTTGTTCCTTGTAGAAATAAAGGAATGTTGCTTTGTCTTTGGTTTAGAAGCTGCCTTTTGAGTTATCCTGAGCTACCTTGAAAAGTTGGGTGGAAGTATGCTTCATGAATTCTTTGAGAGGCTGGGGGTAGAAAGGGTTTTCTGGATTGTTGTTTTCTAGATTTTTCTTTTTTTGACCTTTACTAGCAGTTGGTTTTCTCAAGTCAGCCAAGGGGGTAATATTGTTTGGAGTGGTATTGGGGGGTGTCTGAAAGGGGACTCCAATGAGATTAGGGTGGATTTGTGTGGTGAGAGTTCTGGCTTGGAAATCAAGAGAATCAAGGAAACATTTTCTGACAGGATTGGCTGAGCAGATGGGTGTGGGTTGAAGAATAGGCATTACAGCAGGGTTAAGTGGTGGATCAGGAGGGGATAAGATGAAAATATGCTGAGGCTGAACTGGGGAAATGGGGATGGGAGTGGATAGAGAGAGCCCTAACTGGTTGAAGGGGATGACTCAAACTAAACTCAACCATCTTTGGAGCCCTCACCAGTTGTAAAAGTCAACCTTGATGTGCATGTTGGCGGTGCCCACAGTGGCCCAGGCACTTTGGACCGTCAATATTTAAAACAGGGACAGTTTCAAACCATCCGGGAAAGTTGGCAATATTTAAGAGTCACCTATCAGATCACCTTGGATACTCTGTTTATCCACTTTTTGGACAAGGGATAGGTGATCTACAGTGGTGTAGGGTTTTATTTAAACTGGACAAATGTGTTTGACACTAGCACTGCAAAAAAACACTTGCTCAACTTCCTGCAGTTGACATGCAAAGTTAAAAAGGCACCTTTGGACTTTTCCATGTCAACTGCAGGCAGTTGAGCTGGTTTCTTTTGCAGTGTAGTAGGCTAGCTAGCAAGCTGAGTTTTAAATCCGACCAATGTGAATACTCTAAGCAATGAGCAGTGTAAATTATGTGACATGTGCATAAATTAGCCCTACGTGAAATGGGCTAATGGCTTGGACTGTCAAGTCAGACAATTCAATATCCACGGATCTGTTAGAATTGACTCATGTTTTTTAATTGAATAAAATTTCCAGTGTGGATCCAACTGGGGCCTGTTCAGTGTACTTGAGCATGATTGAAGATGTGAAAAAATTCTAGTTGATTATCAATACTGTCCCCTGTAGCTCTGAGCTCATCATGACATTGTTCAACTGTGTGAATGGCAGTTAAAAATCAATTAAGCTCTGGCCAATCAAAAGAGGAAGGAGTTTCTTGTGAATATAACCATTAGGAATCAACTCAAACTACAGTCCAGTTCTCTTTTATAAAATTTATTTCCCCTCTGGTGTGCCTCAACAAAGTCTCATAATCATTAGAGTAGAGCCCACCAGTCATTAGTTCATCTCAGTCATTCAGTTCATCTGGACCTCTGTTGATTGTCCCCATTCATGAAAAATATTGGTTCAGGCCACCACACCATGAACTCTATCAATCCATAAGCTCATTGGAAGAGATACAGATTGGACAATTACATAACTTGTTTCAATATTTTTCTGGTTGATGAAAGGGAATGTGAAATACAATTCTTATAGCTATAAACAGTAATCAGGTAGGATAGAGAATTGGCCATGCTCGAAAGTAACTCCAAGTGCTAAGATTTAAAAGAAATTGGACCTCTCACTCACTTCCAATAGAAATTTACGTTAAAAAATTTACAGGGGTGTGCTATAAGTTTGAGTAACTGTTTTTGTCCCTATGTTTATATTTACTTTATCTCAGATAGAAGCATATACACCGGTTTTGCGGTTCTCACCAGCCCAGTTCTTCGCTGCGATGGGAAGATAGATCAAGCAATACATGATGAGTTGGCAATCTCTTCATTAAGATAAGGGAACAGATTCCAGAATCGTGAACCACTCTTACAAGTACATGCTGATACCACCTACGCGCTTTGCAATTTTCAAGTCAATCATTGCCACAGAGCTCCTGACTTGGGCCATCAGGCCAGGAGGGCCGCAAGCACCTAGACCAACCCCGTCCCCACCTACAACGTCCATCAAAAATTCTTTGACTAATACATCAAGTTGCGGACGTTGCCATCGTAGCTTGATTTCTCCCAACGGAACAGGGTTTTCGACTTTGACTGTGACAAAAAACCTAACATCCAGTGAAAGACCATACATGGATGATTCTTCGATATCTTTTTCAAGCAGATGGCCAAAGTACTTTGCAACCTCTATTGAACATTTCAAGTGGAATCCATGAAATCAGAACTCTTGTTTAGGTGATGCTTATGAATAGGAACTAAAGAGATTCTCACCCCAATCTCGAACGGCAAATATCACCAAGGCTCTTTTGGTGACCCCCCCGACTTTAGCTAAGGAAACAAGCTCCGAAACCACTGCCACCAGAAACGAAACACCGCTTCCCCCAGCACAAATGATCACATCCTTAAACTCGTCTAACCCATGCCATCCAAGTCCCCCATAAGGCCTATTTTCACAAACGAAAAAAAAAGTTCGACTATCAATTCAGCATTGTGCCAGTGGTAATTGGCAGAGACCCTGGCCGTGATTTGAATTCTTACCCTTCAACATGCACATTAACTTGAACCCCATCAGGCAATCCAAAATCCAATCTAACCGTTTGTGCGATTGTCCCATCACATTTATCGTCTGAACTCTCAAAATTGCTATTGGATTCAGCTAGAGAGGTCTTTTTATCTTGATTTGTGATGGAACTGTATATGTCGCTAGGCAGTTGAACTTGGTTCTGCGACCCATTCGAAAACCTGTTTTGCGAGACAGGCCGTACATCATTGAACCCATCAACAGTGACTGCTTTTGCGTATAGCATTGTGGTAAAGCTTCCGACTGCTTTAACATATAATATAAGACTGTTTGTTTCTGTGCCACTTCTTGAAGGAGCAGATGCTATAGTAAAAGGATGTGCTTGTAAGCCTTGCCAAAAGTTACCGAGCAGTCTTAAGCGAACATGGTGCCCTGGTGAATATTACATCATCAGTTCGATCTCTCCCCGAAAACACTTGTATTTGAGCTGTACATGCATGAGGTTTATACCTGCTTTCCAGCCAGTTTTGATTCCATTGATTTCGACTCGGGTTATTTTTCCAGGAAGTGGCGTCAGTGTGGCAGTATGCATCTTCCATTTGAGGACCTGCCATCCACTTGAAAGTAGATGAAGAGAAACTGCAGAGATCATGTACTGGAGTGTTTTCTCAAACTAATAAGCTCGAATTGAACGAAATTGGTGAGGATCATCGAGATTGGTAGGATCATTGACTCACAGGCCGAAGAGCTCTCTCATGATAGATCCCGCCAACAAATACTGAGACATAACCTAACACATGGATCAGATAGAATATCTTGTAAAATCTTCTTCGGATTACTGGAATCGCAGTGATACCGACCAGCATCCTATTTCGAGGGAACAACATCAGCTCTGTATTTTTCATGGGAAAAATGGAAGCTTCACAAACAACATGAAACCCAAAAAGCAGCCACTGTAGAAGGCTCTTGTGTTTGAGATATAGCCTTGCGACATCAAAGACATCATTAGACCTCCATGAATTAAAGAACATGCAATCACAACGCAGCCAATGAATCTGTGAATAAAGTTTAACTAGAGAAGCCCAATTAGTGAATGGATTAGTTTAGTACGAAATTTTGACGGTAGTTGAGAGTTTTTCTGAGACTATTTTGAAGTCTCTTGAGATGAAAACACGGCGCAATGATTTTCAACGATATTTGAAAATGGTCGAGGAAGGTACCTTTTCATATCCTTTGCCGAGTAATGATAGCGGAGTGTTTTTCATGGAAAACAAGACCAGGAAGGGTATGTTTGCCGCTGCTAAATAGCCAAATCTTTTGGGATTGTGAGTCGGAGTCGGATTGGATATAACGGCTAAGATCACGATCATTCCAAAAAAGAACTATTGGTGATAAAAGAATTCGAATCAGTTCCTCATTCTACCCAATGAGCTCAACGTAGTGCCTGACAGTGACCCACACTTGATAGGGTGAGTTGACCAAACGTGAAATTAGATATGAGCGGGACGTTTTGAAGGAATGTAAAGCCGTAGATTTGTTTAAGTACCCCCCATTCAGCCTGCCAACTTGTGGGATGTTGGTGCACATGGGCAGGTTGAAAAGCTTGGCCTCGAGGAGGTTTCCCGTACAGAAACCATCCATAATGGAATGCTCGTGCCCCTCTTCTGATCATCATTATGATCCCGATAATCAAACAAAGCTACAGGAGATCAAATCCAATTACTACCTTTGTTTTTTTTTTTCGAAAAATGACGAACTTGAACGTATTGATGCTTACAATTACGCAGAGCCCTAGCACGTGATAGTTTAAAGAAGCAAGCCAGCGGTTTACAATTGCCTGCCCCTCCATCATTTTGGCTATCCTGGATGCAGCGGATACTTCGATAACTTCGGTTTTCTCGGGTTTTTCGTTCAGATCAGTGACGGAGGCTTGATGCTGAGAGAAGGCTATCTGAATGAAATGCCAAAAATACCATATGATGCTACCACAGCGGTAGCCCATGTTGCTTGCTTGTTGTGTAGCAAAAATTGGATGAAGCTATCCAGCAAGATGGAAAATTGGGATAGTAAATGCGTTAAAGGGAAATGACAAAAGTGATCACTGCCGAAAGGACTCCAGTAACACTCCATTGTCATGCTCCAGCACCGTCAAGGCATTGCCATGGTCAATTGCAACAAACGTTGCCATGAAAAGGTAAAAAAAGCACGCTGCCTTACCGCTGAAACTTGCAACCAATGGAAAAATCGGTCCAACTAACACGGAGTGCAATGTCCATTTCGTCGGATGCTAAAGCGACCGAGAAGCTGAGTTTTATGCAGAAAATCGCACATGGTATCGTAGCAAGGTTTAAAGCGTCCCTCCCAAGAAGGGTCCCGACGAGCCGAGGTACATTTTTGACCTTCTTCACCCTTCTTCTCCTGGACTTGAGATCAAGGGAAGCATGCACTCGGGCTCTCCCTATGTTTATAATCACCTTTACATCATCAACATACATTTCTTTCTGCATCAAAGTGTTTTCTTTATTGGACATGTTACAGGCTTCAAAAATCTCTACATGCGGATGGAATCTCCCACTAGCTTTTCGTACCCTCTGCGCAATTCTTTTTAGCTCACGGGTTGTATAGTAATTCAGAAACGCCAACCCGGTTTATTATGTACCAGTTCGAGATTCTATCCCCTTCGAGCTTAGGACAGAAATAGTCACTTAGTATATTTATTGAAGCGGCAAGATGACCCGCGAAAACGAGAAAAAATAACGAAATTAATTAAGCAGCAATAACCTCCGACCAAGAGGCGTAAATTGCTTCATGAGCAAACTCATAAGTTATCATCCAGAAAAATCAAATCACTAGCTGCAATGTAACAAATAATCACTCTGGACAAACTATCTTACTTCATCAGCTCACCATAAATAGAGCACCCGAAGTGAATAAGCACTGATTCTGAGGCGGAATACAGGAACTGCTGTGAGGCTTTGTTACGCTGCTGCTAAACACCCACCATAGGTGAAATAGAAAGGACAAATACATGGGTTATCAATCATGTGAGCCGGGCAAGAGCGCAATCAACCAATTAAGGATGCAGAAGGCTGACACGATCAACTCCGGGTCCTCCAACACTAATGGGCCCGTCCAAACTCTGTTCGATAACTGGGCAGAAGGAGCAGCTGAAATAAAATTCATTAGCCATGGTACACTCAGTGTATTGCGGGTCAATCATCACTGCGTCTTGCACCATGTCCTTTCTGTCAAGCTGCCGAAATAGTGACCTTGCTGAGTTAGTGTTTAAAGCTCTCGTTACGAGATGAACGTGCTTAAATTCAGACCCATCAGTACCAAAGATAGGAAGGCGCAGCGCGAGATCAGCTGGCCTTCATGGGTCAGCTTGTCAACATGTAGATCATCGCGCGAGACAGGTTAGTATGTAGGTGCAGGAGTAAAAAACTAAAACAAAGATGAATGGATGAAACCTTTCTCTTTCGAAACTTGAAGATGGCATTAAGGGGTTAGTAGTTTAGCTGATAGTCAGCATGCTACTTCATCAAGTAGAAGGTTTTAACTCGTCAGTGAAGTCAGGGTCATGTATGCGATAACCGGATGGACCGAGGGAACAGGATTCATGCAAACAAAAAAAAATCAGATGAACAAGGTTAGACAAATAAAAGCTAGAGTAACTTTTGATGAGTCAAGTAAGTGGGTTAGTCAACAGAAGTCAGCTGGCAGAGTTGCTGGAAACCCCAATAAATCTAATGTTCGCAAGGCTTGTAGTTGTTACGGCAACCAACAAACTTTGCCGACGATTTTTGCCGCTGCTTAGTACTAAGCTCCAGTCGTTACTTAGGACAGTCGATCCAATCGAACTATTGACCATAATAACCAGCGTACGCTCCTTGAGGGACGAAACTGGGCGCTGCTGATGGCAAACCTGATTCAGCTCCTGGCGCACCAGTAGGAATGTTAGGCGGCCCAGGCTGTTGCTGATGCATATGTTGCTGGTGTTGCTGAGGGTGGTGGTGCGCATGTTGACCATGGTAGTAATGCTGATGATGGTGGCCATGATGGCCGTGATGATTATGATTGTGATGACCGTGCTGAGCCGCATTGAATACATAAGCATTCCGTTGGCCATAAGAGCCTCCGTGATGTTGAGGTGGTTGGGGCGGATGCCTGTGATGATGGGGATCATTCACCAAATTGTACACATTCAAATTGAGTTGAGGAAACTTACCAATTCGAGGCTACACGCCACGGTGGCACCGTGTTTGATGGGGTACCCGAGTCACCATTCCGAGCGGGTGTTGATGAGCCAGGTGGGCCGACCCAATTTGATTGATGCTTGGGTGTATCCGATTGGCCATTTTGACCTTCTTCTGAAATAGGTGCAACCTTCGAGGTCTCGCCTAACTCAGCCATAAGTGAGGCGTACTTATTGAAGCATACTCAAGATCAGCAACAGTAGATAAACGAAGAAAGGAAGAGCCAAAACGCTGCACCTCAGAATCAAACGCCTGGGCTACACCACCACCCGCAGCAGGGGAATTGGTCCCATTGAAACCACGGCGCTGGGTACAATCTCTAATGATGGAAAGTCGTGAATAAGTTTACAGGTAAATGTAAGTGAGTCCAATATCTGCCCACCGAGCCATATGGCCAGCCCCTCCACAAATGCGACAGATTATGCCTGCAGAAAAGTTGCGCTGCTCCGGGCAATCGTATTTGCGATGACCTGGGTTGCCACAGTTTTGGCAAACCTAGAAGAAAAGATACAAGTCAACAAACGGGGGGGTAAAAGCATCAATGAGAATAAGACCAACCTGGTTTTCGAAATCTCTGAAGGTTCCATTTAGCTGCGCGAGCTCACGCAATTGATTGAGTTTTTGTTCATTTTGACTTTCAGGTACCGAACAGGCCTTGTAAAACAAGTAGTGTCCAATCAGTACCATGCAACTAATGCAGCATTGTTTTTGAAAGTCCTTACTGTCTCGATCACTTTGTTGATCAATCTGACACATTTGTCAACTTTGTCTTGTGTGTCGGCCGTGACCAAACAATGCATCTCGTCATCATCATCGCCGGCGAACTCCTCCTTCCGGCCCTTTCCCTCCTTGACACTTCCTCGACCCCTGATACTGATTTTGGCGCCACTTTCTCCCTCCATTTTTTTCAGACTGTTACCTCTAGGCCCAACCAGCAAACCAAAGAACTTGATTTCCGGAAACTCCTTGATCGGTATGTAAACTTTTTCAGAAGGCCTGCCGGACCTGTTACCGCCAAATTTTTTTTGTGCTTCGAAGTCAAGTGGTGGGCGGTACGATGGGTCGATTTTGATCAACCTTTCAATCAGTTTTGTCCGTTCTTCTTCTAATTTGCGTCTGTAACGAAATTCTCGGGTGTTCGTCCGACGACCTTGACCGTCGTATGTTGGCGGTGGAGAGGGCGATCGCTCCTTTTCAGGCGGAACAACATCCCCATTACGTATTTTGTTGTTAACCTGTTCGAGACGAAGGGTGGCTGGTAGTGAAAGGATCTCAGTATGGTTTGGTGAGTTCAAAATGGCGGACGAAGAAACAAAATATATCCATACCAGCATAGCGATCGAGATCTGCTGCGTCGACGGTACCGTTAATAGCTACTGGAAGGCCAGCAACGTTGACTTTTTCACTCTCAGCACCCCATCGACTTTTACGTTTGCGCTCTGTGGGCGGCGGTTCGGGAGCGGTGCTGGCGGGAGGGAGTGGCGGTGGCGGTGCATCATCACGATTGGTAGTAGGTGCAGAAGTATATGAAGTGGGAGCACCCAAGCCACCAAATGCACCCGAGTCTTTAGAATCTGATTGGCTGCCACCCCATCGACGAGGAGCACCTAGAGGAGCATCGTTTGTGCCGGTGACTTTATTACCGTTTCGCCACATAGCTGGACCAAGTATATCGGTTTGAGTTTGAGTTCCAATAGACCTGTAAGCCGATGAGTTTATTTTTCAAATCGGTGGATTCGAGGGGTTGCAGTATGAGTTGATGAGGAAAGAAAATGGTCTGCAACCTCTGTGACGGTTTGTGTTAGAGCAGCTTGCGAGAGACAGAGCGTCAGAAGTGCGCGGGGCAAACTTTAGGTGGTACGTTCCCTCGCATATTCCATTTGCCTCACGAATCTGTCACACCCCCTGTCACAGTACAGATCAACAGACGCGACAAAACCCAACAACCCGAAATTTCCTGACACAATCAAGACTGGATACCACGAACAAGGACAGGCCATGGCTACGGACGGCGATATTGAAGAGCAAGAAACTCAGGCAGGCTGAATTTTCTGATCTTATTGACTTGGTTGAGGTTCACTAAGATGCGATCATTATGTATCCTGTGGAACATTTTCTCTGATCACATGACAGGCACTGGCTAAAATAGCAAATGAGGAGTATAAGGTAGCGTAATTTTGCCTCCAGAAACTGGATCACTGTAAAATCTATTATGCGCCTCTAATTGTGAAACGGATAATTGACTTTTCCCTTCCATCCGCTTTCACTCTAGACTTGGAAGAAAAACTCGCCCTTTCTTTATGATTTAGTATTAACACATGCATTGGACTGGCCTACCCTGACGACTCAATGGTTCCCGGATCAAGAGTTCTCGCCTGACAAGTCACATATTACCCAAAGAATCCTTATCGGCACTCACACATCAGATAATGAACCCAACTTTCTGCAAATAGTAAATGTTAGGTTACCCAATCCAAATTCTGAGGAATTAAGTCTAGATAAGTATGATGAGCAATCAGGTGGTATGTCGTCATTCATTTCAATACCTTATGTATACGCTTGAGCGCCCACTTGCCAAATCTCACGTCCATTTTTTCTAACTTTGGTTGAGAAAAGAAATAGGCTCTTATAGTGATACTCAACCTCGCTTCAAAATCATACAATCGATTCCACACGTCGGTGAAGTAAATCGGGCGCGTTACATGCCACAAAACCCTGACTTGATCGCGACGTGCGTCATATTTCACCTCCTATGATTGATTACTGCTCGTTGATGACTAAGATCCCCTATTAATAGAAAAACCATCACTGGCGACGTTTACGTTTTTGATCGGACCAAGCACCCATCTGATCCCCCAAAAGACAATGTCTGCAAGCCTGACATTACCTTGAGAGGACATTCTAAGGAAGGGTATGTTCAAATTACCAATGAGCATGTTCCAAGCTGTATGAGACTAAGATCTAGATGTATGTTTCATTTTTTCCTGTGACAAACAGGTTTGGACTTGATTGGAATCCAACGAAGTCCGGTGAAGTTTTAAGTGCATCGGAGGACGAGACAATCTGCCACTGGTACAAATTGAGCTGCTCCGCTGTTTGACACAGTCATCTAATCAAACAACCACAATCTGCTTGTAGGGACATAAATGCTTATTCAAAGGGAAACCCGGTTATGGAGCCGTATCGTGTCTTCAAGGGGCACACCTCTATAGTCTCAGTTAAGCAGTATGACTAAACATGTGTATTCGGCATGCAGCTGACTACCTTCCCCACCTTTTCCCCACCAATCTTGCTTTTTCTTGATAGGATGTTTCGTGGCATTCATCGCAAGGCAGCTTGTTTGCCTCAGTCAGTGATGACAAGCAATTGCTCATGTGTGTAGTGTTGGTCTCATCTAGTTTGTCGAGAGGAGACAGTTAAACTCCTTGTATACGTAGATGGGATACTAGGAACCCCGACACAACCAAAGCTGCTCAAGTAGTCACTGAGGCGCACAACGGCGAGATAAACACCGTGGCATTTTCACCACAGTCGGAATTTCTGCTTGTGACTGGCGGCGCTGACCAGAACATCAATCTTTGGGATAATCGAAACTTATCGAACAAGCTTCATTGTTTACAATCTCATCAAGACGAGCTCATCTCCCTCGCATGGTCCCCTTTTCATCCGACAGTGTTTTGTTCAGGCTCGTCTGATCGTAGGATCAACATATGGGACCTCAGTAAAATTGGCGAAGAACAGACTCCCGATGATGCCGAGGATGGCCCACCTGAACTTCTGTTTGTCCATGGGGGACATACTGCTAGGTAATCCACAGGTCACTTACAATTTCCGCAATCTATACTCACATGCTTTATTCATTCGCGCTCATTCAGACCTACAGATATAAGTTGGAGCCCTACTACACCTTGGCACCTTATCAGTGCAGCCGAAGACAATGTGATACAGCTCTGGTCACCTAATTCAACCATAACCAAAGGTCCGAGCGGCATTAGCATACCTCTGGACGAACTGGAATAAATTTCATTTGCTCATGTAACCTTTCTCTACGTCCCCATTGAGAAACTATTTTTGTTTACCCGACCGTTTGGCTTGGATAAATGTATGTTTTTGGATGCATCCAAAACACAGGCTCCTCGTTAGCTGTCTTTTCGAGTCCCGTACCTACGGTGTAACACAAATTTTGATCTGATGAATGATTTTGACAAGAAAATGTTTTGTAAAGCTTACAAAAAAAGTGCTACAACTTTCCAACTTGATTGCTCCAAAAGATAACATCAAATTCAGAAAGAAGCGTACCTCAAGGTGTGGCCCTCGGCTATACACGCCATGGGCAATTATAATGGGCCCTGCGAACCAAACCAGTCGTTAGTTCAAACAGAAAATGTCGGGTTGTACCAAATGACTTGTGATTGGTGAGTATGCCTGGCGGAAGTTTTACATTTTAGCTCCGAACCCTAATTTATCCTTTTATTTTTATCAGTATCACCTATCACTAACTTACTCAAGTGCCTCGCGGCTATTGGACCAATAGCTACCAGTAGGCATTTCTCAGGTTGCATCTGCATTTGTAGCTGTGTTGTGGCAAGCTATGTGAATCAGCTCTCAATTGTTGATATTCTTATATTAACTGGGTATTTTTATGTATGAATGGTGACCGGCTGCCAAAAACCCACAACAATTATCAACTTATCCACCAGCTCACAACAACAAAAGAAATGAAAAACAAGCAAGAAAAAGAATCACAACTGTAGATAGGGCAGTAGTAGTACAGCTTCTAAAACGTCAAAAACTCAATGCTATTAGTCACTTTCTTAATTCTGTTTGGAACATTCTGGGGGTTTTGAATGAAAACTATTAAAGGGCATTCGGCACGAGTCGATTAATTTGATATTTATCTCTTGATGGATGTTAAAAGGCGCAATCATTCAAACAAGTCAATGATAAATATGAGTCGATTCCTGAGAAATTATTAATGGTTCTTTGAATCTGAGAGTGGTAACTTGGAGGTATGGGAAGATAGTTCATGAGCAAATTTTTTCATAAAAGAAGCATCTTCTGCACCGAAAACTCTTTTAGGATCATCTGTGTATCCGGCCAATACAAATCCGCCGGAGTCACAATACGGTTCGGTACCGACGGCGAATAACATTGCGGATGCGAAGGGATTGGATGGCCGCTGATTCATCATTGGCTCTGAGCTTTTGGGCTGTATCATGGTTTTTTCAGAGTTGTGAGGGTTTTGGTAAAGCAAGCCACCTTCGGGTTCTCTTAACGCACGCAGATGTAAACCTGCATCAAAAACAGGAGCTGGTATAGGGATGTTGTGACCAGAAACGATCATCGTTCGTCCGGATTCATCTGATTTCCGAGGAGGCAGTACGGCTGTCAGATATACCAGGGAAAGATCCAAAGTTTCTCCGATTAATTTGGTTGCAAGGTCCATAACCTTTTTCACTTGAGGATTCAAGACTGCTTCGGCATCTTCGAAGAGACCTGCGCAAGGTTGAGTGTGAGCTTTCAACGGCACGTTTGCGTGTAGCGACGGGGAAGTGGTATAATTAAAAATGGAATTGATTCCTCTCAATCTTCTAAAGTTGGGTTGTTTAGGCGATGAGGCAATGTTTCTGCGACCGGTCAAAGCATTGGAGAAAGCCGTAGGCGTCAGACTCGATGAGTGTCGTTTGTTCGTCGCAGGGGCAATAGCTCTTGTCTCGTTATGCCAGCTTTCTTCACTCGCCGTCAGCTGATCCCTTTTTTGCCTCATCTTGCGTGCAAACCATCTTTCGATTTCTCTTCGTGCGTATTCCGCCATATAGACAAGCCTTCTACGGTTATCAATGCTAAATGAATCTCGAGGTGACATATCCCCAACGCACAATGAGCCTATGGGACATGATTTTTCTTCGGCTTCTTGACTTCCATCCAAATTGGGTGCCATTAAAGGTACACCTGAGTAAAACATCGATCCAAAAGATTGTACCGATGGGTTATTCTCAAATCTCCAATCCTTGCGAGCGTCAAGGACTGTTAGACCTTTGCGATCGCCAAGAATAGTATGGGCACCTTTCGCGCCAAACAAAGCATTAGAAGCAGTGAAAGATGTTTCCATGTGTAATTAGTTGAGGTGATAAAATCAATCCACGCACAAAAACTTAGCTCTCGGGGCGCGTCCCGAATTCCTCCTATGCCGATATCAGCCAAACCAGATTCGGCTAAAATCACCAAATGATCGTCCTCAAAAACCTGTGGGCCGTAGGTGAATATAACAGCGTTCGGAATTTCCCTCCTTAAATATCAAGATATAATCAGTCTTGTTTAGAAAAAAACTCACTGATAGTAAGCTGTACGAGACGCCGAAAAGTTCACGGCACTGATTGACAATCTTTCGTAAGACAGGGTGTTGCTCTAGCGTCTTGGAAGGTAGGTGATCACATTCAACGCCAATATCAGTAGCTATCTTCTCGGTAGTGCCTACACCAAGTTCATTCAAGCAAGATTCACAACGATTTGGCCAGGACAGTTCGAGGCTTGATGGGGCGGTTCCTTCTTCCATCATTTTGCTGCCAATTTCGACTCGCTTCTGCCATCTGGCCAAACCCTCTTCTGTTTCATCGTATGACTTTCCCCCAAACATACCAAGTCGATTCATTACTAACTGTCGGACTGATTCGTTCGCTGGGTTTGGAGCTGCAAAGTATCTAGCTTCGAATGCGGAAGGGGCACATCTCCTACGGGCCACCTCGAATATCGGTAGAGGGGGGTTTACGATATCTATTTGCCCCTAGCCACCGGGAAAAAATCAAGCGGAAACGAAAATATCAGCATTCCAGCAAATTTCCTTTGAAAAGCCAAGGTATGTCCTTGGGTGGCAATAATGCATGTAGAAAGCTGATTCCAAATTGCGACGTGAATTCTACACTATGAACGACATGTGGAAGGAAAACAACGTAAAAATATGACTAGACTGCTCACATTCGCATAAAGTCGAGAAAATTCATCCCATGTTTTTGGGTGTTCTTCATGAGGACTGTCAGCACTGATGCGGGTTTTCAAAACAGCAACCATCTTCTTAGCTCGTGGTCGTGTTGAGCGGCTATGCTTGAATTTGAGAGATTTGAGCATCGTGATGCGCTTGCTGGTACTCTTTGACTTGTTAGATCCACGTTGGCTGACATCTTCCCCCTTTCCCTCTCGAAAAATAACTTCTGTGCTAGTAACAATATTATTTTGTCTACTTGTGCCATTAGATTTCAGAGCGAAGGCCTTGAACGCAATTTGTCTTAATTGGATGAAGCGTAAATTTTTCTTTAGTCTGGCGGGTTTATTCTTGCGGGGTGCTTCATCGTCGCCATCGCTGGGCACGTGGGAATCGAGCCACCAATTATCAGCCTCGAGGCTTGGCTCACCCGGGGAGCTAGAATCAGAAATTGTAGGACCTGTAGCTTTCTTCCAGAAGTAATCAGGCGGCCGCGAATTGACTGGACGCTTTGATTTATCACGCAAGGTGACGTTGAATAGAGAGGAGTATGGTAAATTGATTCCACGGGATCCTGCTGTTATGTGAGCCATGATGTGAAGCTGGGCTTGAGTGGATGAGCGGAAGAATAAGAGAGGTGAGGGGTCAGTCAGTCAATATTCCTTTCTACTTGTCGGCTCAAGTTACCGTCCCGCGCATGACCAACCGAGTGTGCGCGGCTCAGCGTCGCCGGACTGCACGGTCTGTCGTTTTCACAGCAGCTTCATTAATTGTAAACAGCTTTGGATTAACCAGAAGATAATGAATGCCAAGTTCAAAAAACGGGATTTGCGTTTCAAATTCTCGAAGAGTGTAGAGCCTACCCGGCAAAAAAAAAAAACTCAAAAGATTCATATATCCAATCACCAAGCGGCCTTGTTTGGTTCTACCTTTACATGGGTTTAGCCTTTCAGACCCCATTTTTGGTGCGGGGTAAGTCTTGAGCGATCTCTTGGTAAATACTCAGAAACACGTACCAAGATGATTAAGTTTCTTTTCTCCCAGCTTCATTTCGAGATAGCAGTAGATAATGGGCCCGCGATTGGGCTCAAGACAAAATGCTTTGATGAAACCATCGATCTACATCGAGCCAGGCATCAATGTATGTGCATCGTACTCTTTAGATTTTGGTGGCACCACACCACGAGCTTCGAACTCTCCACAGATGTAAAAAACTGAAAAAAGCATGCAAGAACTTGATGCGCCGTCCACGGGGGCACGCGTAGGCGTCCGCATCCCGGGGCGCTCTGCATCTGCAGAGATGCACGATGCGACAGGCTCTCGGCCGAGGTATGTACTCCCGTACGTAATGCATGTCCAAGTTTCAGCCGACCCATTCCGGCTCGGTGGTGGCCACTGGGTCGCCTGGAGGTTGCAATGAACCGATTGACGCCGACGGAGACGCTTCACTACCATTCTATTATGATTATGAGATCTGTTAATGTATCGCGCTTATCCACTTCTCCTTCAGCAGTACATCTTACAGTTGTTGTCCAGCTGATCGTCTACATAAACTCACAGAAATGCACCAGTGAAACATTTGTTAGGAAATGCCACTCCAGTGCAGACGGAGGCGCGCAGACTCGCGATTGACGTAACAGGGCTCAAGACATCATGTACGAATCACCGGCTTATCCCTCGTGAGGTTCAAAACCTGTTTCGCTTTTCAATCCGCAAATGTGATGCCAGCAGCCCTAACCTCGTGTCACAGAAGCGGTAGCGGTATTGTCGTTGCATACACTACACTCCATTCCGTGTATGTATGTAATTCTATGTGTATGTACACGTTAAGGAGCTACCAAGGCTACATATCAAGGGACAGTTCGGAGTTGATAAAGAGTTCTAAAAGGCGACTACATACTTATTTATTTCATTCCAGTGCATCAAAAGGCTGAGTTTCTTATCAAAGTTTCAACCTACTTGACAATCGTTTCCTTGTGCCCCGACATCCAAGTTTGTCACAACTTTGTATAAAGTCCCCAGGCTAACTGGTGGAGGTTAACTTCGAGCACTATATTCGCATACCTAAACAATGGGGCACAAGAACTACAATACTGATGCAGAGAAGGCGATTTCTCCTGTTTTAGCGTCCTCGAATGCTGGTGGGGAATCCAGTGACTTGCCAGAGGCTCATCAGCTTCATAGGCAGCTTCAAAATCGACATGTGGCGATGATTTCTATGTTAGTAAATTTTGAAGTTGATGCAGCACAGAAGATATACAAAGAACTGGAGTCACAAATTGACTTTCGGTTTTGTTATCTGGCTTCAGCGGAGGGGCAATAGGTAAAGTTAAAAATTCAGATCAGCCAATTTGTGTAGACCCCTCACCTGACGTACTCAGTTGTGATATTCTACTCAAGGCACTGGATTGTTCATTGGAACCGGTTCCGCGTTGGCCAATGGGGGCCCTTTTATGCTAGTATTGGGTTATTCCTTGATGGGATTGATGGTATGGGCACTTATGTGTAGTTTAGGTTAGCAGTTCACCGAGAATCACTCTTCAGATTACCAATAGAATACTGAACTCTTCATGCATTAGGGGAGATGATTGCACATCTACCTATTCCTGGTGGTCATCTTGCTCTTGCGGATCGTTTTTTTTCACCCAGCTTATCATTCACTCTGGGATGGTCTTATTGGTATCTCTGGTGAACCTCTATTTGAACCTAGACCTGTTCTTAACATGAGACTGACTGCTTCTTTTGGTGTTTTTTTTTTTTGTTTCATCAGGTCAGTTACCCTCCCAAGTAAGACAACAATCTATTCAAAGAGAGATGACTGGAAAATTGTATTTACTGGGATCTTGTTTTATCTTCCACAGCTGAGCTTTCAGCTTCGGCGCTATTTATCAGCTTTTGGACAGTGAAGGTGAACATGGCCATTTGTCAGTTATATCTTTCAATGTCCATTTTTTTAGAAAATGGAGTGCTCTCCTGAACAAAGCTACTAGCACTACAGGGATTTTTATTTTCTTGGTTATAGTTTCTCTAATAAACCTGGGGTGAGTTGAATAATAGCCCTAAAAATCTTTGTTGCACAATCCTGACTTTAAATTTAATTTAGAGGAGTACGATTTTACGGTAAGAAATACGAGTGGATCAAAAATTTGCATATATACCTGATTAATTTTTCTTGATGCGTTTTCCAGGGGAGATGGAATTTTGGTTCTCCAGTGTCAAAGTCATTACAATTGTTGCAGTCATTATCTTGGGTCTAGTTTTAGACCTAGGTGCTGTCACGGGAGATATGATCGGCTTTCGGTATTGGAAAAATCCCGGTATGGGCGGTGTCTTTTATGTATTTTTCATCAGACAGTTTGAAGCGCTCCTTTAACAATCAACTTTCATCTCATACGGCAGGTCTTTTTGCTCAGGTATTCACATTTCGCCCATGTAAACTCGTGGAGACAATCCATATTGAACAATTCTTTTCACTGTGTTGATTTTATTTAGTACGCTGGCGTACCTGGAGCTTCGGGCCGGTTTTTTGGTTTCCTTTCAGTATTGATTTCGGGGGCACTTTCTTATATTGGAGTTGAGATGCGTAAGTAATGCACTTTCTTGAGATCAGGCTCGGTAATCTTGTAATATGCCGACCGTGAGGCCTGGGCGTCGGATTTTTCTAGCTGCGATTGCGGCTGCTGAAGCCAAAAATCCACGGGTGGGTCGCGCTTCCTAACTCCTCACCAGCGGACATATATGCATGTCGCATATCCTGACCTTCATTTCATTTCAGAGAAATTTACCAAGGGCAATAAAACGGGTGGCGGGGAGAGTTCTGGGATTCGTAGGTTCCCTGCTGATTCAAATCTTTTTGCCATGCTTTGCTGACATCCTGCGAGTGAAAAAAGTACATCTTGAGCACGTTGATAATTTGTAAGGCAGTCTTCTTTATCCACTCTATCAGCTGCTCAATCCGTGTTTTGAGCTGATCTTAAAAATATGTTTCCTAGCAATGCTGGTACCTTCGAATGAACCCCGACTACGCCTGAACTCTGCCTTGGGAGCGACGTCTCCCTTTGTGATCGCGTGAGTATCTGATAATACAGCATGTCGCACACTGTGCTTTCATAACTCACTTCACAATTATATGTTGCTCCATTTGATTTAGCATACACAATGCTGGTATAAAAGGCTTATCATCGGTAATCAATGGGTCGTTGCTATCATTCACACTATCGGCAGCCTCTTCGGACTTGTGAGAATTTGTAGCTTTCATTTCATTATCTGAGACGCCGGCATAGCGATGCTCATGGAGGATGGTTTTTTTTTCGTTGGTACAGATATATTTCGAGTCGGACTCTGTATGGTTTGAGTATTACTGGAAATGCGCCCAGGTTCCTGTGAGTTTCAATACAACTTATCCCCGACTAACTTCTGCTGATGACTGTGAAACAAATTTCAGGGCAAGAACGACGCGTAACGGTTTACCTATTTATTGCTATTTCATTGGGATAATTATGGGGCGAGTCTTCCTGTGGATTCTTCAGAAATTGCAGTTTTTTAATCCTCTCTTTGTGGCTTCATCCCCGAAGCAGAACGCTAGCCTTTATGGCCGCTAGTAATGGCCAAGTAAGTAACAGTTACTTCGCTCTGGGATACTTTCAAGTGCTGAATCAAGTCATGGCCTACATCATCAGGCAGGCGTAGTGTTTGGTTTCCTTGCGAACATGACAAGCGTAACTGGCTTGATGAGCTGGGCGGGTATATTCATTACGTATGTAACGCTCAAAGCTTGAATACATCAAAATATAAACATTGTCTACTGATTGACTGACATATGCTGACCTGGAATAGCTATATACGATTCCGGGTAAGTAGAGGGATGTGCGCCTTTGTGCTCTGACATGCAGCCAATTGATGAGGCACACCCATGAAATTTCTTAGGCTGGAATGGAAGTGCAAAACTTTGACAGATCTCAACTACCTTACCGGTCCCCGTGAGTTTCAAGAAAACCTTCGAAATGAACATATTTCCTTGAGCTAATGACTCAAAATACAGGGTTGGAGTCACCGGAGCATGGTGTGGATTTATATCCTGCGTGATTATCACACTACTTAATGGATTCAGGGTTTTTTTGAAAGGCAACTGGGAACTTGCCACTTTGTCAGTTTAATTTTTCAGCTCCATATTTACCTGTATATTATAAGGCTAACCCATATAAAACGTTTATTGCTTCAAAGCATAACCTGCTATTTCCCAGTTGGCGCATTCGTCTTGTTATTTGTTATCCACAGATGGTGGACAAAAGCAGGTATAGTGGAAAAACGACACATGGACTTCGGTAGGTCTCTCATGTCAATTCAAAAATATTGCGAGGTGCCGTGCAGAAGTGTGATATCGATCTGAAGCCTTATTTGCTTGCCTTTTGATTTAGTAACGGGAAGTGACACTGCTGGTAAGTATTGGTTTCCGAGCATAGTCCCACAATTGCAGATTATTGCTCACTTTGATTCTTTGTAACATTCTACAGCCGAAGAGGAGGAAATTCCACCCAAAAACTGGGTGGAGAAAGTTTGGAGAGCTCTCATGTAGCCCAGGCTCGTGAGTATTGCACCACCAGCACGGCATAAATTTCCGTATCAGATGTTTCAAAGCTGATCAAAAGATGACCTGAACTGCTATCAGTTTTTAATATTATCAGTCTTCATGACCAAAATTACCATACAAGCTACTTAATAGGGCAGTTGAAGTTTTAGCCAAACCTTGATTGTATTTTTTACCCTATACTATATCCATTTATGAGCGATTTTTACTTGCATTTGGCTGTGAAATAATGCTCTTGTGAAGTTCTCAAGGAGAGCTGTACATGTAGCCACAAGAATTTCCGAATAATCAACTAGACTGAATTCAAAAGGGTTTGATTGCAGATTTTATAAAATTAGCAGTACAGAAACTCTAATAACCTCAAAGCAAATAATTTTGGCCACTTTTTACTTAGTTTACATCATATTCATTTTGTTCTTGTTGTTTAAACTGATCATTAGCTCAACATTTTTTTCAATATATTGTTTCTTATATTTCATCAATTTTCTTCTGAAAGGAGAAATAAATGAAAACATGACAGACTAGGCCATTTATTTGGCCTTATCGCAGCCTATTGCAATGCTCCTGCAACCAAACAGTAAGTAAATGATTTTAAATAAAAACGATCCTTTCCAGGCTAGAGCAGGATACCCAGCCCAATCTTGAAGTATGATGTAACCCAGGAGGCCCACCATAAAATTGTTGATTGTGTCTGGGATAAGCTGGATTATAAATGATTAACCTCTCATTTCCCCTTTTCAGTGTCTGGTAAACTACATTTTCTCTATTAAAATAAGAAACTTCATGTCCCTTAACATCAATGGGTAATGTGAAATGCCTGCATGACCCATTTTTCTCAACCACCTTTGCCACTCAAGGATTTTTAAAGGTTCAGCTCAGGTTTGAATCTTTCGTTGAGTCAAATGTACCATAACTCTTTGGGGAGCTTCTAGGGCGTATCAAAAATAAATACTTTTTATCCAGCATACTGACAGTGGAATGAATCAGTTAAGCCTGATCACTGTCGGAAATGCGGAGTGATTTTGTTTGACTAAAACTTCTGGTTGATTCAAAATTCGTCCGAGGATCCAGGATTGAAGGCCAGTGAGTAATGTAGAACAGAGCAAGTGGCTTGGCAGTCAGCTTTGAATTTCTTGACCTTTTAATTTTTTAAATACTGCGTGAGGCCCAAACTTGGCTCATTAACAGAAATTGGAAATCGTGTGACCAAGCAGCAAGCTCATTCATCCTCGTAGCCTGCCGCGCGTTTGAACACCGCATGAAGAATTTGAATTAACTTTGTGGACGCGCACTCTTCAAATGATGCAGAGGACCGAAATGCAACTTGTCCGGCGGGAATGATCCAGCTCCGTTGATGCTGATATTGGCGCTACAACAGTCTTGTTGGTCGTGCCCGATGGTGATCGACTTTTGAACCGAATGCCCGCGTACACACGCACATACCTGCGCATATTCACATAAGGAGTTCATTCAGCTCCTCCATCTTCAACATTCCTTCAATTACCTCCGTTCTTCAATTCATCGTCTAGAGCCCCGATCACCCACCCTCTTCCCCAGCCCAGGCCTACAATTACATCTTGCGTGGGGTGGTAAGCTTTTCCATCTTGATTGCATCGAAACACACTCCCCTTCCGCCACTTTCCTCAATCCATACTCGATCTTGTAGCACTAGTCTGTACCTACTTTAACAATAGGGATCAAACAATAATCTTCCTAGTACTCCTCTTCTATTTTAATCGGTTGATACCTAGGAGTACAACTCTATCTTCTCCTCTATCACTCATCAATTTTCATCGCGTACCATGGCCCACATCATAGCATGTCCTCGTGGTATTACACTACCTTACTCGTCCCTATTCAATGTGGGTTTACGTGATACGTCATCGCGCGCGGTGAAATCGAGGCCGTCGGAGTACTTCTGGAAAAAGGCGATTAGTGATTCAATTTCCGACGCAGCACCCAATGGTGATAACGTTAAAGACTCCAATGACATCTGGCTTGATTCTCAGGCGCCTGCTCTAAGTGATAGTGAGAACGAAACCTCCCCAAAGGCTAACAAAAAGGTACCAGAGAAGTCAAAGAAGAAAAGATTTACTCGGATCAGAAGAATTGCTTTCAAGGCGTTTACGCCTAAGTCAGATGGCACCAGCCGTCAAAATAATATTGTGACGAGCACAGAAATCATTTGTCGCCAAGAAAAAATTGAAGATCCTGAACAGTATGGTACTCCCACTTCGAAGGCCAACAAGCGGGTGACGATCTTCAACTCGTGGAAGCTTAAGTCAAATGGCGCCAAGACGCAAGTTCACAAGATGGTTGCCGTTTTGAAAACTCGTATCAGTGCTTCTAGTCCCGCGGATCAACAACCTAAAACATGGGACGAGTATCACCGTTACTATGCAAATGTGAGTCTTGTATCTATTTTGCAAGTTATGCAGATTATTCACAAAGCTCATAAAAGTGCGCACCAATGCTAACTAACTTGCTTTGTGCGCTAGGAACAAATCGATGTTCTTAATCCTCCTTTGCCGCCAATGGAACCAGAAGCCGAGGCAGGCGCCCCCTCTGCGTTTGAATCTAGATTCTACATGGCTCCTAGACCGACAAATGAGCCTGCGCGACAATTAGTCCTAAATCGACTTGGTGTTTTGGGAGGCAATGGTTTTGACGAGACTGATGAGGGCATGGCTAGATCGAAAGCCCGAGCCGAGCTGGGCGACAAATTGATGGAAGAAGGAAAGGTCCCCGTAAGCCTGGAAGAGCCATGGGAACGCCGCGATTCACTTGTCAGTGAGGAATCCTCTATGGGCGCCGACGAGGCCCGAGCTATGATTAATGGTGTACGACGTGGACAATTACCCCCCGAAACATTGGAGCAACATCCTGTGTTCAGAAAGATTGTTAAGCAGTGTCGGGAACTTTTTGGAACTGCACTTAGTATGCTATCCGTGAGTCATCGTTATTGTTTCCCGTCCCCTCCTTTTTTTTCTTTGCGAAAAGCACGAACTGATCAAACCCGCCTGTAGATTCTCGATGATGATCGTCAAATATTCTTGGCAGAATCTGGTTTAGGAGGAAAACGAGACATTGGCCGAGACATTGGTTTTTGTGCGTATTCTTCATGTATGATACGGTTCTCTCTTACTAAATTACATTTTTTTTTTCTTCAACAGGTGCACATACTATCCTCAGCGGTCGTAAGGGGTTTACGGTGCTTGACACTCACAAAGATTGGAGATTCGAGAATGGCCCATTGACCCAGAATTTCGGATCGAGATTTTACGCTGGTGTACCTTTGATGGCGCCCAATCTGGATGGAAGCCAGGAATCCGAAGCCAATGCATGTCCAATTGGTACGTTGTGCATTGTGGATACCGCACCTCGGGAGTCTTTTAGCGTGGAGGACCGCAAGAAGCTTGTTTACATGTCTGAATACGCACGACGAGAAATTGAGAAATGGTTTGCTAGGAAGATGGAGCAAAAGATGCAAAATTTATCGGCAGGCCAAGAGAATTGGAACCACGAATTGAAGCGGGTTATCAGTTCTACAAGCGAAGGCGACGAAACACTTGAATCTGAGGTCTTGTCTGATACTCCAGTGTCCCCAGGTCAAACCGCTACTACATCCAAGCGATCCAGTTTTAGAAGGTTGGCCAGCATCAGCTCCATTTCGACTGTGCCTACTACACCATCGTCTCACACACATCCGGCCTTGAAGTCTCCAACCAAAACCGGTCCAAGCTTGTTTGAAGATGTTAACGTTGTCGTAAAACCCAAGATGCGAAAGGTATTCGATCTAGCTACCAAATTGATCGGGGAAACATTGAATCTCTCTTTGGTGTATTTGACTGCGGTTGTGCCTCATGGTGAATCAAATGAATTGGGCCGGACGTTGATTATTTCAGGTCATAACATTCCACTCCCTGTTCCAGTCTTCGACGCTGGTCTACACTTGCGTGCACTGAGAGCTCCTGAAGGCGGTTTCCTCTATCAGAACCCAAGCTTGGAAGAATGCGAAGAGGCTTGCTTACAACCTAGAGGTTCTGGTACCAACCCATATGCATCTGCAATGCTTTTGGCCGTCGGTACTGAAGCTCAACCAAACTCTGGTGGCTTCGTTCTCGCTGGATATACTGATGACCCCAAGAGGGTTTTCGGTGCAGAGGATGTTGGCTTCATGAAACAATTTGCTCAGGAATTATCTCGTTATACTTCAAGGCTGCAACTTTAATCTACATAATTTGCTCTCCTCTGATCTTTCCCAGGCCCCCAACAGTCAATCTTCTTCTTACTGCTATAAGTTTGGCCGATTTCGTTTTGTTGATTGTCTCTTAATACTCTTTGTCAAGCAAAAAATTCTGTCCGTTTTCGTTTTTCGATTGCCAATGCTGAAAACTCTCATCTGTTGTAAAAGTTCTGTCGTACAAATGGCAGTTGATCTTAAATTTGAAGAGCTCAGGACTGAGAACTTGGGAGGAGCATCTTAAAACAATTGTAATTGTCATTTATGGATAATGTTGGCCGAGTTTTTGTGAGACGGGCAAACTTTCAAGATGGGGTATGGATTCCTAATTCCAATTGTAAACCCCGCCAAAGATGTTTATTTATTTATTCTTGGTTAGGGCTAGCGGAGTTTCACCAAATTTGGGTAGATTTTGCAATTTTGGAAAATCTTCCAAAGTGGTTTGTCTTATGAGAATAGGAATACAAACTTGATCTTGTTTTTCTAATATGTCTGATGAAAATAGCAATACAAACGTAGTCTTGTTTCTCTAATATGTATGCACGTAACACGGACATCCGCATCCCACATCATTAACTTTCTGTGTATGAATAGAACAATAAGAGACAGCACACTCACATATTTTACGGTCATCAAACAGCGTTCATGGAGGTAAACAAAAAAAGATAACTATAAAAAAATTGAATGCAGGCTCTGTCTTTGGTTTTTGATTTGTGTAAAAGGTTCGTCCAGATACGATTGTCTGGAATTTAAAGCTAAGTGCATGTGCCGATGATGATCAACCAAAAAATTGTCAGCTGATCAAGTACATCGAGAAAAAAAAAAGAAACGAAAGCCTGACTAAATCGAAGTCGAGTCTGGTATCATTGTAGCTTACCTCGTCTGGGGATAACTCAGCGGCCATGACTTCAGCGGTAGTCCTCGAGCCGGTACCGCCACTAGATTCTTCATAGCTGTGTTCAGACTCTCCGGGAGTAGGAGGAACGCTTTCGGCGAAATAGTGATCGGCCGAGGAGCGGGGGGTTCGAGGAGTCCTTGGTAGACGAGCAGTGCTGCCTGTTTGGAAGATCATCCAGGCCACCAATCCTGTCCATCCGGTCTGGTGGGACGCACCAAGACCCTTGCCCGTGTCAGCGTGAAAGAACTGGAGAACCGGAAATTCATCAGTCTTCCGAAACATTGTACCTATCACATTTGAGCAAAGCTGTAATCCCTCTGATCAACTTACCTCATGAAAGAACACATGATTACGGAAAAATGGATCCTTGTCAAGTCTGTCCAAGCCTCCATTACAAGCTCTCCTCCCCTCTGCATCACGTGCAAAGATATGGATAATTCGATGCTGGATTTCATCAGCCACAGCAGCCAAGTTGAGCATATCACCACTGCCCTTCGGGCATTCAACCTTGAGATTGGTGCCATGGTACTGTGGACGTCAGCAAAAAAAGAAAAGGTTAGTCTTGGTATGGTAAATATAAAGGTGAAATGACGAGATCCACAGAAATAAAATCCCGCACCTGATAGAACCTTTGGAGACTCTCAATGAGCAGAAATGTGGTAGCCAACCAAATCGGCCCTCTCCAATTAGAATTTCCTCCGAACATCCCACTCTTGGAGTCAGCGGGCCAGTAATCAACACTAAACTCTTCTCCGTTCACATGCATCTTGTAGGGGTTCTCTTTATGATATAAGGACAGACTGAAAGTGGAAAAAACGCGAGGCAGCGAGATAATGTTTTGTTTTGAATTTTCATGACTTCCAATTGGCCGTAAACTACATTCACTTACGATCGAATTCCATAAGCACTTAAAAACTCAGACTCGTCCAACATCCGTTCCAAAATTCGCTTGAGTCTATCCTCGTTGGCCAGAGCCAATAGCTTACGTTCATGCTTACCGACCCCGCGCATGTTGGCAATGATACCCTTGGTCGCTAATTCAGGTCGGTTTTCAATAAACCAATCCATTCGCTTCTTAAACCCCGGGAAGCGCTTCAGTACCCCTGGCTCGAGGGTCAAAGTGGCATAAAGAGGAATCAAGCCAACTAAAGACCGAACGGGTAGTTGCGTTGAATTACCAACACCCCAGCTAATCGCGTCGTAGTAAAAGCCGTCTTCATCGTTCCAAAGACTGGATTGCTCATCATGTGGGTCCCCGAAAGTCATCGCCCTACATTCAAGTTAGCAAATACATATAATCAAGAACATAGTTAGCCTCATCGACTGCTAAATGAAAAAAGAGCCAATGAACTTACTCAGAGATAAACAAGAAATGCTCGAAGAATTTGGAGGCAATGTCTTCGTATACGGGGTTGTGCTTGGCAAGCTCGAGAGCCATGTTAAGCATGTTGAGGGCAAAAAACGCCATCCAGGCCGTCCCATCTGCTTGTCGTAGGGAGCCACCAGTAGGTAATGGCTCGGAGCGATTGAAGAGCCCAATGTTATCTAAACCTAGAAAGCCACCCTCGAACACGTTTTGCCCACTGGCATCCTTTCGGTTGACCCACCTAAAAGCGAGAGAGTAAACTATGATTAGCCGACAATGGATGAGATGAAGCACGATCTTCAATTGCTTACCAGGTGAAGTTCAGTAACAACTTTTGGAAAACTCTTTCTAAGAATGGCAAATCTTCTCTTCCGTACATCTTTCTCTCAATCTTAAAGACTCGGAAAGTGGCCCAAGCGTGCACAGGAGGATTGACATCGCTGAAGCTGTTAACAAACAAACAAAACGTCAACTATGAATCAGTCATACGGTTAATCAAACTACGTTTAAACGCAAAATGGGGGCTAACTTCCATTCATAGGCCGGTAAGGCACCGTCAGGCTTCATATACCATTCTCGAGTCATGATGTCTAACTGATTTTTAGCATAAGCCGGATCGACCATGGCCAAAGGGATGCAGTGAAAGGCGGTGTCCCATGCTGCAAAAAAAGGATACTATGACATGAAGACATGAAAAAATTGCGCGTCAGCGCTTGCGCTTTTTTTGGTTACAGGTCAAGAAAGTTTGGAGTGTTCAGTCAACCTACCTCCCATTTATCAGGCATAGAGAGGATGTCTTCGATATACATATGTTTCCACTCTCGATTTCGAATATATTTGCGCTCGGGTGGTGGGGGAGGTTGACCCGGGTCACCAGAAATCCATTCGCGTTGGACGAAGTAATAGAACTGCTTGGTCCACAGCATTCCGGCCAAAGCTTGTCGCATGATGTTTCGTAAATCTTCACTTAGTCCATTGACAGAGCCTTCGCCTGGGTTGAGCCTAGCGAAGAATTCATCTGCATCCTGCCGACGGTCTTCCAAATGCTGATCAAACTTCTCCTCATCAGAAATCGAAGGATCTTGGAGAAGCGTTTGGTTTGTTAATTTGAACCGAACTACCGCGCATCCCCCGTGTTGAGGGACATCTTTAAAGACGTAATGCGCGCCAGCTTTCGTGCCATTTTTTTCAGGATTGACATATTGTCGGGGAGTATACGGCTCTTCCATTAGTTCCTCTTCTTCCCCTGTCTCCTCGCCGGCTGAATTCAACGGTGGCATTACTTTCGACAAGTTATCGACTACCGTACTGGCCATCTGCGGAAGATAGCCAGTACCTGCGGAAGAAATATCTTCTGGTGCTTTGGTGTTATGCTTCTTCACCTTCTTAACTTTTGGGCGATCAGATAAGGGACGATGGGACGGAATGATGTGGTCATGAAAAGCGTCTTTCGCAAACGAGCGATTTTGGCCTCCATACAAACGTTCGAAGTTAGTTTCGTTTTCTGTGAAGAGTAACTCGGGACAAACAATGTCTTCCGTCTCAATTACTTCTTGACCTCGGATTGGTGCGGAGGCAGGTGCAGGACTAGGGTTGGCATAGAAATGAAATTCTTCTCTCAGCTCTGCATGATGGATGTCGACTGTAAAAGGCGAAGAATCAGAGCCTTTCTGGGTCGTCGACTCTTTCATCGACGGCATCTGCTCTCCGGTTGGCCTCTCCTTGGGCCAAGACCAAGTGTTCCTGAACCAAACTTGGGGAACTATGTGTAGAGTTGCCGGATCTGGACCACGATTGTAGGCAGCAATTCGAACAGAAATTCCGTTTTCATTGTCTTCGTCTTTGGCGTACTAAAATGACTCGTGAGAATTTCCGAATTAGTGGAGAAGTGAGGGATACAACCACCAGGATGATTGAAAACGCACCTCGACATAAACATCCCAATATCTATTATCATCAAACGCATCTGTCTCCAAAATCTCAAACTCGGACACATCACGACTACGGTTCTTCGACTCTTCCACAAGTTTTTTGTAAGGAAACTCGCGTTGAGGGTACTTGTACAGATACTTCATGTAAGAATGCGTGGGAGAGCAGTCTAGATAGTAGTAAATTTCTTTGACGTCTTCCCCGTGATTCCCTAAAAGAAGCGTTGGAAACTCGTAGTGAGATTAGTTTTCAGTTTTGCAGGCTTATTGAGTCGAAATTGACTTCTGACTGACCCTGATGACCTGTCACGCCAAACAATCGCTCCTTCAAGATAGGATCGTTCTCATTCCAGAGAGCAAATGAGAGAGCTAGACGGCCATGGTTATCAGAGATCCCGCCTAGGCCATCTTCTCCCCATCTGTAGGCTCGACTGCGGGCGTGCTCATGGGGGAAGTGGGTCCAAGCATCACCATTGGCACTATAGTCTTCTCTGACAGTGGCCCATTGACGTTCGGAGAGGTATGGGCCCCATCTCTTCCAATGTCTACGTTTCTGATCATCCTCTTCGAGTCTTTGCTCCTCGACAGATTTATAATCGGGGAAGTACTTTTTCTCCTTCAAACCTGGGGTGGGGAACGGGCAAAATTTTGAGAAGTCACGAATGATCGAGTTGCGTGTGGATTGAGGTTGGCCATTCGCTGGAGCGCCAGTATCAAACTGGGCCGCCGGCGGCATATCCACTTTAGTGGGACGAGACATGGGATTGTACTTGAGCTTGGTTGTCGGAACACCAAAGAGAGTATCGAGAGAGGCAGATGAGTCGAACGGCTTGTTGAGGGAGGCACTGTACGACGTCGATTGACTGCTATTGCTCCGTTGACTGAGCGATCGGCTTAAATATGCCCGATTACCTCTGGGGGTCGCAAGGTCGAGCGAGTTCTCCTGATCAGACTCTGGGTCGACCAAAGATGACCAATGTGACTTGGAGTGGCCGCTAGACCGTTTGGGGCTTGAAGAGATACATGGACACATGCATGGTCAGTTGGTATGGCATGGTGGACAGACAAAAGCTATCACTCGAGGGCCATGATACTGAGAAGGTCATCACTCGAGGGCCATGATACTGAGATAGGTATTTCTGCTATGGACAGACTTACTTGATACTTTGTCCGTTTCTGACTTGGTTCAAGTCAGCTAACTCCGTCGAGGCGGAGGATATTAGTAATGAAGATGACTGGGGCGTATGACGTAATGAGTGATCGGCAAGCGAATGAGGCTTCGGGTTGGTAATCCAGTCCCCGATGGCCCTCGGAGTACTCGGGGAGTCTTCTTCTCGAAGGTGAGTGGGCTGATCTGATCGGGGGAAAACATCAAGCCAAAGAAGGAAGGTTCAACTTTTGAATGGAATTATGGGTACTTTTCTGACTGAGGTGTCCATCAGGACAATCGACAACAGCTCCAAGGATGGCTCATTGTTGTGGTTTCTACGGAGTAATTCTCAGGTTTTTGAGACCAACACATGACGCGACAGCATCGACCAATGTGATCATGCCGTGGGTAGAACGAGAATAGACTCAAAGCAAAACAGCACGACTCACCGAATAGCGCTTGTAAGGAGGGGGTTTGAAGTTTATCAGACAAGTACTGGCTGGACATGGCTTCAGGGGGGAGGTGAGTGGCAGGATGAGCCGGAGAGGAATCGAGCTTGAACGGATGGAAATATTACACTGATCAAAAGGGACTCTAGATAACATCAATCGCAGACTGGCCTTGACTTTGACTTTCTTTGTCCATTCTTCAACCAAAAATAGCAGCCTAGTGTGATGATCGCCTCTGTCGAGCTGACTCTGTGCGCGTTATGTGCCTATCCTTTAGATAAGTCATACCCTGCATGAAGGATAAGTCCCTCGTCAAAACGCCCTGGATAGCCTTTATGCATTTATTGCTCAACTGCTTTCCAGCCTTTTCACCCGTCGCGCTGCTAATGAGCCATGCACGGTGATCGCCTGAGACTGAGAGCACACCGCAGACGTGATTAACTCCAGGTCGGCTCCATCCCGCGCCTGTGTGCACCTCACACATTTACTTCCACCTGGATCGTCAAAACAAATGCACCTTGTTGGTGGGCATGACGATAAGTTCCGCTGTTGGATCCACTTCTTCAGACGCACTTCATGATTCAAATTGGAAAGTCAACAGCGACTCGGATGATCAAGTGATAGCAGTGCCTACATAACGCTTACTGATATGTAAATCACTCAAGTGACAGGAAGAATTGGGAAACTATATCAAGTTGATGTAAAGGGGATAAGATAGATGGGGGGGGGGGGGGGGCAAGGCAACATTCTACACAATAGAAAATATGAAATCAAATTTTGAGGACTAAATCAAAATACCGGCGATAAATTCCACAGAATTTGCCAGAAGTTTGTTTTGGCTAACTTTACTTTCTGCTTGTTATGAATTGACTAAAGAAGAAAAAAAACAGGAAATATAAATTCTTAATGCGAACCAATTCTGTGCTACTCTTTTATCTTTCCACTAAGATGTCGAAAAAGAGAGAAAAATAGAGAGATGTGTCATTGTCCTAGTGAGAGGCTATCATCCAACCTCAACAGCAGGTAAGCGCTTCCCTCCGGCTTATATCCTATCAGGTCACCCAAAGTTGATAGCCTTGACTCCCCTGGTTGCCTAGATGCTCCTCTGTTCTGGAATGTGGGATAGAGGTGCAAGATAACTGCCCGACCACCAGGAGTCAGATCTGGCGTAACTCATCTTTGATAGCGACACGCTTTACTCTGCCTAGTCTATGGTGCGGGTGCAGATTGATGGTAAGGTCAATGGTGCGGAATGATGTCGATCGTTACTCGTTGGAGAACTTCACATTGACCCCTTTCCTCGCCATCTCCGTAGCCCAGCCTTTCCGTTTAGAAAATTTTTAACAGCGGTGGTAACGCCGGTGAGCTGCTCCTGATCGATACAATACAGAAAGCTCGGAAGCAACGACGTACTCTCTCTCTCCTTGGCCTCTTCCCTCATCTCATAATCTAAGACCAACTTCTTTAGCTGCTGGTGCTCGACTTGACTATGCATTTGTTGAGCGCGAGTATGGACAGCAATCGACGAGTTAGATGGGATTTGCATTGTTTTTAACTAAAAAAAGATGAATAGTTGGGACAATTGAAGAGGTCAGAATTGGTGGCAGATTGAACAGATGGTCGAGTTGAAATTTTACCTGCTGCTTGTTGCCCTTTTTTGTTAACATGGTGAATGTCATTGCCTCACCTTGATTGGCGAGTGGTTCTTGTTTAGCAGAGGGCTGGATCATAGTCTTGAGAATAGGTAGGCCTTGGTCAGAGAACAAACTTCCAGCCATAGGGTTTCGCTCTACTTTTCGAGCACCGGAGCCGTTAGATTCCGTCTGGGCGCTGGCACTACCAGTTTCAGCGATCATCTTTGCCAGCTCTTTTTCAAAGTCTTCTTCTTCGTCTGCTGTCGCTGCAGAAGTAGGGAATCGAGGTAGATCCTCCTCGTCAAAGTTTGCATCAGCTTGACCTGCTGCGTCCCCCATAACGGTGTCATTATCAGAATCAGACTAGAAAAAGAAACAACATCAGGGTTTCAATCAGCCTTTGCTTTAATTGATCATACTACAGTAAAGAATTCATATAACCTACTACGCCCTCTTCATTATCTTCGGGTTCAGATTTCTTATCGCCCGCTCCTCCACGTTCATCATCATCTTGCATCTCATCGTCGTCGACTTTTTCTCCTGCAAACGGATGTGGTGGATCAATGTTAACAACCAGTCCTGATCTCTTGCGAAGGAACAAGGACTGAATGCCTCGAAGTACCTCGGTCAGATATCGAAGAAAACATCTCTTGGACAGCCTTGGATGCTTCTTCATATGACAAATAGATATTTAGCTTCGGCCTTAGTTCCTGGATATAGAGTATAAGAAATGATTAAATTTAATCGGATGATACTAGCAGGACAGAAATGCAGCAACTTACTTCAAAAGTCTCCTGCAGCAAGAAATCGATGTCCATTGGAGTTGGTTCTTTACAACGTAAATACATCTGGAAGAAGGAAAAAAGAGCAGTTGAAATCAGTATTTGAGAAGAAACGACTGCTTTTTATTTACGCAATTTAGAACTCAACAATAAAGAATTTCAAAAAGTTATTGAGACGACGCTTTAAGCTACCACGATCAAAACAATGACCACAAGTGTTCAACAGAGTGCAAACCATTCGAACTCGAAAGAAATCGTCAGGGGCATCTATGGGAGAAACCACATCCGGCCAAGGTCTCCCGTCGACTGCAGACCGGGGGGGGGGGTTAACTTCTGCCTGTTGGGGCATTTGTAAAAAATATAAACTGAGAAGTCGAGATACGTACGATGACCAAAGGTCACAAATGACCACAAAGTATCAAATATCACCCTTGAATCAATCACCCGATAGTTGTATAGTTCACCCAAATATTTAGTGGTAGCGATTCGTTGTTGATTATGTTTAAAAATATTGATCTGATGATATTCAAACAAGTTTGAGCGACAATTAGCTGAAGAGGCAGGGGGTAATCTACAATTGAACTGATTGCAAATGCATAGTTTGGAGGGTGTCTGACCTCCATACTGTATCGAATGTTCTCGAGAACTTGATCTACGATTAAGACGGTAAAGTCTGCATGAAATCGAGATAGATCGTACACAATGATGGCAAGTAAGTAAATATTCCCAAATTTGATCTTCCAAACCTTTGTCAGGATGTTTTTCAACAACTTCGCGACCTTATGATATTTTTGAGAAGTAGAGGGTTATCGGATCAGTAAGAGATACGCAAGACTTGATCAGATGTTATGAATAGGAAACGTAAGACTCAACCCCGCAAATGTCAAACGAACCTCAGGATCATTCCAGTGTAGCTTTCGCAAGGTTTTAATCGTTCGATCCACAGTTTTTTTACAGAGACAGTCATAGAGCTGGTACCGAATGAAAAGCTCCATCGGCGTACGATGCTTCGGTTCGATGATAGGTCGATCGGGGGGATTGCACTGAAATACGTGATAGTCAATCAGCAACTTGTGAGTTCCTAGCGTCCAAGAGATGAGACTAACCTGGAAATATGCATTTTCTAACAACATTATCTGTCGGGAATCTAGATTTTGTGAGGCCTTTTTCCTTTTCATTTGCTCTAACTTCAGTCGTTGAATGTAAAACAGATTTAGTCATCCCCAAGTCATCAACCGAGACATCCACCGAGACATCTGGTTGACTTGCTGAGGGCAAGCTTGAACTTTACCAACCAGCTGAGTCATTTTCTCCCTGGTCTCTGTATTGTTCAACACCCATCTGCCACATCCTTCCAAAAGGTCGCAAAGGTTTTCCACGTTGGTGTTGTGTAGATCATCAATGCAAACCTTTATGACGTGTAAGATAAGGTGCGGGGGTACAAGATTAAACTTGGTAAGCTCTGAAATCCAGCGTATATTCTGTGAATGTAAATTCAATTTTTTGATCAGGATCCAAAGGTAGATCAATTAGGAATAAGCCGCGATGGTTTCACCTTGGTTCTAATGGCATGCAATGCTTGCGCGGCAAATTGTCGCTTTCGCTGGAGATATCTAAACTCGTCGTGGACCTATGAAAAGAAAATGTAAATCGACAAATGATCATCCATTTGATAGTTAGAAGGATAATGATGGGGCCATCACGTGCATAGGCTAAGATTCCTGTCAATACATCAGGCATGTACTTGGATAAAATCGCGAGCATTCGTGCATAGTATGGAATCAGATCGGTTCGGTTTTTGTTCACTCCAGTTAGGTGCTACCGAGAAAGAATGAGATGGGGTCTTCTGAGATAAGGTCTACGGACATGAAAAGTATTAGGTAACGTAATCTTAACGCAACTTTAATTAACCTGTTGCGGCCAGCCTTCGAGTTGAGAAATGCGAATTCAACGGCAATCTTATCGAGTGCGTCCGAGTTTTGTACCTGATCTAAACACGTGAACAAAGCGGTTAACCTGGCGGCAGGACCAGATGCCAAAATATCAGAAGGAGAGGGCGGCTCAGTCGAGGCTGCCGATGCAGGTAAACCCTGTTTCGATCTGAATCAGCGTAAATTGATGTGGTCAAAGAAGACAGGATTGCATTGGATCAGCTAATAGGTCAAGGTTGCCGAAAAGTTTGATGTGATGAAAATTAGATTTAACTCGTCTGGTTCTGCTTGCTTGATCTCCTCTGATTCTTCAGGTAAATCAGACGCCATAGACAAGTCTTTCATCTCGAGTTTTTCCATTTCCTTTTCGAGTTTAATTTGGGCGTTACTCTTCTCAGTATCGCCATCCTCTTGGTCGGCTTTAACTTCCATTTCTTTCTTAGCATCGGGGCTTACGCCTAACAACATTGTTGGCACTTCGTCCTTCAAATCGAGCAGGTCTTCATAAAATTTCTTTTCTACCTCGTCGGACCAGATACCTAACTCCGAGGCGCCGGCTCCAAAGTTAGATGACAGTCCCGTTCCTGTGATGGCGATTGAGGAGGACGTAGCATCAGGCCCAGGCAGCGTGGGCGGGGATAGCGATAATGTTTCGGCCAAGCTGGTCAAGGAAGGACGTCAGTGAGTTTCCACACTGAAGTCTACCCAGCTAGATAGAACAACAATACCTTAATATTCCATTCCACAGCTTTTCTTGGTCTTTTGTCAACTTTTCGTAGGTTTGAACTCGATCATCAAATATCTGACCGGACCGGATTGCTGCTTCAGAATTCTTCTTTTCCAGTTCTTGTAGTTTCTATGCGATCAATCATACGAGATAGGCAACCGATCAGTAGCAAAATAGTGGAACGCCTGAAAAAACAATTTCATTGAGAAATTAAGCAAGCGTACCATGTGATCCGAGACTGCTTTGCGACTGAGGGCATCAAAGTATTGACCCAAAAGTTTTTTGAATTTTTCTTTGGTGGCCGGTGTAATTATCATGTCATCAGTAATGTTTGTATCGTTATGATGGCTAGCTTCAGATGGAGTGGGTTCGCCCGATGTGCCGGAGGATATAGCAGTGGGGAGATATAATGATCCAAATTGTTTTGAGAACGAAACAGCCAGCGTTAGTGGAAGGAACAATGCCTCCTTGTTGGCGGTGAGCTGGGCAAGATGAGAGACAAATCTTTTGGATTAAACATACTGATTCAAACGAAAAAACTAGCCACAGACTATAATACAGATCTGGACATACCAAGTCTTTGAGTACTCCAAACGTAGTTTCTCCATCCTCGACATGCAAGTTCCCTTGCTTAGACACCCCGCATACTAATCCCACAAGGTCGAACTCAGCCAAACAGCGCAACAAACTTCGTTGGCGAATAATTCTACTGTTTTCCTCGCGTTCTCTCTGTTCGGGAGCCAATCCAGCCAAGTATTGTTTGGTAGGTAACGCAAGACCGTTTAAAAATTGCTGGATGAATGGCTCTGTGAAACTGGAAGAGAAGCGTTGATGCAGAGCGGAGATAACCTGTGTGGATGAGGTGATTGAACAATTGAGGAAAGCTGATTATAATGGCTGAAAGAGTGAGATAGGTTGCTAGCAATTTGGCGAAGTACTTACCTCGATGGCACCCCAAATTTCTGTGGCACTTTTGCATTTTGCCAGGCCTTCATTTAGAGCGATCGAGATCTCAGATAAGTACTTGTCCAAGCTTAGTGTTCCAGTTTCCTTGATCAGAATCTGTACGTTATCGTTAGTATGTAAACCGGTCTTGAGCCGTTTGATGAACGCAGTATTCTTCTTCAAGGACGAGTCAAAGGAGTTGGATGTGGGTGCACTTGGCGGGTTGAGGTTGGCTAGACGGAGACTGGCGCGTTTTGAGGATGGTGCGGGTTGACTCGGTTGGTTGTTGGAGTTTGTGTGGTTTTTGTTGTCTCCGTTATCCATCGTTTGACAGAATAAAGAAGGTACACAAATTGAGTCTTCTCTCAATGGACAGACGAAAATTATCATAGCTCTTTATACTCAACACACCATGACGTACGGGTATTCGGGGTATCCGAGCCGGTGACGGGGAGAACTCAACACCGCAAGATTTTGTTCCGATGAGAGACAAAATACTCCTTTGCATGGATGATACTGGCTGGCAACAGCCGCTAAATGCTGTTTGTGAGGTGGATGTGTATGCGTCCAGACAAGCTACAAGCTATACTTTCAGTTGTCAAGAACAGAGATGGACGACTTGGAGTGACAGTTGGAAAAACTTCCAAAATGACGTGTGGAAACATGAGCTGCAAAATATTGCAACAAAATTGAAAGTGCAAGGCCAAGTGACTGTGTCAAAAGGTTGAGGATTAGGGGTTTTGGCTGGAGATTTGCAATGATCAATGGGATAGATTCTTCCGCAAGGGCTAGGCACTCGTACATGGAGAAGGACACAGGAGAGATGGAGATTCATTTCACGTGTGTCATCGACTTGCTTTTGTAGGGAGTTACACATAAGGGTTTGGGGGCTGATTGGGGTCTGCTAGCAGATGAAAGATGCAGGCAGGAAAATGGAGCATTCAAAGATCAAGCAGTAGACTAGGGTTTGAGCTATTCTTCCTCTAATCATCTAAAGGCGCTGAAGTAGCGCGCGTGGGTTGATCGTCTTCTATGGGTCCTGTTTCCAATTCTTGTACACCTTCTTCCAATGGTTGAGTCTCAATGTTGACGTCGTCCGATGACGAATTTTCTGATTCGGATGACTTGTGGATGTCCTGAGTGGTATTGATTGAAGCAGAGGAATCGTCGTCAACCAGGATGAAGCTGTTAGCTGTTTGGCTTACGCCCGTAGCGCTTCCATTTTCAGAAAGCGCAGCCGAGCTAGTTTGCGTGCTTGGATCTCCTGAGGGGTTCCCGGAGAGTGGGGTTGATTTTGAGGTAGTATCATGCCCAGATGGTGGTTTGGACTGGATAGAAGATGCTTTGGACCCGTCGGAAACCGGCTTGCCCGAGGCTGAAGTGGGCGCTGAAGAGGCAACAGATTTCAGAGCATCAATTAAGGCACGTTCGTCGCCGGTGATTTCTTCGATAACAGGTCCATCCGAGCGAGACTGGGGGCGATTTGCTGGGTGTCGATACGAGTTCTTAGCAGAATTGATGACTTGGTTGACATCCAATTTGATCATCTCACTGTGAATATCAACGAATGCTTCAATGTCACAAGCCTAGACAGCTTATGATGGGACGCAGGACAGACTGACATGATGATTGCAAATATCTCAGGGGGCATTGTCCGTTGGTAGATGACCAGGAGTTCTTCAGGCGACGGGTAAACTTTGTACGCTTTAAAGAAAGCGATGGCCGCTGGCATAGCACCTCGGGGCATCTCTTGATCATGGGACGGGCAGGATAAGACGAGTTACCGGTGGGTATGGCTGTGCTGAATTGAAATAGACTCACTGGATGCTAGCATTTCTCCAATCCCAACTTGTTCCATGAAGAATTGTTCCTTGCCTTCTACAGTCGTTGGAAGCCGCTCGGCATTGACGCTTGCGACAGCAGCTTCGAGCATTCTTTCTAATTCCCGGGATGCATTCTTGTCTTGAGTTTGATTCTTCTTGACCAGTCGACGTTGTTCTTTCACTGTTTCATTGATTAGATCAGAAGACACAGGTTAATAAGTTGATGTTAAATATTGTTGGCTGATCAAACGAATGAAGACGATGTAGCCAGACTACGTACGAAGCTCCTTACGAAACACCGGGTCGTTCCGCCTCTTATAATCAAAGTACAGACAGTAAGTCAATCCGGCAGTAAGGAAAGAGATGCCACCGATGGTAAGCACTTTGCGGGTTGATGCCATGTTCTCACTTCAATGTTGGCACGAAACAACTCGTGAACCAGGTGGTGTAGGAAATTGCAAGCGGCAGAGATGGAGATTGGGCTCCCGGAAAACTTGAAGAGCCAGCATGCATAAATGCGCACTGTGCCGCATCCGCACTGACGCACAAACATCTTCTGGGATTGCACATGTTGGCTCACTATCAACGTTTGCCCCTGGCGGGGGATGGAGTTCCAGAGAGCAGCAGTCCAGTTGAAGAGTAACATTCAGGCGGAAATAACCAAACAACCTGGTCAATAACAAAAGGTGCCCTGTGGATGTGTTTTACCCTTGGGTGCATATATGGTGTTCAAAATTGCATAAGATTTATTTACATAAAATCATAAACTACAATTTTGGCTGGGAGAAGTCATTTTAAGTTTTATGTATGCTGACATCTCCCAGCCAAAATTGCAGTTTATGATTTTATATAAACATATTGTATGCAATTTTGAACAGTGTAAACGCGGAAAAACTGGGTTTTTTTATCAATGCCCTTTTTATTTTTATTTTCCGCTCTTCCTATTACATCAGATCCTCAAGTAACTCTTACTGCCAACTTCCCCACCAAAAAATCAAAGCCAGTTGGTACAACTGCTATCAACACTTCTATCTCACCTCCATCATCTGCCTCAAATCCCTCTGCTTCAGAACCATCTTGCAATTTCCAATTCCAACCACCAAGACTAGAACTCAATAGCCACATAAACGTAAACCTTCTTGGATTTTTACCCATAAACGCTGCCAAGAAGACAATTAAAAAAAATTGCACTCAGCCCCTTCTTCAAACTCACAACTACCTCACACACTCCAACTTTTGCCCCCTGTTTTCAGATTCCAACCCAAACCCCCCCCCCTAAAATTCAGCCGCACATCCGGCTTCCTTGAGACTACCCTAGATCCTTAATGAGACTACCCTAGATCCTTCAACTCCCTTGCAACTTGGCAACTAATATCAGGTTATGCCACAGCTCACCCAAAACCAATTGTGCCAGTGAATCCAGCATGGGTGCAAAACACAGCAGTACATGGACAATCAAGGTCAAATTGGTAACAGGCACTATGTCAATATTGTAACCTTCCAGTCTCACAAGCAAGCTGATGCATGAGCGTTGGCAGTTTTATCCAACTATGAAAACTGTATGTTAATCTTGTCATTCACATCAACAAGACTTGTGACTGATTTCTTTTCTCCATTGTCTCATAGATACTGCACCCCAAAGAAAGCTAATCCTCACAATCTTCTTGAAGAAACATGTTGTAAACCTTGATGCCCCCCTTGTTTTGAGGCAAAACTAATGGACTTGTCCAGATTATTGTTCAGCTCAAACCCCAACTCTTTGGTTCAATACAAATCCTCTCCTTTACTTGAATCCCATCCTGATCCCTCCCTTGCATCCAACCCTGGTACTTCCCATACACCAAACGTCCTTCACTCCCCTGATTCACCCTTTGCATCCACCAAAATAAACATTGGTGCTGCCCCCAAAGCAAGCTCCAGAACTTCCTGTGGACCTTCCATTGAATCATCAAGTTCTTCTCTTGATCCAAACACCAAAAATAGTCAGCTTGTTGCACAAACCCCAACATATGACTGTAGTAAGTCATCTCTTCTTTATTTTTGTGCTGTAGCATCTGGAATGACCTAATAAATTCCTTGTCAGGCCCATTTTTTACCTCTCTTTAACTAAAACAAACCCCGTGGTGATACATTGCTGCCCCACCACAATTATCCTCTAAGTGATTGGACACTGCGCAAAACGGACTGCCAACTGGCTGTTACACACCAATCAAGACCTGCTCAAACTTGTGGCTTGTTATGGACTCACCCAAGCCCCTGATACTTCTAAGGAGGTCCCACTTGAGGACCATACACTCAAAATGATAAAGATGGTACCCTTAAAAATATCCACCATCAGTGCTTGGTTTGAGATTGACCCGCTCTTCATGTGATTGGTCTGCTACCCACAATGGTTTGCTATGTATCCCAAAGATGGAATTGTCCCCAAGCGCTGTGTTCACTTTGACTTTCATGACAAGGCACAATACAATCCGCATTATCAATCACCCAACCAGGAGAATGAAGCCATTAATGCCATCCCTGAAAAACCTACTGAAGAAATCCCCGCAGAAATTGTCCCCAACACAGCTCGTACAGTCTGTGGAGCCTTCCTTTTCCGTCATCATCCCAACTCCCATGTTGCAATGCATCACTTTTATGTTCAGCAGCTGTCAGATTGGCTGGCCCATCTTTTATCTTGACCACATATTGAAGCTGCATTGGATCAAAGTGCTTTGCAAGCGAGCAGACCTTATGACGCAAGTGTTGTCTCTGACATTCATTACTTATTGGATGTGGAAATTTTTTCTTGGAAAGTATGGACTTCAGTTTACAAGTCAATCAGGCAACCTCACTTTTGGAATTTTCATTGATGGAATCAACCCTCACGGAAATTGGCAGTCTGGAAAAAAAGTCAGTGTAAAATTCCTCATGATGGCCTGTCTGTCTCTTCCCATCTCGCTGAAATATCAACTCAAGAATGTATTTTTCATTGGAATTGCTCCTGGACCCAAGGAGCCTTCACTGGAGCAAACGAAATGGATTTTACGTCCAATAATATCCAAACTCAAGCTGCTCTGGAATTCTGGAATCTGTCTTTCACGAACTCATATGTACCCCAAAGGTCGCCAAATCTTTGCTACATTGCTCCCATTATTTGCTGACTTACCCGCCTCTTGTTGTACTCTTGGATTTGCCGCCCCAACAGCCACTTGCATGTGCTCCCGCTGCCTTCTGAAAATCCAAGAAATTAATAACCTCAACCCAGATATGTGGCCCAAGAGAAATGCCAAAGATCACAGGATCTGGGCAGATAAATCCTGTGATGCACCAGACCTCAATGCAAAGGATAAGATCCTGTTAGACCATGGGGTCAGGTATTCAATTTTTCTCAAGCTCCCGTATTGGGACATAATTGAATATCATGTTGTTGACTCTATGCACAACTTGCTAATTGGTCTTCTACAGTGGCAATGTTGGAGGTTTTGGCAAATGTCCAACACCAAAAGCAAACCTGAGCCAAGATGAACTAGCACCAAGGAGCTTCAAGACTTTTTGGCTTTTTCCAGTACTGAATTCACGAGAACACAAGCATACAATCAAATGCCTCATCCCCTTGATCAAATCATAGAAGAGCCTGGTTTCCCGTTTGATGAACTATAACTGAATTCAATAGACAACAACAGTAGTGACCATACTTACCGGAGTGTTTCAGCATCTGAAGGCCGGGAAGGTGGGTGGTATGTGCCGGAAAAAGAAAAACCAATTTTTGACACCGTGGCTCTGTCGCACATCAATAAGCAGTTATCACATGTGCGCATTCCTACATGGATTACACAGGCAATTCTGGTTCTTGGTAACACTTTTTTTGGGCGCCTCAAGTCTGACAAGTGGAGGAACTTGTTCTTTATTCAGCTCCCACTGATTCTCCTGGTCTACTGGGGAAGTGGTGACCCGGCCTTGCGCTCTCTTTTCCAGAACTTTGCAGATCTGGTTTCTCTAGTCAATTCAGTCCTCAGTCAAAAGATGACAAGCAACATAATTGAAAGTAACTGGAAAAATGTCTTGTCATACCTAGAAGGTTGTTGAATCATCTTCCCTCAGGTCAACTTAGCCCCCAACCATCACATGGTGGTTCATCTGGCGGAGTCTTTTGAGGCTTTTGGTTTGAGCTGGGCCTGGTGGTCTTTCCCCATGGAGAGACTAATGGGCCAAATGCTGAAAACACCAACCAACCATAAGTTTGGCACCTCAACTTTTTATTTTGTGTTTAGCTGGATGCTTCATTTTATCCCTATCAATTAATCTTAATCAAATTTGAAACTTCACATTCTAATTGTGTTCAGGCCAGCTTGAGACCACTATCTTGAATCAATTTCTATCCAGCGGAAAATCTAAAAGCATTGCTCCAGTCGGATAACCTACCGGTTGTGTTAAAACCATACATTCCTGGATTGCAAGCTTTGAGAAACAACATCCCAGCAGCTTCAAGTACATCCAATCCCCCCTTGATGTCCAATCATCCCCCGGCAACCCCGACAATGCCTGCTTGGCACCGTACTAGTGCTAGCCTGGACCAACCCTTGGTAGGAAAATTGGTAGATAGGCTCAACATGCTCTTCCCACAGGACTCGTGTGCATGGATTGTAGCTTTCCTACCCATCAATTCTACCATCAAGACTCTGCCAAGATTTTTGGTTGACAGATTAGTTTATATTTATCCTTCACTGAAAATCTTTGCATATGTTTGTCATAGGCAGTCTTTGTTTGAGTTCCATATGTTCTCCAAGCACCTTTGGTGCAATTAACTGTATTTTTCCAAAACCTCCGGACTTGCTGTGAGTGAAATCCAAAGAAGGCTTTAATGTAGTCAATTCCCATTCTATCTGCAGCTTCATCAACTCCCAGGTGGCATACCTGGCAAAGATTATTGCAGTTGCCACCAGGAATGGGGGTATTGGTCAGCTCAGCTGCCATGGGTGTGTCAGCTACGGCACAGAATGGGACACTCATGAATAAAATCTCCTTTCTGAGTTCACAGTCAAAAGCAATGGCTCCATTGGTGGAAAAATCACTTATTTGAAGTGTAGATCAGTCATGTAACAATCAATCTGGTGTGTGTGACACATGGTTCACAAATTCATCAAGAGTTACTCACTTCATCTCTTATACCACTGACTCTAAAATTTCTGAAATACTGGCTACATTGGAAGTGGTGATGAAATGGAAATTATACTCCATGTTGGTTAGGACTGGTGGTATCCCATTTAATTTGAAGTAGCATGATATGTGCTTGTTTCACCTCTTTGAAATATTTCCAGAGGTGTCATCACCATATAGGTTAATTGGAACATGGCAGATTATTTTTACCCCTGCTTTCCTTCTCCGCGGGTTTGGGACTGGGATATAAATATTTTTGCCATAGTCTGATATCTCTGAAAACCTCCAGGAACCAGGATAAAAACTGAAACTTCTATAAAATATTATCAACCAAAGCCAACTCACCAACAATCTTATGTCCCATCTGGTCATAAAATGAGCCACCATCTCTCATCTTGAGTTCCAAGTAAGTCTTCTCAAATGCTGATACAGGAACATTGCTGAGCAGAGGTGATTGGTAATGAAGGTTTGAAGGTATAGATACCAAAATCCTCTCATTCCCATAAATATAAAGGTCAGTGATCAACTTGGGTGCAATGCATTTGGCATACATTTCATTCTGAAACTTGAAGAAAAATATTGGAACCAAGATATCCTGTGACAGACTCCTTAGTGTGATGGGTTCAAATATGTAGAAGTGTTTGGACCCAACTTCCACCATCTGAAACCTTGTATCTCAAGGGAGGCCTTCCCTCCATTTATGACTTTGGAACAATGCATAGATATTTTCTCCCATAGGGTTGTGCGGATAGAACTCCAAATGTTTTTTCACAAATGAGTTGCCCAGTTCCTAAATTTGTAATATCAGAATTCTGAGGAAAATGGGAAAGCTGTCATTGTCTGTTGATGGAAATTTACTTACATGGCCTATAATGTCTTTCAAGCTGAGTGAAAAACACTTGTTATTCAATACTGTTGTAAATCTCAGGTCAAATCAGGGGGCTCTTAACCGGTTAACCCCTCTGTGCGCAACCGTAGCTTGTAAACCCCTTGACTGTCGTTCTCAAGGATAAAAGCTGAAGGCTAAGAACTCTCTTCATCTTTCCAACGTCGATTCTCTTTGTTATCTCTTCAACAACAATTCTCTTCCGCTTCAACGACGATTCACTACGACGACGATCTCTATCTCTCATCAAGATTGAACTCATCAAGACCTAAATCTATCAACTGCGTAAAGTAAAACAACTCTCATTAAGTCTCACGTCGACGATGAAAACTTATCCTTTCCTCCCCAATTCTTCTCGTTATTTTCTTCTGTTTCCTTTCTCTTCTTATTTCCATAGGACCCTATCGACTTTATCGCTCTTGATCAATCTTCATAAAAACTCCATAAATAAGATTAATACATCGTTGGTATTCTCATTGACCTGATCTTCCACTTAATGTTCTTGATGCCAACTTACAATCAACTTTGTCCAAGTGGTATGACCTAGTTCCTTTATTACTTCATTGTTCTTTCATGTTCTTTAAACTCACTTCTCTTTTTTAGTCTGGTTTTGGTTACTAGTAATATCATCAATTTTACCATAAATACAGAGTTCTTTTCAATAATATTTACCTTCAACATATCCCTAATTTTGACTCTTCTTTGTCTGATAGTATCCCAGTGCGGAAAGGTCAAGTTGCAAAGGTTTAGCACCAAGCAAATCTGGTGGTACATTGTGTGTGACAGTAGGTTTTGCAAGTGGCCCAACATAAGTGAGGCCACCAAATAATTTTGATATAACATCTAATAATCAGACCACTCATTTTTATTTGCAACAAGCTAGCCAACATAAATCACACACCTCTTTTGATGGAAAGGGGTACCACCAAGACCTTGAGTCAATATTATAATCATTGGATGCCATTTCTTTGTCACCTAGTTGTGGTACATGATCTTCAAACAGTTGAGTGGTGGAATTGTTTGCCCTATTGGATAACACTCCATGCTGGTCTCAACAGGTTCATTCATGTTGTTATCAGGCCCCAAATTTCCTATCACATGTGATGGAGTATGTGATTCATTATGTGGCGCTGATGGTGATTCATGTTGTGGCCCCCCTTTTAGCTGAAAGTCAAAGAGGCACAGGTCAGCAAAATTCTTTACATGGGTGGAAAGCTTCATATTCTTTCCAATGGAAAACAATTCCAATGATTTTCCACCACATGCAAGACACTTGAATTTCTCTTTTCCATCAGCATCAACCCGAGTTTCAAAACCTGCCAAGAAGGATAATTAAGTCAGAACAGGGGACATATCTGATTTAAATACATATGTATGGGGCACTTGCCTGGTATCTCTGTTCTCATTTTGAATACAAAGAGAAAACTTTTAGATACTTTATGTAGGTTTTATGGAGATGAAGCAGTGGAAGGACTTGAGCTGTCCAATTTCCCTTCTGTCTGCTGAATGGTGGTGTTCACCATTCAGAGCTTGGATTTATGATAGAGGCCCCTTTTATCTCTGGCGCAGAAAGCAGGGGCCTCTGATCATAAAACCGGCCTCTCAGAGATGCTGTGCGGTTCTGGAAATCAGTTTCCTTCCATCACTTCACCCGCACAACTGGAATTGATCGGACCCAAATTGTAAACCTTCACCCCCAGCCCCATTCCCCTTCTTCCCGCCCTTTCCTATTCTTCCCACCCATCCCCTCACCCATTCCTATTCTTCCTGACCATCCCCATCATCCAATCACTCTTCTTCCCGACCATCCCCAACACCCATTCTGCATCTTTTGGCCCATCCCCATCACCCATTCCACTTCTTCCCGACCACCCCAATGGCCAATTACAAGTATGGAAGCTCAACCGCATATGGACCCACCCCTGTATCAAGCATATACACATCAATGGCTATGCTTGACACAGGGCAGCCAAGATATGTGAAACCCCCCAGAGGAATGGAATTCAGTCTCTCATTGATTCACGTGGGTCAATCTCTCATCCATCCCCCTCTGCAGATACCTGTGCCTCTCTTCTGAATAACCGCGTCAAAGTAGCAGGAGTTGAAATCAAAGGCTGCCAGAGCCATAGGAAGCCTGAAAATTCCAGGACCACCTACCCTTGCCAAAGCCACATGGGCCCTATTTGGCCCAAGCATCACACTCCTAGTCACCAACCCACTTTTCCAACCTTGCTCCAATACAATAGGGACTCCTATCCCCAAGGCCGGCCTTCAGTCCTGGAACATGATGAAACTAATCTCACAAATCAGTCCAATAGTCATACGTCTGTTAGCCACAGCCAGACTTCCAATCCATCCATGTGGTCTACTCAATCGTCTGCAGGCATGATTACCCACCAATCAATCAAATCCATCCAGGCAAGGCTTCAATCAATGCACCCTTATGTCCTGGACAAAGAGCTTGTGCACAAGGTGAGCCATCATATTTTGGCCATGTGTATTTCAGGTTAGTCTCAACTAAATATCATCTTTTACTCAGACCAGGTTTGAACACCAGGGCAATCATTTCAAGAGCCTCTACTTTCCTGAAGGTTGGCGCACCAACCCTGCATATCAAAGCAATCTTGATGTGGTTCTTTGCCATACAGTTACAGGCAAGGCGAACTACTTTGCCAACATCCTTTGAGCCGGTTGACCTCATCTAAACTGCAGATTCCATTACCCCGCTTGTTGACAGTCATTGGCAGTGCATAAAGCACCATGGACCCACAGTTCAAAGACACCAGCGCCAAACATATTGACAAAAAGCTCCACGTAACCCAAAAGGCGCAGATTGCCTACTTACAAACAATGGTAAACCTCAACCGCATCCAACGTATTGCCAACCCCACCGTTGTGAAGTTCCCATTGTTCTGGGATGATATTGATGAGGACCTCAAGACTCGCCAACAACAATACAAAGTCTACAATGTTGACTTTGCGCACCTGCTCCTCAAACAGGACATGCACCTCTGGGATGGTAAGAGGACCATCTGTAAGACGGTTTTTAGTCTTTGATGTGGGTATGTAAGTCAGACACAAGCTGATAGCGGTGGCAGACAGAAATACATGACAGACCTAAAGATATGAAAGATATAATGAATGAGATAACAAAGAATTAGAGAGAGAGTAAAAAGATTGGAAACAGACCTGCAGACGGTTGACAAAGGTGAGAGTGAGTTGAAGTGAACAATAAGTTTGAGTTATCAAAGAAATAGGAACCAAGCATTGAGAGCAACTATTTAAAAACATGACTTTGGTTTACTACTGCGGACTATGGAGCTAAAATATCACTAATAACATGTATGTGGGTGTTGATAAACGCACGCCAACGCCAACCCGCACACCAATTTTTTTTGGCGTGCAAGGCTTATACACCAATTTATTTTGGCGTGCAGGGTCTACACACCAAAAAAATTGGCGTGTGGGAGCGCACGCCAAACAATTGGCGTGTGGGACCCACACGCCAATTGTTTGGCGTGTGGGGATATTGCATGTGACATCCCCAAATACATGATACACATATGTGTATATGCATGCATTTGCATATTCATATGTGTGAGCACGCAATTGAACCGGCCCACCAGTTTGATTACGTGAGCACCCGCGGGTCTGATTCCCAAACGGAATCAGACTCTTGGTCTGGGTTTTTTCAACCAGAACCACAACAAACACAGCTCACCAATTTGTTAAAAACCAAACCGGTAAGTCTGAAAATCTGGAAAAAAAAAAAATCAAAAACAAAACCAAAAAAAATCAAAAAATCAAAAAAAATCAAAAATCAAAAATGAAAAATAAAACACAAAACAATCCAAAAAAAATCTGAAAAAATAATGAGAAAAAACCAAAAAAAAAAACAGAAAAAAATGAGAAAAAAACCCCCAAAAAACTGTCAGCTTGCTACTATGACAGAGCAACCTGTCATAAGTTTCCTACAAAAATTATTATAAAAAATATAGAATATCAAATAATAGTTAGAATATTATTTGATATTCTGAATCTACACTAAAATTAACTTAGGGTACCTCACTCACAGGTACCCCTAATTCTCACTCCTTCACTATGTAAATTAGCTTACAAGAATTAGCAAGTACCTTTAATAAAAAGGCAATTGCATTAATTAATGCTTATATATATAAATACATATGCTTAAACCCCATTTCCAGTCACAGAAATGAGGTTTTGTGTAAATTAGGGGAGATAGTGTAAATACACCGTGTTTTACTCAAACCCCGCGTACCGCAGTCCGCAGAACTTGAAGTTCAACCCGCGTGACTGAAAGCCCGCGCCAAAGTTGGGATATAAGCCCCCGCGCAAGCATCAAGCCCCTTACAGGCTCTCAGCTTGGCACGCGGACTCCACAGTCACTCAGGTACACCCAAATCAGCAAAAACACGCCCCAGTGACCTCATTACATAGGTTACATATGTAATGAAGAGTACTGGGGACTAAATAATTAAATATAATATATGGTATTATTTATTTATACATATAAATAAAATATATTGAGTGAACAAACAGTACAAACAATACTGTGGCTTATTATAAATACAAATAAGCCACTTTTTATTTTATTTTTATTTTACTTTTACTTTTATTTTATTTTTATTTTATTTTAATTTTAATTTTATTTTGTTTTGTTTTGTTTTGTTTTTATTTTATTTTTATTTATTTTTCTTTTTCTCTTCTTTTTTTCAAATTGATGTTGATTCAGAAACGGGCGAAAGAGTATTAAATCTATAACAAACAGTACTAATGTACTACAGACTGTAAGTCAATATAAGAAGCGTCACCAAGAAAGCAAAAATGGCCAAAATGTGGTCCAAAGATCCCACAAGTTGGCCAATAATACCTACAGGGCCCCAGAGGGAACTCAAGACTATTTAAGGAGCTCTTCAACCGCCCAAAGAAGGCTCCTCATGCTTCCCAACACCCACTAACAACCTTATCCACTTCTGATTAGATATATACATCTTTATAAACAGTCTGGTAAGCTTCTTAGTAGTTATTCTTTAGCCCTATCTTCCCCAACAACTTCACAGTGCCCGTCCAGCTCCACCATCCATCCATCCAAGCGCTTCAAACTGTCCAGTTTCACCCAGAATATCCCCAAGATCCCTCAAGGTTTATTACTAGTAAGTAATAACCCTTTTCTTGAAGATATTCCCCACTTTCCTTTCCTGGGATTAAACCACCCCTGATTTATCAGGCCCCAGTGTTCCAGGTACCTAAATCCTCTGCAATTTATTTGCAAGATACCTTAGAGGCATCTAAACCACCCCTGATTTATCAGGCCCCTCTGGTTTTAATCATATTAAATTTATTTAATATAATTATTAACCTATTTTTCTCTCAATTTTTTACGTCACAATTCCCCCATATCTTTTGGGAATTGTAACTTTGTACCTTACCCAGAGCATATATACTCTTTCCATCTATCCTTGCACCACCTGTAGCTAGAAGGACTTGTCCTTGGCATCAGGGAGGCTGACAAAAACCAAATATAACATAAAAGTTTGTGGGAGAAAAAAAGCCCACAGGCCCAGGGCCCTCTCCAAGACCCAAATGGCCCAAAAGACAGGGCCAAATGGCCATGAGAAGGGGCCTGCCTCTGCCCATCACCTCCAGTGGGCCCACAGGCCCACTTTGATGCTCCAATGGGGCAATAAAACATTCAAAGAGGCCATTCAAACCCCCCAGGGAGCTCAAAGGGCCCCATATAAGCCCCAGATGCGCACCATCCCCCCCAAAAGTGCCAATGGGCCCATCTCAAACACATCTCTTCCAATTGTTTTTTTAAAATTTTTACCGTGAATATAGTGACATGTGCTGACATACTCTCCCATTCAAATGCAAACAGATTCCCCAAAATTCACCAAATCAGCAGCAAAAGATGTCTCACACCGGTGATTACAACTCCGCAAGCAATCAGCCTCCACACCCATACGGATTCTATGAGGTCAACCCCAACCATCACCCTGGCGCCCCACTTGGCAACTTGTATCAAAATCAAATCTCTGTGTATGGAAACTCACATGTGCTTGGCCAACCTGCAGCTCAACTCAATCAATCAGGCCACCTAGCAACTAACTATGTGTTGGATGAAATGTCACTTAAATTTCATTTGATGATGTGTAATAATTCACACGCAATTCTCAAGATTTTCTAGAACCTTTGTTCAATACGTCAACTGAAGTACTTAATCCAAAATCAAGTCAGCTTGGGAAGATCCTCATCCTCAAGAACAACTACAAGGGAGAACACACATTGACTCAAGTACTAGGTAAAGGAAATCATCAACCGCTTCATCAAGACAATTACTCATAGATCTCATTGTTATCATAGTTCATCAAGAATCACCTCAATTGCAGTCAAGTTCTATCTAGGTGGCAATGTCAGGGGAGATTTAGAGGTAGCTTGTTATTAACACTTTTCACACTCTCATTCTTTTTACTCATGTTCAAGTCATTTCCTGTCCAAAAATTATAGTTTCTGTCTCAATTTTTTCAACAAAATCGCTGTCTGTCTATTTCAAGTGTTAACTGTCATATCAGGTAAAAATGAAACTCAAAAATATTTCTTCTTATTGAGTATCAAATATGGAATTTGTTCTTTTAATTTTTTAAGTTCTTACTACTACTGGTTTCTTAAAGTGTTTGCAATTATATGACTCCTCCTTCTTACACTATGGCTACCCAAGCAACCAATATGGCCAAGCCCCCCAGCCCCTTACTGTCCCCCCAGCCCACCCAGCCAGCTACAGCTTCACAGACACCAACTACAGAGTGGCAATCCAGCCAAACCCTGTTCCCCCCAGCCCACCCAGTAACCCAGCCTGTGTTCCGCCCATATGAGGTACAATTGCCTCAATTCACCCACTATCACCATCAACCTCCAGCCTCTACCTATCAGCTTGATCCAGCCGAACCATCCTATCTGGCTCATCCAGCCCTCTACGCACCACCTCATATAACTCAAGCCTCACCATCCCATCCGTTTCCGCAACCCCATCAAGCACCACAAATCTCAAACTACTGGCAGCCGGGACCCCAACCATTGTCCCACCCAGCCAACCCATTCACTCTTGGACCCACTCACTTCCAAGCCCCGCCAACCTCTCACAATTTCCCAGTTGGCCAACCAGCAGTGCCTGCTCCGCCGCAGACAAATCAAGTCCCTTCCATACCTGTCATGCAAGATATGCAGCCATCTCTTGGGGAAATAACCTCCTCTGCGCCATTTAGCCCTCGAATTTGGCCGCCTGCACAACCAAGTCCTCAACAGTTTCCCCAAGCAACTTTCAGCCCTCAAGTCCTCAAACTGTGGCTGAATGTGAGTCTTCAAATACTTCTCCACTTTTTTCTCATCTTACCAAGAACTAATGTTTACCTACACAATCTCCCAGTAAAATACCCAAGGGTCACGGCTACATCTCCCGGCGGGTATCAACCTGCACCACCCAGCCCTCAACCGTTTCCCCCTGCAACTTTCAGCCCTCAAGTCCCTCAAACTGTGGCTGAAGGTGAGTCTTCAAATAATTCTCCACTTTGTTTTCATCTTACCAAGACCTAATGTTTACCTACACAATCTTCCAGTAAAATACCTGCTCAATCCTTTAGGACATTCACTGCTGGCCACCGCAATGTTACCCGCCGCCAATCAACCGCATAAAGTGTTGATAAATCTGAAGATGTACAATCTTATGATTATTCAGTTGGCAGTAAGTTCTTCTAGTTTCTTAATTCTCTCACTTTAGGCAGACTGGCTGAACTGCTTGTTTTTCCAGATGCAATGGATGCACCACCCGAATTCCTTTTCACATGTGTCACTGATCTCAAACACTTTGTCACCACATGGGCCCACAAGCATGTTTATGCTCTGAAAGTTTGTGCATCCACACGGGACAAGAATGTCTACTTTGCATGCACAGTTGGCGGGGAAGACCAAACCTCAGTTGATGCTATCCGGTTTTGAGAATCTAGGAATAAGCAACTGGGGTGCTGCTTCAAAATATCCAGCCACAAACCGACTTCAGTAAAACGCAAGGATGCACCATGGGAACTCCGCTGCCAAAAAACCATTGAGCACAATCATGGTCCAATCAATCTGGAACATGTGGTTCTCCACAAGAAGCTCTCTGTCAAAGGCCAAACCGAGGTTGCTCGCTTATTGTCTCTTGGAATGCAACCCCAGGCAATTGCTAGACTCCTTACTAGCAGTGAAGGAAGGTTTGTAACCAACAGAACAATATACAACACAAAGGAGGCACTGAGGGCAGAGAAGAGGGCTGGAAACACCACAATTGAGTACCTCCTATGTTGCCTCAACAAATCCAATTGGACACACAAGGACGTTTATGACACAGACAGCAAGCTCCTTTAGTTGTGGTTTGCGCACCCAGGATCGTTGCTTCTCGCTTGCAGGTTCCACCATGTGGTAAACATTGACTGCACTTACAAGACAAACCTGAAAAACTACACCCTGCTGCATGTGGTTGGCCAAACTGCAACCAATCACAGTTTTTCCATTGGTTTTTGTTTGATGCAAAACAAGAAGAATGAGGCCTACTCATGGGCTCTTGATAAGTTGAAGTGGGTGGTATATTTGACTAATCACCTATTCTCATCAGAAACTGACTGTACTCCGGTGCCTGTGTGATACCCATAGATCTATATGGGACGCTGACCACGCGCCAAAGGTCTTTGTGACAGACAGGGAATTGGCACTGCTTAATACTATCTCAAAGCACTTTCCAAATGCAACCGCGAACTAGTGCATGTGGCACATCAATCGGAACATTGTGGCAAAATGCAAGCAAGCCTTTGCTGGCAATGGCAAAGAATGGGCCAAATTCATGAGGCTCTGGCATGAGGTCGCACATGCCCCCAATGAGGACACCTGCAACTCAAAGTGGGCTCAACTGACACGGTACCTAGTCACTTGAACTAACGTCTACGAATACCTATACAAGAACGTCTGGAGCAAGCGACACAAGTTCATGAATGCGTGGGCCGGAATGACACCCCATCTAGGAAATCTGACTTTGTCACAATGTGAATCTGCCCACAGCTGGCTGAAAACCTATGTGACGTCCGCTAGGTGCAACTTTGCAACACTGTTCATTAAAATTGCTTCTGTGGTGGACCAACAGCTTGACACAGCCCACACAAACCTGGCACACGAGTTACAGAAGGGATTAACCGGACTACCAAATGCCTTCAAGTCCCTCAGCTGCAATATCTCCTGTCATGCGCTCAAGTTGGCCTTGTCTCAGTACAACAAGTTCATCAAGATGAAGAGATCCAAGCCTGGGGATCCCAGCCTTCAATGCAAAGGTAATTTCCAGTGTCAGCACGTGTTACTATATCTACGGTAATTTTTTTTAAACATTTTTGGAAGAGATGTGTTTGAGATGGCCACTTTTGGGGGGGATGGTGCGCTTCTGGGGCTTATATGGGGCCCTTTGAGCTCCCTGGGGGGTTTGAATGGCCCCTTTGAATTTGTTATTGCCCCTTTGGAGCATCAAAGTGGGTCTGTGGGCCCACTGGAGGTGATGGGCAGAGGCAGGCCCCTTCTCATGGCCATTGGGCCCTGTATTTTGGGCCAGTTGGGTCTTGCAGAGGGCCCTGGGCCTGTGGGCTTTTTTTCTCCCACAAAAATATATGTTATATTTGTTTTTTTTATGTTTCTTTGGGGGTTTTTTTCTTATTTTTTCTTATTGTGTCCTGTTTTTTTTTTTTTTTTCCTCATTTTTTCATTGTTTTTTGTGTTTTTGTCTCTTTGTTTTTTTTGATTTTATTTCTGATTTTTGTATCTTTTTTTTTCTCATTTTTTCCATTTTTTTTTTTTGTTTTTCTTTTTTTTTTGGCTTAAGACTCACATTTTTGTTTTTTTCAAATTAGTGGGTGGTGGTGATTGCGGTTTGGTTGAATTCGTGGTGGTTCTGGTTGAAAACAACCAGACTGACAGTCTGATTCCTTTCAGGAATCAGACTGGGGCTTGCTCATGTAATCAAACCGGCCCACCGGTTCTATTACATGATCAAGGGCATGTGTATATCCCCGTACACATAATACATACATGTATCATGTGTATGGGGATATCACATGCAATATCCCATACACATAATACATGTATGTATTATGTTGTATGGGATATCACATGCAATATCCCCCCACACACCAATTGTTTGGCGTGTGGGACTCGCACGCCAATTGTTTGGCGTGTGGGAGTGCACACCAAACAAATGGCGTGCGGGTCCCACACGCCAATTGGTGTGTGAGTCCCACACGCCAATTGTTTGGCGTGTGGGACCCGCACGCCATTTGTTTGGTGTGCACTCCCACACGCCCTTTTTTTTGGTGTGTAGGCCCCGCACGCAAAAAGAAATTGGTGTGCGGGTTGGTGTTGGCGTGCGTTTATCAACGCCCCATGTATGTGACATTAATCAAAACCGTCTAATACCATCAACAACCTGGCAGAGGACACCCAGGGACTCCCCACCCAAGCCAAGGTGCTAGCACAGTCTTCTGTCAAGGCCCCCAAGATGGTGACTCCCTGTGGGACTGCAAGATGATATTTATTAAATTTCACTTTTTTATTATTTTCTCTCAGGGATTTTTTCCACACTTCTCATTGAGGAGGTGGTTTTTTTTATCCCTTTTATTTAGGGTCTTGGTTAAGCAACACCCTGGAATTAGAGAAACAACTCCCAAAATTCCCAGATGTCTGTTAGACCACACCCAGACCGCATTTTAGGGTCCTCAGAAGGTCCAGGTTGGGCGTTGATAAACGCACGCCCACGCCCATTGCACGCCGATAAAAAAAAAGGTGTGTTGCCCGCACGCCTTTTTTTTATTGGCGTGCGGGCTGCACGCCCATTGGCGTGCAACACTTCAGGCGTGCGGTCGCACGCCCTGCCTGTTCAGAAAAGGGCGTGCTAACCGCACGCCCTTCCTATGTATATAGGCAGGGGCGTGCCCCTACCTATATACATAGAATCAGCGTGCGGGCTTGCACACCGATTCTATGTATATAGGTAGGGGCACGCCCCTGCCTATATACATGCTGATGTCATGCGTACACAAGAATGTACGCATAACATCAGCTCCGGTCAAGGAGGCTGTATACCCTCCTCGACCAGAGGGATTCCCTCCCGGTCGAGGAGGGTATACAGCCTCCTCGACCAGAGGGATCCCTCCGGTCAAGGAGGTTGTACAACCTCCTCAACCGGGGGGGATCCTTCCGGCCAAGGAGGGTGTATACCCTCCTCGACCGGGAGGGAATCCCTCCGGTTGAGGAGGTTGTACAACCTCCTCGACCGGGAGGGATCCCTCCCAGTCAAGGAGGCTGTATACCCTCCTTGACCGGAGGGATTCCCTCCCGGTCAAGGAGGGTATACACCCTCCTTGGCCAGAAATATCCCCCCCGGTTGAGGAGTTTGTACAACCTCCTCGACCGGAGGGATTCCCTCCAGTCGAGGAGCTTGTACAACCTCCTCGGCCGGAGGGATCCCCCCTGGTTGAGGAGGTTGTACAACCTCCTCGACTGGAGGGAATCCCTCCGGTCGAGGAGGTTATACAGCCTCCTCGACCGGGAGGGAATCCCTCCGGTCAAGGAGGGTATACAGCCTCCTCGACCGGGAGGGATCCCTCCCGGTCG